>CM070501.1:5782886-6272363 GCA_036346375.1 Guadua angustifolia
GAGTCAAAGTCCACATATGTACAATTTCTAGTAAAAGCCATTTCACCCATTGAAGTACTAGTATACCAACACCCACAATCAATGCACACTTTACCCTAGGCTCTAATAGATTAGTCTATATTATGACTTTAAAAGCTTGTTTAGATGAATGAAAATCAATATTATGATTTGTGGATTTACCTCTAGCAAAACATATTTGTTGATTAAAATAGCAATATGGATGAACTTGCCACTTAGAGAAACAACCAATTTGGAACCCTTTTGTGAACTTAGGACACCATATAGATATACTTGCTCCATGCCACTTTGCTTTTGCCCATTTAGACACTCATCTTTAGGCAATTTTAGCAGGTGTCCAACGTCCACTAATATATAAGCTACTAGTAGGTTTGCTTTTATTCATAAAATATATACCCTTCCTTCTCATGCACATATGCTTCCATGTGATGGAGCTAAATCCTTTCTTTCAATTACTGTTGATCTATAAATAAGAGGATTATATACAATATCCTCAGCATCCTCTTCGTTTTGTTCCAGTACAGGCTCTTTGGATTCTTTCTGATTCTCCTCATTCTATACAGGCCCCCTTCGGGACAGTTTTTGCTTGTTCAGATTCTGGATTATGGGAGAAGCTACTTCTGATTGTGAGAGAATCAGGCCGGGCCAACAAGAATCAGCTAGCAACCGAATTCTGATTTTGTGTAGAGGACAGCTTCTGATTGTAGGAGAAGCTATCCAAATTTTCGTTCGGCAAATAATCTGATTTTTTTCAGGCAGAAGCTGTCCCAAAGGGGCCACAATTGCATTGTTGTTCAACTTCTCTAAATATGTTGCCTACCTGCTTATGATAGTGAGATTGTATGCGAATATTAATTGACCAAGTAATCCTGAAAATTATCTAATTAATCAAAAAATAGATATCCATATATTTGAAGAGAAAGAAGATAACCTAGATGTTTATTAGATTGTACAATCCGATATAAACAATATAAAATCATGTAGAAAAATATGATATATATATATATATATATATGAATAAAATAAACTAAACTATATAAAAAAATATAAACTCCAACCAACCACAAGGAGTGAGAGAATGTCTGTATCCAGTACTTCAGTGATGCTTTTGTCGACGCTCCCAAAAAGGGTCGTTATTGAGTCAAAACTTGATCTTCTGTAGGGAAGATGAAGGGCATTTTCATGTGTGCTTTGTCCCTTAATTGGATAGGCAGTATAAGGAAAATCTTCTTGAATTCTACACAGTTTGAATATTTCTTCGTTTGAAACCAATTTATTATCGATAATTTCATCAACTGGCCCAATTATGCACTCATTCAAACATAGAGCATGACCAATTTCTGTGCTGTCAAAAAGACTGGCCATTTCATCTACGAGACAAGATAGTAAATTTCGTCTACAAGACAAATTTTGTTATTAAGTATTGAATAACCTCATGCTTGACATCCGAGTGTATGAGCTCCAATAGACCAATGGCCACCATGTACCTCATGCCTTCAAGTGATTTTTGCTGATTTTTGTTTGACTGGGACGATTCATCATCTGAGTGATCTTTGCTTGACTACGACGATTCGTGATGATGACGAAGACATGACTGGGCCGAAGATATCCAAGACATCCCAATGTATGAGCTCCAGACATCCGAGTGTATGAGCTCTAGAGCTCCAATGGCGTCTTAGACCGATGCTCTAACTCGATTTTTGCTTGACTGGGTCATCGAGTGTATGAGCTCTAGAGCTCCAATGGCGTTTGGATCGATGCTCTAACTCGATTTTTGCTTGACTCAAGTGTATGACCTCCAACCTCCCCTTCTGCTTCCAAGTGATTTTTGCTTGATCCGACCGAAGAGCAATAGTTCCCTTGGTCCTCATGCTCCCCCATTCCACAGTCACATGTCTTAAGAAATGGAAAAGACTCCATCTTTTATATTACTGTACTCTCACTTGACTAAGTAATACGAGACTAAATTATACTATGCTTTAAAATTTAGAAATAAATGAGTCTTTGTAAGATCAAGGCGCACCAAGAGGGGGTGAATTGGTACAAACTAACATCTAACACTAATTTTTTTGTGTTTTTATTAATTCTGAAAATTAACTAAATACTGACTAAACTGAACAAATCAATCTAAAATAATTGATCTAATACTATGGAAGAGAAACTATATTAAACATGCATACTAGAAAGCAGTTATATGTAAACATGAATTAATATATCGAAATCCATACTCACTGATTTTCATCAAAGAACACGCTTATAGATCTCTTTACATAAAAACACAAACCTCAAATAATCTTCCAAATTTTTTTCAATCTTTCTTCTTCTTTTCTGTCTCTTGATTTCTCTTCCCAAGAACGCTGATCACCGAGCAAAATCCCCGTAGCACTGTAGCAATCCTTGTTTGTGCACTGTAGCGCCGAAACATGCAGAAACGTGCTTACTGTAGCCGCGTGAATACTGTAGCCCCGAAGTTCTGCATCGCGCTGGAAGTCGCCGCCGTCTCGTAGTCTTCGTGTTCTAATTTTTTTCGGCTTAGCCAGAAGTTCTCCCCCCTCTCCCTTTTATACTTCTTTGACCCTAAATTACATTTATACATACAAATATACCAGACCTAATAACACATGGTTCAATACATGCATATAGCCCAAAACTCACATATACATGCGTACGCCCACCTGCCACACTCGCATGACTTACTCGTCTGCACGGCCCACTGGCCGCTACACTGCGTCGTCTAACTGCATAGACCTCTACGCATTTCGACTCGTTGCACTTGCGTCCTTCGCGTGCTGCGCCTCCTGCACCTGCGATCTCACGTGCCACCTGCACCTCTGCGACCTTCGCATGTGCTGCTCTCAGGCTACGCACCACCTACGCGGATTCTCCTCGACCTGCAGTGTCGTCGTCACTGCGTTTACTGTACGCAGCGTGCATCTCGCGTCCCTGCATTGCACTTCCTGTTGCCTGCGCTATATCCCCTGTCACAAATAAAACAAACCTTCGCAGTACCTTGTTTCATAACAAATATTGTTGTCACATAAATCATCATACATATATTCAATTGTTGTCAAATTAATCATCACAATATAAATTTCGCAAATAGAATTAACAGTCATCAAAAATAGGTCCAAATTATGGATCTGTTTAGTTTGTTTCGAATGGTTACCAATGCTTGCTTTGATCAAATTTGGTAAGTATTTTGTTTGTTACCAAATTTTGGTAGATTATTTTCTCTCTTAGTTCTCTAATCTATTTTTTTGCCCATCTTTAGCCAAAACATTAGTAACCAAATTGATGACCAAATTTTTGCAATACCAAATTTTGGTGAGGTTTAATAAGATAAATTTGTCATCAAGCTAAACATGCCCGATCAGCTACCTCGTTAAATCTAGACAAGCCGGGTACTTAATTTGGGACCTAACTGTTCCTACAAGGAGGGAAACACGAGCTAGATGTTGATTCAAGCTTCAACGAAGCTTTAAACATTGATGTTTGCTTGGATTAGGCAGCCGCATAGCCAATTTTGGTGCTCCACACTGAGCGCAAAGTTTAAGCTGGCCCACCAGTCAGGTATGATGCATCGCACCGAGCCGGGCCGCTGGTTCGTACCAAGGTGCCGGGAGAAGAGTTTACTGTAGTAGCCTCTACCAAATGTTTTCCTTTTTCAAAACATGCCTCCGCGTAATAAATTTTTCAAAAATAACCTTCTATTACAGCAGAAGATCTGATAGATGACACATATCACCTGCCGTTGTTTGGTAGTACAGGAGGTGGCGAGCACAGACACAGCGCAAGCAGGGTAGGCAACGCAGGGTGTGGGCGCACGATGCAGCTAGCTGCTGTGCTTGCCGTGCGCGGGAACTTGGTGACCCGACCACCTTCTGCTCTGAACCATGTAGCTGCTCTAACGACATTCTTCAGTGCATTCGGACCGCGGTCATGGGTCTTTGGTGGTAGAGAGGGTTATTTTGAAAAATTTGTGAAAGGGGGTTAATTTTGAAAATAAAAATTGCGGGAGAGGCTACTACCGTGAACTAGGGATAAACTTTTCGTTTACTGAAAAATTTCGCCAACCTCTGAAATCCGAAATTTCGCCCGAAATTTCGGTTTTTCGGCCGGAGGACATTCAAAATTCAAATTTCAAATTTCAAATCCGGTTTGATTTCCACCGAAATTTCCGAAATTTCGCCGAAAATACCCGAAATTTCGCCGAAATTTCCCGAAATTTTGGTCAAAATGAACTGACTGAAAATTGGTTCAAACGATGTCAAACAATTTTGAATTTTTTTGTGTAGGTTTATGACACATTAGAGATGTTCTCATAAAATTTTCAGATGATTATCAGTTCTGTGGATTTTTGAAAAATTCAAACATTGGTACTGTCCCGATGAAACGTTGATCGGCAAGTTTGAACCGGATGAAAAATAGTACAAACGACATTAGAAAATTTTGAAATTTTTTTTAGAGATTCCTGAAATACTTATTATATTTATATAAAAATTTCAGATGATGATAAAATGTGAGGAATTTTTAAAAATTCAAAAACAGAGAGAGTTGAAAACTAGTACTTTCAATGTTAGAATTTTTATAAATTCCTGGAGAAATATTTTGAGCTGAAAATTTTACATAGGAATCCTTAGCTCAAATAAATTTGAAAAACAAAATTTCAAAAAGTTATAAAAATATTTGAATTGCCTGATAAATCCTTAGCTCAAATGAATTGATTTTTGAAATATAATACAACAAATTAAGTTTAGTGCTTACTGTATTCATAGATTTTATTGAGCAACCAACTAAGGTTGAAATTTTTTGAAAATTTTGTATAATGGTACTGAGGAAGTTATTAATCTTTCATAAAATTTTTAGATGATGATCACACTCGAGAAAATTTACAAAAATCTAACAAGTTTACTGTCCCAATTATGTCCATTCTGTTTTTGATTTTTTAAAGATAACAAATGATGTTAAATTATTTTGAAAATTTTTGTCTATGATCCCAAACAACAAGGGATGGTACCATAATTTTTTCAGATGATCATCAGGCCTGTATAATTTTTTAAAAATCTGACAGTGTTTCTGCTCGAATTTTAAAAATCTCAAAAATTAGTTTTTCATCAAATTTTCATGGAACAAGACCTTCTTAAGGGTTATTGGACCCATTCCGTTCAAATCCGGCCAAAAAATTTGAAAATCCGGACTCTAAACCCGAAATTTCGGCGAATTTTCCCGAAATTTCCGAAATTACTGTTCAGCACTGTAGCACAATCAATTTTTTTTAAAATTTTGAATTCGGCCGGGATATATAAATTCGGAAGGGGCCGAAAACCGAAATTTCGGCGAAATTTCGCCGAATTTTGCCGAAAATTCAATCCCTGCCGTGAACTATTCGCGCCGGGAGGCCTCAAACCCATCCGCCCTCGTTGGCGGGAACAGGCCCGTTCCCACTTCCCGGTACCAAATAAGATTCGTACGCGTGGTCCATCGCACGGTTACCCTGGATCTGGGACCCCATCACACGAGGTGCATGACGGATCAGGTCCACAGAAGAATCGCTCGCACGCGTCTTGCATCAAAAGCTCCAGAGATTTCTTTATTCACACAAGGGTCTTTTGCTGGCAAATGGCTACTTATAATTTGATTTGCTGTGTGTTCAATACTATTGTCTTGCTAGCGTTTAGATATATTCCTTATGGCTCAACTCAACACATCGAAACAGGAATCAACTTGAAAATTAGTTTATGTACGTTAGTCCTAACCAATCCTGAATTCTCAAATATAATTTTCAAATTTAGAGAATAAAATTCCAAATATGAAGACAATTAGCTAATTCTCTTGTTTCTTATGAAATTAGATGAAATATATAGCCAAATATTCATTGCAGAAAATTATCACGCTGAAAATCCATTCTCAGATAGAAATAGTTCTTTTTAGAGATTTAGGCAATAGCCCCAATCTCATTTTTATTATACAATGGACTAGACACTCAACATCTCAAGCAGAAATAATTATGCAAAGCTTAAGACATATTTAGCCATGCAAACAGATAGCAAAACATATTTTAATTTCAAGTAAGTGAATAATCACTTAAGCTCAAAATAGTTCTTTCTAGCATAGGTAAGGTGTGGGATAAAATCCAATGAACCCAACCAAAGTAATCTTAAAATATTGTGTTGTAATACGAGGAAAAAGAGAGAGACAAACTGCATAACTATGTATATTTAGGAGTTATAACTGAATAAATAATACCTTACAATTGCAGGTGATGGTCACACGTAAGAACAAGATTTGTTCTAACCGGAGCCCAATTCTACTTATAATTTCTAGATTCAAGCCGTGAAAATAGAAATACGGAAGACGCAGGGGACCAAACTGCAAATCGCCGAAAACACCTTCTTGCAAGCTCTCCGTATAAATGAGCTGCTCCCTCCCTTTTCCCCAAATCGATTCGCTCTTCGACTCCCCGCCACCTCTCAAACGATTCAAACCCCATTCCGCGCTCCAAATCCGCCTCGCCTCCCGCAAATCCTAACCCTAGCCTCCCACCGCCGCTCGCTCCTAATGCCGAAGCCGGTGAAGTACGATGAGGAGGAGGAGATCTCGTCCTCCGGCGAGGAGGACCAGTCCGACGGCGCCGGCTCCGGATCTGGCGAGGAGGAGGACGAGGAGGAGGCGCCCGCGGCGGCGGGCGAGGCGGAGGGGGAGGAGGAGGTGGACGAGGAGGAGATCGAAGCCGTCACCACCGGCGCGGGCGTCAATGAGGAGGAGGAGGACGGCGTTGCCGCCGGCGCCGTGGAGGGCGACGAGGGGTCGCAGTCCACCGAGGACGACGAGGCCGTCGTGGGGGACGACGACGGCGACGAGGTGAGCGGGGGCCTAGGGTTTGGGCGGTGGAATCGGTATTTAGAGGGTTTGGATGAGATTTAAGATATTTTTTGTGGATAGATTGAGCTGATTTCATCAACTATGTGTGCCGAGTGGTTTTTGTCTTTCAGGTTTCCGCATTTGTTGCCGCTTTGTGTTCTCGGTGAAAATTTGGTTTTGCGTTGCTACGCTACCAAATTAGTTTACTTCTTAGCCATTACATCGATTTTAGTTTGGTTGATAGTTTATCTCCTTCCTGCTTCAATAATTTATAGCTTCTATTAGATTAGCAAAAATCCCTTGCTCAGGACTGAAAAGAAGCTACTGTTTGGAGAATATTGTTGCTCTCTCTTATTTCTTACGATGCAGTACCTGTCTAGGTGCTTTCATTCTGTGTATTGCTGGGCAAAATAAAAAGAATAATTAGGTGGTTGTGTGAATAATAATTAGGTGGTTGTGTGAATGTCTGAATTGTATCAGACTAGGGGGTTGCAAGTTTTTTGCAATATATTGCATCTAACTGTTTTTCATTGCAGACTGAAGACCCTGCAGGAAGTGCAGTCGTAGGGAGGCGTGAGCGAGCCAAGCTCAAGGAACTCCAGAAATTAAAGAAGCAGAAAATCCAAGAAATATTGGATACCCAGAATGCTGCCATTGATGCTGACATGGTATGTTCCTTCTTTAAAGAAATCATGTTCAATTATGTATTTTCTTTGGCATTTGATTCTTCTTTGTACATTGCATTCTCATCGTAGTTCTGATCATTATTTTTTTAACAGAACAATAAAGGTAAGGGGCGATTGAAGTATCTACTGCAGCAGACTGAAATATTCGCCCACTTTGCAAAAGGAAACCAATCAAATGAGAAGAAGCCACGTGGAAGGTAATATTGGTTATATATATTCCTGCCAGTATAATAATTTACTTTGTATGCTCATCTGAGATGACTAATAAAAACTGCAGGCACTTGCATAACACTGATGAAATTCAAAAATCATTAAAAATAATACCCATCTTTGTTCATGACCATGGTACAGAAATTGTCTTATCCTGGAAAGTAGTGTTGGATCGCACTTTGAAATAACTCTAAATCGAAGGATTATGTATGTATCAAACATACAAGATAAACAATTTTGCTTGGCTAAGCTTATAGATGCATATGGTGGTCTTCCTCACTTCATTGGCCTCTTCAGGGCTTGTTTGGATGCAAGGGGATTAGTCCCAATCCTTTCACATGGGCAAGGAAATTGAACTAAAATCCCTGCTCGTCTGATGTTATTTGTTCTAATCCCTGCCTACCCAAACAAGTCCTCATCTGGTTAAATTTTATGAAAATTTCAGGAGTGTATACAATTTTAGATGATATCCATTTACTATTTTCTTGGCAGTGCTATATTATCATTTCTAGCTGTGGGTTAAGCGATGTTCTTAATGTATTTGTTAATTCAAGCAATTTACCTTATATAGTAATAGCTTTTGGCTTCATTATAGGATTAATTCCTTATATGTCATTGTAATTTAGGGAAATCCTTGAATGTGTCACTGATATGTAGGGTCAGAGCCCACAAGTCAGTGAGATACTGAGTGACATATATGGGATAGGGTAAACTTTCAGTGGCATATAAGGAATTGCCCCTTCATTATATTATGGAGCACTCTGTTTTTTTGTGTACAGGGCCATAAGATGTAGTTCCATTTACTTTAGGATTCTATCTGTCTGTTCTATGTTCTGTGATTTATTTGTTGCTAATGTGAGTCAAACTGTAGGGGCCGTCATGCGTCAAAGATGACAGAAGAGGAGGAAGACGAAGAATACTTGAAAGAGGAGGAAGATGCACTTGGTGGTACAGGAGGGACACGCTTGGTTTCGCAGCCATCATGTAAGCCTTCCCTTCCTGATTATATGAAACTATTTTTTTAGCTTTTCCACTTTCTTTTATGTTAATTACCAAGTGATATGAAGATACTTTTCCTTTCCTGCTAGGTATATGAATCTTTCTCTTTGTTTTCATAAAAGTATTATGCATCCTGTCCATAATATGATACCTAACTTTAAAAATGCATAACTGGATACTGAATTTTGATTGGGTGAAAAGTGAACCAATATTTCATAGTTGATTGTCGGTAACTGTTTTTTAAACTAAGCAAACATAGATTAGTTGGCTTAAATGAACATGGACTTTTTGCTCTCATCAGCAATGTCTATGCCATCAGTAGTGTATTTGTGTTGTGTTGATTTTTAACTTGAAGTTCACTATCTATTGATGTAATGGATGGTGTTTTGTTTCATTCCCACCAATATTTTTTTTTATTTCATGGAAATTAGGCTGAGCCTTTTTTTTTATTTCCCGAAAATAGAATTGAATATCTCTAATCATTCTCAGGAAAATAAGCTAATAGCATCTGAGTTCTTAATCCTAGGGATTTTATATTTTTCAATATATTCTGTCATATGTTAACTACTAAATGGTTCTATCATCATTTTGTTTGATTTGCAGGCATAAAGGGAAAAATGCGAGATTACCAACTAGCTGGGCTTAATTGGCTCATACGACTGTATGAGAATGGTATCAATGGGATATTGGCTGATGAGATGGTACGTTAGATGTCCTAACCTCACAATAAGCCAAAGTCACCAAAACTTTCTCAATCTCTTATTCGATCAGTACGGTGGTTATGTTTGATGTAAGTTGACCTTGGCATGATATTTCATTATTCAGGGTCTTGGGAAAACTCTTCAAACAATTTCACTGATGGGCTATCTCCATGAATTCAGAGGCATAACTGGTCCTCACATGGTTGTTGCACCAAAGTCTACTCTGGGCAACTGGATAAAGGAAATCCTGCGTTTTTGCCCTATTTTACGTGCTGTGAAGTTCTTAGGAAATCCAGAAGAGAGGGTTAGTTCCAAATCTAACTGCAATAATTATTGCAATTTCTGCTGACATGTTACTGATCTTCAATACTGTTTGGTCAGAATCATATAAGGGAGAATTTGCTACAGCCAGGAAAATTTGATGTCTGTGTGACTAGTTTTGAAATGGCAATCAAAGAAAAAACTGCACTGAGGCGTTTCAGCTGGCGCTACATTATTATTGATGAAGCACATCGGATAAAAAATGAAAACTCACTTCTGTCTAAGACGATGAGGCTTTACAACACTAATTATCGTCTCCTCATCACAGGCACTCCACTCCAGGTAGGGTTCCTCTGGCAATACTCTTTCTTCTTAATATACATACATTTCAGACTTGGATTGCAGCCACTGTCAGAATATTTATGTTTCTTTACATTCTTTAATCTTATTTGTTAGTTCAATTTGATCGCTGACTGATTTGCTATGTGGCAGAACAATCTCCACGAGCTTTGGTCTCTCCTCAACTTTTTGCTGCCTGAAATATTTAGCTCTTCTGAGACATTTGATGAATGGTTCCAAATTTCCGGTGAAAATGATCAACATGAGGTTGTCCAGCAGCTTCATAAGGTGAGGGATACAGATCACGCTCAATCAGTGTTAGTGTGTTTGAATCAACCCTATATAATTCATATATGCAAATTTTGTGAAGGTTCTACGCCCGTTTCTTCTTCGAAGGCTTAAATCTGATGTTGAAAAGGGTTTGCCTCCAAAAAAGGAGACAATACTTAAAGTTGGAATGTCTCAGATGCAAAAACAGTACTATCGTGCTCTGCTTCAGAAAGATTTGGAGGTTATTAATGCTGGTGGTGAACGCAAGCGATTGCTTAACATAGCCATGCAGTTGCGCAAGTGCTGCAACCATCCATATTTATTCCAAGGTGCAGAACCTGGCCCACCTTACACAACTGGTGAACATCTTGTTGAGAGTGCAGGTATGTATTTCATCTTGATGTTCATTTTTTGTTGCAAATTTGCATTCTATTCCTCAACCGTACTTCTGTGGTTGCTTATTAACCACTCTTTTGATATTTACTGTAGGAAAAATGGTTCTGTTAGATAAATTGCTGCCCAAACTAAAGGACCGGGACTCCAGAGTGCTTATTTTCTCACAGGTGATTATTTTCCATTTCCATGCAGATATGAATTGCTTTTAGAGTTTAGACACTTGTGTCACTAATCATGTGCATCTCATTAGACATTTCATTGGTTTCCCCCCAAATTTTGCTCTGTTTGACATATATCAGCATCTTGCAGATGACCAGGCTTTTGGATATATTGGAAGACTATCTTATGTACAGAGGGTATCGGTATTGCCGTATAGATGGAAATACAGGTGGAGAAGATCGTGATGCATCCATTGAAGCTTTTAACAAACCTGGAAGTGAGAAGTTCGTTTTCTTGCTTTCAACCAGGGCTGGTGGTCTTGGTATCAACCTTGCAACCGCTGATGTTGTGATTCTTTATGACAGTGATTGGTATGCCTCTGTTATACTGCAAATTATGCTTTGTTTGTATTGTAACCCACGAAGATGGATCTCACATCTTTGTTACTTCTAATATGTCTGCAGGAATCCACAAGCTGATCTCCAAGCTCAAGACCGTGCACATAGGATAGGTCAAAAGAAAGAAGTTCAAGTTTTCGATTTTGCACTGAGGTTTGTTAGTACTAGTTTGAGAATATTACAGTACACAATTTTTGGTATTGGTATCTAAAATAGGAAATGGTGAAAACTAAATTCCAGTACACCATTGAGGAAAAAGTGATCGAGAGAGCATACAAGAAGCTTGCATTGGATGCTTTGGTCATTCAGCAAGGACGATTGGCAGAGCAAAAAAGTATGTTTTTGCTTGTTGTTGCTACCTGATGGAGGATTTTTCTCTGCTAGTAGGATATGGACTAGTCTGATCTTCTGATCTTATTGGTTTTTATTCAGCTGTCAATAAGGATGACCTGTTGCAAATGGTGAGATTTGGTGCGGAAATGGTGTTCAGTTCCAAGGACAGCACAATTACAGATGAGGATATTGACCGTATTATAGCTAAAGGAGAAGAGACAACAGCAGAGCTTGATGCAAAAATGAAAAAATTCACAGAGGATGCCATTAAATTTAAAATGGATGATAGTATGTACCCTCTCTCTCTCTCTCCCCCTCTCCTCTCCCTCCCCTCTCCTCTCTCTAACCTCATTTTTTTTTGCAGATGCTGAATTGTATGATTTTGATGATGATAAGGTAATAATCCATCTGCTTAATTATGTGTGTAAATTTGAAATTTTAGTTCACCAACTGAATCTGCTTTCTTGGTTCCTTGAAGGAGGAAAACAAGCTTGATTTTAAGAAACTGGTCAGTGATAACTGGATTGAGCCACCTAGAAGAGAAAGGAAGAGGAAGTATGTCACTTTTTTTGGTTGTATTGCATTTTGTCTATTAAATGTGTTTGACCTGATTTTGACTTATCATTGTAGCTACTCTGAGTCTGAATACTTTAAACAAGCACTTCGCCAAGGTGCACCTGCAAAACCTAGGGAACCGCGGATTCCAAGAATGCCACACTTGTAAGTTTTTTAGCGTTGATATCCCATTTTTCATTTTGTCAATTTTTTAATGATTATGCCTTATTGCTTGGTATTGTCAGCTCATCTTTGTTTTGTTTGTGGCAGGCATGATTTCCAGTTCTTCAACAACCAAAGGCTAAATGAATTATATGAAAAGGAAGTCCGGTACCTTATGGTAATTCCTCAGCTAGAATGCTCGTTACTCCAGCTAGATGTTGAGAAGCTAGTTCACTGAACTTTTACCCTTTTTGTCTTATGTGCCATACCATAAGAATGCATTTCACCATTGCTCCACTACCTAATTCATTATTTGTTAATTGCCATTGATAATTATTGTGCCTAACTTTTAAATATTTAATGCAGCAAGCAAACCAGAAGAAAGATACCATTGATGCTGAAGATGAAGGTATCACTAGCTCTTGCTTCTCTAAGTTGCATTACAGCACCTAGCTACATTGTGCTAATTATATATTTCTTGTGCAATGCTCAGATCAGTTGGAGCCTTTGACGGCAGATGAGCAGGATGAGAAGGAACAGTTATTAGAAGAGGCTAGATGATATGCATATACCTAAATCACCGATTTCCTGCAGTTACCCGTATCTGCCTGCTTTTTAGATATATTTTTTAAACTTTATTTCTGTTTTCCATTGTGTGAATCTCAGGGTTTTGCAACATGGACGAGGAGAGACTTCAACACATTTATCCGTGCATGTGAGAAATATGGTCGCAATGACATCAAGAGTATAGCCTCTGAAATGGAGGGGAAGACAGAAGAGGAAGTTCAACGATATGCTAAAGTTTTCAAGCAGAGATACAAGGAACTCAGTGGTAAGCCAGGAACTGAATTGATTATACATGATTAATATATGGTTATTACATAACTCTTCACCAAACAACTGACAGCCTGTGTGGTGATTGGTAAATCAGGAAATGTAGACAGTTTTCATGCTGACCTATCATTTGTGGTTTGTCCCTGTCTAACCAGATTACGATAGAATTATCAAGAACATTGAAAGGGGAGAGGCAAGGATATCCCGGAAGGATGAGATTATGAGAGCCATCGGGAAGAAGTTAGACCGCTATAAGAACCCATGGTTAGAGTTGAAAATTCAGTACGGCCAAAATAAAGGGAAATTCTATAATGAGGAATGTGACCGTTTTATGGTATGCTCTCATTTTTTTAGTGCATGTTCCTCCCAACTGTGTGACATGATTAACAAGCTGTTACATTTCAGCTATGCATGGTGCATAAGCTTGGTTACGGAAATTGGGATGAACTGAAAGCTGCGTTTCGCATGTCGCCCTTGTTCCGATTTGATTGGTTTGTGAAGTCCAGAACCGCCCAAGAGTTGGCTAGGCGATGTGACACCCTCATCCGTCTAGTTGAGAAAGAGAATCAAGAATATGATGAACAAGAAAGGCTTGCAAGGAAAGACAAAAGGCTTTCTAAGGTATATTCCACCTGAAAAAAAATCACTGGTCTGAAGTCTAAACTATCCTTAGCTTCACTATTTCATCGTTCTAGAATTCGTGCATACCCTGTTTCCTTCGGTTTTGCGATCATGCTGATCTGACTATTTTTCTTTTGCTGCACAGAACATGACACCAACAAAGCGAGCCGCCTTAAGGGCATCAGAGGGTGACACGACTCCATTGAATTCATTTAAGAGGCGACGGCAGTCCCTTATGGACGATTATGTCGGCACGGTAAGTCATCAATCGGTTGAGGATCTTAAATAAAAAATTACCTAGTAGTTACTTCGAAACAACGACGCTTCAGCTCATCCGTTTCCTCCCTAGTTGTTAACCCATCTAGGGGGCTTAAAATTAGCTTTGACTGTATATCTGCTGCTCACCAGTTGTAAATATGTTACAGGGAAGGCGTAAGCGAGGGTGATCTGATGATGCCTACTGCTTCCTTCTGGAACTTGTCTTGAGATCGAGAGCGAGCTCAGATAACGTTTCAGGCCAAGTTATTAATGCTTCAAGCCTCCTTTGTGTCCATGAGCTCAACGCTCAAAGACTCAAAACGGAGGCGCTACTTTGTAGCTTAATTTGTGCAACAACGTTGGCTAGTGCAATCCTTATCGTAGTGGTATATGTGTATCTCCTGGGTTCATTTGATCCTTATGCAAGTCTTACTCAACGGTTCCCCCACATACGAAGCCCAATGAGAAACTTGCATGTGTCGCTGTTCGTAGCCCTGGCTATGCTTCTCGTGGCGATGGTTACTTTGGTCCAAGGTACTCCACTCCCCAAATAGAAGTTCTGCAAGAGGAAGCGCTTTGACGTCCATCGCCTCTGGTGCATCGCCGCCTCGGAGCTACTCCCCCTCCCTGCTTTGAATCCGGTCGACATGCACGTCTTCCCCAAGCACTTCCGGCAGAGGTCTTTCGGTTATTTTCTTTTCTTTCAAGTTCTTTTCTGTCATTTTCAAGGGCCTGGTAGCAATATCTATCTCGTAGAAGATCCTTGTTGGTAGGATGAAAACGGATCGGATATAGACGGATAATAGTTTTACCATATTTGTTTTTATATTTTTTCTTGGATGCGGATACAGATACGGATAGTTCGGATACGATTTCGAATATTTATTGGAACATGATAACTCCATCGATTGTACATAAAAAATCAACAGAAACATATAACTAATTGATTTGATTAAAATATTATTAAAAATTGAACAAATGTAAGCATTTTCATTCACTTAGACAATAGTTAGATATCATATCGTAAATAAAATTATATAAGGTTTAGTTTATCATATACATACGATTAGTTCATCATATACATAGACAAATATAAAATAAAGGTAATCCTTGTTTAGAGATACAAATAGAAGCAAATATATAACACATTAAAAGTTTGATAATACTTAGATATTACATCTCTAGAAAAAGTATATAACACTTACATGTAATGACTCAAGATTTATATCTTAGTTGAATTATGTTTAAAATAATAAATTATATATTTATGAGTTTTTATGCATTTTTAGTTACTTATTTAATATATTTCCTATTAAGAATAAGAGTTTTTGAATTTTTGAGAAAAATTAAAATATGATAAAATCTTTAAAATAATTTTTTAAATGTTATATTGTTATTGAAACTTTCTCAAAAAAATTCATAATTTTTGGAGTTGGTTTGCTAATTTTAATAATTGAAACTTGCTTTAGAGATTAATTAAATTAGAAAACAATTCTGAAATTAAGAAATCTTTTTGGGCCAAAAGAGTAGCCTTGGCCCAGCCCATATGTCTATCCGGATATTCGACCCACTATTATCCAGATTATCCGAATCCGTATCTGACGGATAATGAGCTACCAAATCCGTATCCGTATCCGACAAAAAAAAATCCGTATCCGTATCCGATCTGATACTATCCAACAAATATCCGATCCGATAAAATCCGTATCCGAAAATATCCAGATCGGTCGGAAAATATCCGAACCGTTTTTATCCCTACTTGTTGGTAAGTAATTCTTAGGGCTATAAAAAAAGCTTGAGGTCTACGAGTTGCATGTTATTCTTTTCGAGCTCCATCTCGGGTATGAGTTTTACTTAATGTTGAAAATTAGTGCACATTAAATTGTTTTCTCTTACCGAGTTTACTAAGAACCAAACTCGAGTTAGAGATTTTCTTACTGTTGAAAATCAATGCACGTTGAATTATTGATTGTTACCGAGTTTACGTAAGCGGAGCATGAGCCTAGTCAAACTTAGGTTGATCCAAACTCAAGTTTAGGTTTAGACATGGATCTCTCCTCAGGCTAGCTTGATCTCCGCTTGACCTTCTACCAAATTTGAACTTGGAAAGATAGGCTCGGTTGAGCTTGGTTCATTTATGGCTCTAGATATACCCATCTTTTATTCTAAATCCAGAGTGTTCTAGACCCTTTTGCCTTAAAAAAAAGGCTCAAAACGAATAAACAATGCCTTCTTTAAAGCTTTCATTATCACGATCTTACAGTATTGTCTTCTTACAAAGCAATGCCAACCCGTCGAGATGAGCAAAACTAGCCACGCCAGTAACACAAGAGCGCTCCTTCTCCCTAGCTTCAAGGAATAAAAAGCAACATCCCACACAGTAGATTATCGATCTGACTTCCCAAAGATCACATCCGATATTCCACCCATGGAGCAACGAGACCAGCAAAAACCGATCAACGCAACGGCAGCGCTGGAGATCCTGTCCCCATACCTCGACCACCCGCGCCGTACCATCACACAGATCGAGGCCTTTGTGGCCATTGCCCGGCGCCCGCGGCGCTGCTCTTCTTACAGCTCATCTCGCCTTTTTTCAGTCATCCAATTCATGGTGAAGAAAATTTAGGCGTTTTTTGCGTTCTGTTCTAACAAGTGGTATCTGTGCACAAAGAGATACCGATCTCTTGGCCAGATGGTGCGGAGCAAGTCTCATCGACAAGCGTCTTCGTGTAGCACACAGTGCACGATGACCTGAGATCAAAGCCGGTGGCGCGGAGTAAAAATGTGCTGCAGCGTGGGGAGCTTGTCAGGACCCCAAATAAAACCGAGCACAAATCGGAAGACCACAGATAGGATTTCAAAACAAAATCAATGAAGATTGCAAAGGAAAATAAACACCGAACAACAGATAAACTAAGGAACCAGATACGACTAGAGATAAGCTGAAATCCTGCCTTTTTTCTTTTTCCATTCTGTTTTAATACACAGTCATACATCCAGAAGGTTCGTTGCAACAGAAAGGGTAAAAGGTAAAACCGAATTCACTCTTTAAACAGAATTACCAACAAAAGATTACATTAGCCATGCGGAAATTACTGTAGTCAGTCACTTGATCGTTGGACTAAATCTACATCGACACCTTTAGATCCCAGCCACTGTTCTTCACTTACTGATAGTCGGCAAAACTAAATAAAGCAACACTGGCTTCCACTGTTCTTCCTCCTTGCTCAGGTCCTGACAATGCCCCCTTGTTAAATTCCAGCTTGTCCTCAAGCGGGAAACTGAGGAAAAGTACTTTGAATGAATCCGGTGTCCTCCCAAGTTGCATCATGTTCCGAAAGATTTGCCCACTGGATCAGCCATTGCGTCACTGCTACTCTCTTCTGTGGAACATACGGCGATCCAGCACCGCGATGGACTCGGTTTTGATCCGGCCATTGGCATCAACTAGAGGTAAGCCCTCAATGAAATCCATTGATATATAGGTGTAAGTTGAAGCTCCATTAGTTTTGGCGATTGATTTAATATTAATGTTTAATCATTGCTTAATGACAAATCTAATCAGTACGAGACTAACATGTTTATTGAGCTATATTCTTATTAGTCTCAAATTTGGATGAAAAATGGAAAACCCAAGGTATGCACTCGTATTCATTTCTATTGTCTTATTGTATACTTAGGATTTAAGTTAAAGGATGAACTCTTCTATCGCCTTAGTCTAAGTATGTGCATTATGTTTCTAAAATCCACATATACATGAATGCACACATCTCGGGGGAGTTCATAATTTAACTTGTTGTTTCAATTATATTGATCCATGTCCTCTAGCTTATAATATTAAGGATCAAGACTTTGAAACGACCATTTGAGTATATATATATATATATATATATATATATATAACTTGTGTAGTTGTAGTATACTCATGTCAATATAGGATAAACTCATATGCTATCAAAGATTGATTATGTGCATAATGATTGCTAGTTTGATTATTCATATGCATATATCAAATGGAGTTTATTCTATAGTTGATGGTCTTAAAAGTATTGATCTATTCCACTCCATATAATATTTGGATCATTACTTACCATCATATTGAGTATATGAAACTTGTGTAGTTATATATATACTCATATTAATTTAAATGTAATTTAAATTGAGTTCGGTTGTCTTTCAATCAATCAAAGAACATTTCATCATGTGTTGATGGTGTCTCTTTGTTGATTAAGGACAAACGGAAAGTTCTTGAGTATAATAAAGCATTAGTTGTATCAAAGTACTCAAGACATCTTTTATTCATTCAAATTGATTTGGGTTGTGCTCAATCGATCTTAAAGGTATCCATTATGTGTTAATGGAGTGCAAGTGATGGTTGAGACAATCGTGTTTATTGGACTAACATCTTCTATGAGTGGTAAAGTAGGTTGAGTCCAAAAAAATGAAGAATTGGAAAGAAGAAGAAGTCATCATGTGTTGATGAGCCTCAAGAGGTGATCCCGAAGTGAAGAGAAGGGCTAGAGAAGGCTCATCATGTGTTGATGAACAACAACAACAACAACAACAAAGCCTTTTAGTCCCAAGTAAGTTGGGGTAGGCTAGAGTTGAAACCCAAAATGATTCGCTAACAAAGGGAGAAAGAGAGAGATGAGAAAGTAGAACAAAGTCTAAAACTATACCAAAACGAGGCATAAAGCCTAATCAAGGTTCAGGCATGTGGATAGCTGCTTTCCATGCCCTTCTATCCAAAGCCAACTCTTTCGATATATTCCATCCTTTTAAATCCCTTTTGATTGCCTCCTCCCAAGTTAAGTTTGGCCAGCCCCTACCTCTCTTCACATTATTGTCGCATCTTATGATGCCGCTATGCACTGGTGCCTCTGGAGGTCTCCGTTGTACATGTCCAAACCATCTCAACCAGTGTTGTACAAGCTTTTCTTCAATTGGAGATACCCCTAGCCGATCACGTATCTCGTCGTTTCGAACTCGATCCATTCTTGTATGACCACAAATCCAACGCAGCATACGCATCTCTGCGACACTTAATTCTTGAACATGCCGCCTTTTAGTAGGCCAACATTTCGCACCATACAACATCGCAGTCTAATAGTCGTCCTATAGAACTTGCCTTTTAGCTTCTGTGGTACCCTCTTGTCACAGAGAACGCCAGATGCTTGACGCCATTTCATCCATCCCGCTTTAATTCTATGGCTAACATCTTCATCAATATCCCCATCTCTCTGCAAAATCGATCCCAAGTATCGAAAGGTATCCTTCTTGAGCACTACCTGGCCTTCCAAACTCACATCTCCCTCCTCATGTCTAGTAGTACCGAAGTCATATCTCATATACTCGGTTTTAGTCCTGCTAAGTCTAAAACCTTTCGACTCTAGGGTCTGCCGGCACAACTCTAGTTTCCTATTTACTCCCGCCCGGCTTTCATCCACTAGAACTACATCGTCGGCAAAAAGCATACACCACGGGATATCTCCTTGAATATCCCTCGTGACCTCATCCATCACCAAGGCGAAGAGGTAAGGGCTCAGAGCTGACCCTTGATGTAGTCCTATTTTAATCGGGAAGTCATCTGTGTCACCATCAGTTGTTCGAACACTAGTCACAACATTGTTGTACATGTCCTTAATGAGGGTTACATACTTTGTTGGGACTTTATGCTTTTCCAAAGCCCACCACATAACATTCCTTGGTATCTGATCATAAGCCTTCTTCAAGTCGATGAAAACCATGTGTAGGTCCTTCTTCTGCTCCCTATACCGCTCCATAACTTGTCTTATTAAGAACATTGCTTCAATGGTCGACCTTTCGGGCATGAACCCAAATTGGTTCATGGTGATACACGTCATTCTTCTCAAACGATGCTCTATAACTCTCTCCCATAGCTTCATAGTGTGGCTCATCAGCTTAATCCCCCTATAATTAGTACAACTTTGAATATCTCCCTTGTTCTTGAAGATTGGTACTAATATACTTCTCCTTTACTCTTCGGGCATCTTGTTCGATCGAAAAATATGGTTGAACAGCTTGGTTAGCTATACTATAGCTATATCCCCGAGGCATTTCCACACCTCAATTGGGATACCATCAGGGCCCATCGCCTTGCCCCCTTTCATCCTTTTTAAAGTTTCTCTAATTTCAGTTTCTTGGATCCTACGTACAAAGCATCTATTGGTGTCATCAAAGGAGTCGTCCAACTGAATAGTCGCGTTCTCATTCTCACCATTGAACAAATTGTCAAAGTACTCACGCCATCTATGTTTGATGTCCTCCTCCTTCATCAAGAGTTGATCCCTATCATCCTTAATACATTTAACTTGATTGAGGTCCCTCGTCTTCCTCTCGCGAATCCTAGCCATCGTATAGATGTCCTTCTCTCCTTCCTTTGTACTTAGCCGTTGGTAAAGATCCTCATAGGCTCGGCCCTTTGCCTCACTCACAGCTCACTTCGCGGTCTTCTTTGCCACCTTGTACCTCTCTATATTGTCCGCACTCCTGTCATGGTACACGCGCTTATAGCATTCTTTCTTCTCCTTAATAGCCTTCTGGACATCCTCGTTCCACCACCAAGTATCTTTAGGTACACCTCTTCTCCCTTTGGTCACTCCAAGCACCTCCGAAGTCACCTTCCTAATGTGTTGATGAACAACAAGAAGAAGATTTGATCTTGGAGAGAAAATGATTGGAAATCATAAAAACTCCAAGTGGATTGCTAAAGGCAAATGTATAACTAGTTAGGGCTAAGGATGTGTTCCTAGTCTTTTGCCGGTCTCGGTGTTTGGTTGGGAGACCGAATTGCTAGTATAGGTTGCCGTATTATTAAGAGGGATTGAGTTTTTCCGCTTCAGCTTCATCATGTGTTGATGAACTCAATGTGGTTCACTCTAGCTCACTCTCTTGGTTAGATTTTGCATGAGCTAAGTATTTGCATGTGTTGCAAATAAGGGTGCTCATGTTTGCTTCTTGTTTGAATCTTAATCGATTTGTGTTTACATGGAGCTATGGATTTACATGTGTTGCAAAAGAGAGATAGCTCATGTAATTTGGTTTAAGTGATTGGTTGCATGGAACTAGAGAATTGCATATGTTACAAATTAGAGAGTTCATGCACCTTGATTTGGTGTTGTTTGGGGCTAGATTTTGCATGTGTTGCAAAGAGTAATGCTCAAGAATGAAATCAGTTTATTGTGTTATTTGCAAGTTTGTTGTGCGAATAAATCAAGGTCTATGAGTCCGGAATCCCGAGAGCATGTTGATAGGGCTTGCAACGGTGTTTGCAAATTGACTAGGTCTCGTGTTGACCTTCACATGGCTAGGTGGATTAATCTTATAGGCTCGGGTTTGATTTGCTTAATACGTTTTGCAAATAGATCTTGAGTTGATTGCGAAATGTTTTTTCGTAAGTTGGATTTGTTATTTGCAAATGTGTTTTGCAAATAAGCTTAGAAGTTATGTATTTCGATCCTAGAGCATGTGTTAGCATTTGCAAATGTGTTTTGCAAAGTGTCGGGGTCATGTGTTGATCTTTACATGGCTAAAGGATTGATCTCATAGGTTCGTGGTTTATTTGCGAATGTAGTTTGCAAATAAGTTGTGCTTAATGTGATTCTTTGGAGAATGTGAAGTAGACTTGCAAATATGTTTTGCAAATTGCCTGATCATGTGTTGATCATCACATTGCTCAAAGAATAAATCTTTATTGGTGTTTGATTCGAAGAGAAATTTTTTTTTGTGAAAAATCTGGTTTTGCCCTGGTAGGCCAGTGCTACCGGCCAATGGTAGCACCGAGCCCCAGGGCGGTGTAAGAAAACCTGAGAGGGTGTTTGGGTGGTCAGGCAGTCCGGTGCTACCGCCCATGGTAGCCCGGTGCTACCGGAAGAGCGGTAGCACTGGCTGAACCCCCGGTGTGAAAATTCCAGATAGGCTATTTTACTGGTCAGCTCGAGTCCGATGCTCTGGGCGATGGTCAGTGCTTAGGCAAGTGGTAGCACCGCTCCCAGTTGGCCGGTGCTACCGGTTTCTCTGCAAATGGCTAGTTTTCTAGCTGTTGGCCCGTAGGCCGGTACTACCAGTTCTAGTAGGGCGGTAGCACCGGGTTTCCTAGAGTTTTGCCATTTCAACCCCCAACGGCTAGTTTTGGCTTGGAGGCTATAAAAAGAGGCCTTGGGAGAGCTTGGGAGAGGTTGGTTGAGTTCTTAAGTGTGTGTAGGAGTTGTGTGCATATGTTGCCCTCTTCTACTTGCTTCTTGAGCTAAGAGTGAGCCCTAATTGCATGTGTTGCAATTAGGAAGTGGATTGAGAGCCTCTTGTGCATCTGTTGCACTTGAGGAGGATCCTAGTGCACGGTACAAAGTATCGTGTCTCTTGTCTCTTTTACATTCAAGCATTTACATTGTTGATATATTATTGATTGCTTGATTGTGTTAGAATTGCTTAGTTTAGTTTGCTTGTTCAACCTAACAATTCTTGTGTAGAGACCTAATTTAGTTAGTGCACTAGTGAGCCTAGTTGTTTTAGGCCTTCATTGTCAAAACCTAGTTCATTGCTTCCGCATTACATTTGATTAGGTTTTGACATAAGGGTTGATTAGAGCGTGTAATTTTTAGAAGAGCGATTAATTTTGTAAAACGCCTATTCACCCCCCCTCTTGGCGCATCCTCGATCTTACAATGGGTCTAGGCCATTTCAGGAATCTTCAAAGGATTCAGTAGACCAAGCGAATAAGTAAGTTCAAGTTTAGTCAATTGGCAAACAGGGCACTCACGTACAAGCTGCTCTACTTGTCTTCGCATTTTTGGCCAGTAAAACAGTTGGTTGATTCAGTGATAAGTCACTCTCATACCTGAATAACCCCCAAAAGAAGAAGTGTGGAATGATTCTAGCAATCGGTTTCTGAGATCAGTTTGTTCCCCCACATAAATCCTCCCCTTATACTTAATAATGTCAGCTTCTATTTTGTATTTAGTGCCAGGATTATCTCCATAATGTATTTCCTTCATAATCTGCTCTGTTTTCCCATCCTGTTCGTAACTTGCTTTGACATCTCCAATCCACTCAGGAATCACCTGGGTAATTGTAGCACACTGATCTTCATCTTCATATGAATTCTCCTTTCTAGATAAAGCATTTGCTACCCGATTTTCTTTGCCCTTCTTATATTCTATTGCAAAAACAAACTCCAAGAGTTTCAACATAAGCTTATGCTGTATTCCTTCAACCAATTTTTGAGTAGTGATAAATTTGAAACTCTGCCGATCGATTTTAATAATCACCACACTCTCCAATAAGTAATACCTCCACCTTTTAAGAGCTTCCAAAATAGCAATGGCCTCTTTGTCATAAATAGATTTAGCAATTGTTTTCTGATAGTGGGGAACTCAGTATGGCTTCAATTTTGGAGGTTCAACACAAGCCTTCAGCTGTATAATGTGATCACAGTCATGTCTAGGTGGCAGCCCTACCAGTTCCACAAAGACATCAAGGTAACGACTGAGTATAGTTTCTACCTCCGGGTGGAATGTATGGACTGCTATTGGTGTATAAGATTCAACTGCATTTACTTGTACAAAGAATCCATTGATGCTCTTTGAAACCATCTTCCGAAATCTTTCAGCAGTTAGCATATAATTCATGGTTGGATGAGTGAAGTCTTGAAATTGGAAGGACTGCCCATTTTTGGTGATAGTCAACCGTTTTTCCTTGAGATCCCACTCAATAGGGTTGTGTTCAAAGATCCAATTCACCCCAAATATGAGATCATAGTTTCCTAGTTTCAGCAATTTAAATGTAGTGTTGAACGCAATATTATGTACTTCATATTTGAGGTCCTTAACTATAGCATCTGGAATTAACCCCCCACCTCGAGCAACAATAACTTTCTTGAGTGGCATTGAGCTGAATGAATATCCATTTTTCACAGCAAAATCATAGTCCATGAATGAGTGGGTGCTACCACTATCCACTAATGCAATAACTCTCTTATCCCCAATTTGAATCACAAATGAAAAGGTAATCAGACCGTACATACCATGAGCTGCATAAATTGATATGTGCATCCACTACTACAGAAATCATCATCACAGACGGTTCGTAAACGTCATCAGAGACGGTTTTGTGAACCATCAGTAATAATAAGTCTGTGATAAAGGAGATCATCGAGAGCGGTTTTCCATCATGCGAGAAAATACATATCACGAGCGGTTCTAATTTGAAACCGTCGTGATAACTAAATATCACGAGCGGTTTCAAATTGAACCGCTCGTGATCTGAACTTATCACGAGCGGTTCTATTAATAAACCATCTGTGATATTTAATTATCATGAGCGGTTCTCATTTGAAATAATGCGTGATAACTAAATATCACTGACGGTTTCAAATGAGAACCGTCTGTGATGACCTTTTTTTCCCACACCCCCAGCAGAACCTCCATTGTTTATGGTGTTGTTCGAAATTTCCATCAATATTTCTACAACGATATTTACAAGGCACAACCAGTTATAGATTTTGTAATTAAATATCTACACTTCCTATATGCATTGTGGCAACAATTTTTTCGATCAGGATAGACTTAAAATATAAACATCTGTCGCGCTTTTTCTCCCTTCTTATGATAATGTTGATGGAACTCGACTAATAAATCAACCAAGACCCGCAGGCAGCATGTCGAGGTCTCGGCAACCATAGTGTGCTTGATCGAACCTGACACACTGGAGTGTGTAATTTGCTTCATGCCATCTGAGCGGCATGCCACGGTCGCATCATTTGAAGATGAAGCGGCATCTTGCCATGTCCATGGAAGTCACCGTCGTGCAATCACATTTGTTCAATCTTTAATTACCCTAACTAGCATGCTCTATCAAGTACATCTACAAATGTTTTCGTACCATGTTCTCCCACCATGGTACTTTGACGCCACAGAAGAGCATTTGTAGATGTACGCACGATAGATTACAAGGCTAGTTAGATGGCATGAAGCAAATCATTGAACAAATGTGAGTTGATCAAGTCTATAGTTCTGCCACCTCGCCATATCCATGGTCTTGGTTGATTTATTAGTCGAGTTCCATCAACATATCATAAGAAGGAGAAAAAGCGCTACAAATGTTTATATTTTAAGTCTATCCCGACGGACAAACCAATGCCTCAATGCATATAGGAAGTGTAGATATTCAATTACAACATCTATTATCGATCGTGTCTCGTAAATATTGATGCAGAATACCTAAGTAGATGGAAATTTCAACAACAAACCATAAATAATGGAGGTTCTCACGAGGGTGTAGGAAAACATCTAGTTCCAACAAGCAAGACATTGTTAAGTTGTTGCATATATTCAAGATGAGCAAATATGTATTAAGGATAATATCACGTGACAATACAATGAATCGTACAAACAAGAATAACCGTGAGTTTTTGACATATTTTCCGAATGAATACCATTTGATAATTGTACAACTCCAGAAGTTATAAGGCTTCGTGGAACGCGCCTTTTTTATGTATTACTTCGGTGAGCGAGAAGTAACAAACTCTCCCTCTAATGTTGCTCAAATGGGTCTCGATCCAACGCTTTTAACCGTACAACTATTTTTTTATTGACGATGGTTTGCATGTTGTAGCGACATAAAATCCACATAGGTTATTTCCGACCTTGCTTGGTGGCATCGCAAATAAAACCTACGGTTAGTTCTAGAGTCACTATTACGGGGTTTGATATAGGATTATTGTGTATAGCGGATCTGGAAAGTCCAAATCATGTTGTAGTTTAGTCCAATCCTTCAACTTTTGAGCGCTCTACAAGATTGCAAAAGGTTAGCCTAAGCCATTCAATAGCAATATAAACTCGGAACAACTTACACGACCATGTATGCGTTATATACGGAGGAAACGTGATTACTGCCGAGTAATTTTGCGATAGGTACCAAGTCGTGGTTTCCGCCACGTAAGGAATCAAGGTACTTAACCCGGTTTGTGTTTGGTTCAATTACAATTAGAACCCAGTGAAACCTACGGTATATCACAATGGACAATGAACGAAGCGAGTTGTGTGCACAAGATGAGACCAAAGTATAGCATATGGTAGCACTTACCTCGGGTTATGGGGTATAAGTATGAGTTCTTTATCTTTTGTGCTAGCAATGCCTCATCACGTATTTCTCGACCATGTTTATATCCTCATCCATTGTTTGCTTTGAGACTATATGTGGGTCGAGAAACCGATCGATAGTTTCTTACGTGTCGCTTCAAGTTGCATGTATCTATATATACAAAGGCGATTATATATATATTGGAGGACATTTATCACTATTAGGCGAATGTAGCGTGATAGCACACACTTACAAGGTCCAAACATCTTATGAGTCTTGGTCGATGGCGTCGAGGTTGTAGAGATGGAACAAGTCGAAAATTGACCGTGAAGAAGCCCCCGTTGAGTCGTTGAATAGATGTTCATACTTGAACTTAACGCTGATACTTGTTGTACGTTCACGCTCTAGCTTTCCAGCTTGTTGGGTGTACCAAGTATGCAATTGTTGGCAAGCTATACTAAGTGAAGTTACGCTGCCTTTCGTTAGTAAGGGCTCCCCTAGCTTGTATTGTTTAGCCAACTCAGCAGATGGATAGTCGATTTGTTCTTGCCTTTCTTTCTTCTGTTTGTCCTTGTCTTTCTTTGTTTTGTATGAACCTTTCACGGGAGAGGAATGGGCAGGAAAGAGGTCAACATTATGTACATCAAGTGGAGTCTGCTCTACGACTGCTGATTTGGTAGCCAACTGATCAGACGATACAATAGGCGAATCAGATCGTTGCGGTTGTTGCGTGACAGAAGGGGCGATCAGGGAGATGTCGCTGCTAGGCCATTGGATGAATGTACCAATGGCATCCCCAAGTTTCACGATCTCGTCGTTTGGCGGCTTCTGTAGATCGACAATCTTGAAACTATCACATACCCCGTCCACATTGACCTTGGTGAAACCCGGCGCTATCATGGTACCGTGCAGCATGGTCCCCTTAGTGGATAGATACGCCATGCCCCAAGCACCGTAGAAGAGGAGCAGTGCCATTGTTAATTCTCACTTGGAGATTGCACCGCGTGGCCACCTTAATGTCACATCTGAGGATAAGTCCGCTATGTTCATCTATGTCACTTGGAGGAACGAATGCACATTGCTCTTCACAGGCGGTGGGGCTGATTCTATGACATACTACGGGGCTTGTGCAATATTTCTTTCTTGATTGTTGAGCCTTTCCTCGAGGATTCTTATCCTATCATGAAATTCGTCTCTCGGTTCTCCCTCAACTCTTCTCTCAACTCTCCTCTCAACTTCTCCTCCAAATTCTTTATAAGATCGACTCACAGCGGCTTTAGTTCTCTTCTTACTTGGTATTTGTACGGTCGTCTGGGAATCCAGTTTTCCATGGAACAAAAACCCTTTGCCTCGTGTACGACCAGGGTGTTCCTTGTTTCCCAAGGCCATGGACAGTGCATCTTTCTCCCTGTCTGGCAAAAAATAGCCTTCGCTCGATTGTGTACTCAACTGTACCTGCAAGATCCGGACAAGTTATTTCACTTATGAAGTCACGGACTAATTACGTAAAATTGGTAGTTCGATCTATATATTACAGCGTTAGCGAGACTTCCTCGTCGCATGGGTTTACAAAGGAGACGGTTGCGGAGGGCGTGGCGGTGACCTCGCTCTTAGCGATCTCGCACGTGGATCTGTGATCGATGGAAATGGCGAGATACCCTCCTCGTCCTCCTGTCCCATTGCGCTCTCTTCCTGCGTAGCGCAGCATGCCAAGTCTATAGGGGTGAGTGTTCCTTGCTCGCAAGGCCTTGTTTGCTTCACTTTGACGCCTTTAATTAAATCGTCGACTTCATCTCAACAAAACGCCGCCACGTGTCGCATCAATGAACCCATACTTAGAGTATGGATCTATATTCTTCTTGGCGTAGTCTACGAAAAGCGTATGCTTGAAGGTCTTCCATGCCTTTCCTGCCGTTAGTAGTGCATACCGTCGCACTAGGGGAGCGGATTCTTGTGGAATGTCGAACGATGAAAGAATTTCCGTCAGCAAGGCATTGCGAGCGTCGATAGTCAGCAACCTCCAGGAAGATAGCGTGATCGGAACCCGTTCCCGTGCTACTATCCGCACATACTCGAAATGCATTATTTGCCTTTTTTGGCTTTCTAGGGCCCATCATTTGGATCGATCTACGTAATGGTATATCGATGCATTGGCCTTTTGTTTGGTCCTCTTCGCGGCGTGGTCGATTTTTCTTTTGAGGGCACATCATGTGCTTCAGACGATGGATTAGAGGACGACATCTTCTTTATAAGTTAAAATAGTTTCAGGCGAACTAAAAGAGAAGAACAAATAAAATCAAATTAGAGTGAATAAGTTTGTGAATACCATGGCTTGTTATTAGCCTTTTAAAAGAACTAGCCTAAATGGCTTGTTATTAGCCTTTTAGCAAAAAAAGCGAACTAGGAGGTTGCGAACTTAATAAAAATTTTAAGCACCTCCCCTAAAATTAGGACATCCACATAGCGAGACAAGCGAGAAGAATACATATGGATTGAACTTTGTGACTAATGAGAATAATAGAACGAAGCTTAGGATCTCACATATGATTGTTTGAATGTTCTCAGATGTCGGGTTGCCTTAAAAGGCCCTCCTCGCCACAATGGACAAGTAATAGACTAGATTGTGACAACTTAATTTATCTCAATAACAGATTTAATACTTGACAGGTTAAGTATAAATCTACTCAATTGCTTATCTTATATGCACAAGAATAGTGAATCATTCAAAGCAAGCTTCTTTGGACGATAAATAACATGCTCGACTTTAATTTGAGCAGAACACTACGAAGCAATGCTAAGGAAACAAGATAGTGAAATGTTACCGAGCAATACCGAAGATAGATGACAATAGCGATGGCGAAATATTCACTAACTAAGCATATAAAGACAGGTTTGCAATAGAGCTAATCAAATATTTGAAATTGATCGCTAAGATTTGTTGTCACAATTAGTCTATTCCATCCCTAAATCATCATGAACATTAAGCCCACGCTTAAGGTCCCCAAGCCGCAGATCGTGGCCCCATTGCAAGACCAAGAATAATCACGAAAGTGTCCCGAACTCACTAACTAGCGAGCAACACGAAAAATAGAGCAAATGGCGAGCGGTGCCTCCGGATCGAGGCGGCCTCTAGCTCGATGGCTAGTCCCCGAAATACTCAATCGGTTCATCGATCCTCGGATCCTGAGAGAGGGCACCGTATTTGCTTACGTAGCGTTGGATCCGAGCCAACAAATCCGAGGCAAAGCGAGAATCACGGTTGAAGCCGAGATGCACAAGAACACAGCGCCCACCCGTGGAACACGTCGATCGCGGGGAGGATGCCGACTGGGGAGGATGTTGATGCCGGGAGGGAGGTCGATGGCGGGGAGGAAGTCGAGAGGAGGATGCGATGCCGGGAGGATGTCGATGCCGGGAGGGAGGTCGATGGCGGGGAGGGCGTCGAGAGGAGGATGCCAAGAGGGGAGGCCATCGTCTGCCGAGGGGAGCCGCCAGGAGACAAAAGGTCACAGAGCTGGGTTAGGGTTTGGCGCGCTGTGAATGAGGTCTACGCGCGGGAGATATATAGGAGACAATACCACAGACGGTTCTAAAATAGAGCGATGCAGTGATATTATATCACAGACGGTTCTATAATAGAACGGTCTGTGATGTTTTGTTATCACAGACGGTTCTCAGACCGTTCTCTTTTAGAACCGTCTGTGATAACAAAACATCACAGCATGTTCTCTTTAGAACCGCTCGTGATATAAACATCCAGATTTGTTTTTAGAACCGCTCAGTGATCTAAACTT
Source organism: Guadua angustifolia (assembly GCA_036346375.1). Lineage (NCBI taxonomy): Eukaryota > Viridiplantae > Streptophyta > Magnoliopsida > Poales > Poaceae > Guadua > Guadua angustifolia. The sequence continues at coordinate 5,812,841 of CM070501.1, forward strand.
ATACATCGTTGAATTTAGAACCGTTTGTGGTAAGTACTTTTCATTTTTTTGAAAGGAATGGCAGGAGCTCTGCCTCTTGCATTAAAGGAAGATAGTCATGAGCTCTGCCTTGCATTGAAGGAAGATAGTCATCACAATCCTGACATAATTCAGATGCTTCACAAGCTACTTACTAAGGTCATCACAACCGTATATACATAATTCGGATGCTTCAAGCTACTTGCTAAGATCATCACAATCGTATATACATACTTCAATGCTTCACAAGCTACTTACAAAGATCATCACAATCATATGTACAAAGCATGATGGGTCGTATCATCCTTACATGTAATATTATTACACATGAAAATTTGTAAACATGATGACAATGCACCCTTCTCATAACTACTCCACATGCTTATTCTTTTGTATGAAAATTAGCCCTTCATGATGATCGACGCGTGTGTAGCTTGCTTCCTCATGTTGTTCTTTTGGGACCAGGATGTCATTTTCGATAGGTGGCAACTCATCAAATTGATTGTACTCTTCCTCATCTACTACATTCTCAACTCCGACAATTCTCCTTTTTCCTTGAAGAACTACGTGGCGCTTCTTGTTGGACGATTCGGTTACATAGAAGACTTGAACAACTTGGTTAGCGAAGTCTGAATGGTTCATCTTGGTATCCGACACATTCGAGGTCCACGATGAGTGATGCCATTCTTGTCAACCTTCACGTCTTTGGAGGTGGACCCATGACACCGAAATAGGGAATCTTGAAAAGTACGAGTCGAGCTCCCATATCTCCTCTATGAACCCATAGTACGAGCTCCTCGTCAACCCATGTATTATTGAATGCATCTATCACGACACCGCTGTTACGATTTGTGCTCTTCATATCCCGATCTCGTGTAAAATGTGTACCCATTTAAGTCATATCCTTTCCATGTGACAAGCTGTAAAAGTTGGTCCTTTTGCCAACCATGTCGGCGTGTCATCGGCGAGCTCCCAAGTGATAGGTCGCTCCTTCAACCATTTGTTGAGCGAAGGTTATCTTTGTCTCGTGATCCAAGACTCTGCCGTCTTTGGATTCTCTTGCCTTAGCCATTGCTTGTGCTCGACGATATAGGCGGACACTATGACCATGTGTTGCAAAACCGTGAAATGGGCTCGAGCATACATAACCGAATCAGCGTGATTGCTTTCCTTCCGATGGTCCCGATACCTCAGAGCCTCCCTCATGGCGAGATCGAGGCACACCTATCGGTTCGACTGGGCCATGTAATCGACGAGAACTCGGCGGCCTCTTACATTGCATAACCTTCAACAATGCTACCCTCCGGACGAGATCGATTCCAGATCGCGAAGACTTGAGAATTCCATGTACCTCTCGAGCGGGTACATGCTACGAGGAACACTTGGCCGCGATATCTTTATCTCGTCACAAGGTGAACAATGAGATGGACCATGATATCGAAAAATGATGGAGGGAAATACATCTCAAGATTACATAGAGTCATCACCACCTTAGCTTGCAGAGCATCTAGTCCTTCGGGATCGATGACCTTCTGGGCGATTGTGTTAAAGAAATAACATGACCTAGTGATTGTCTCTCGGACCTTCACCGGCAAAATACTTCTAATTGCGACAGGGAGCATCTGTGTCATCAGCACATGACAATCATGAGACTTCATGCCGGTTAATTTCAAATCTTCCAACGAAACAAGTCTCTTCATATTGGAGGAGTAACCGGACGGAACTTTCACACCATGCAAGCACCGCACGATTCAGTTCTTCGGCCTTTGATGAGTATAACAAGCGTGTTCCAAATACGCACGGCCTTTATCAGTCTCTTTCGGTGCTAACTCCGGTCTTATGCCCATATCGACCAAGTCAAGCCGTGCGTTGATACCATTCTTTGTTTTACCCTTAATGTTGAGTAAGAGACCAATCACGCATCACGGACATTCTTCTCTCGTGCATGACATCGATGCGATGGCGAACTTCTAGGTGCTCCCGATAAGGTAGGTCCCGAATATTGATCTCTTCTTCCACATGCTCTTTTCACGGGTACTTGATTTACGTCCCTTTCCATACGCAACATCAAATCCTTAACAATGTCATGAACATCTCTCGCTCAAACGCCTTGGAGCTGAACCATTTCGTTCCTTCCGTGAAAAGTTGCTTCATCTTGCGATATGGATGATTCCTCCGAAGGAACCTACGGTGGACGCATGTACGCAGTTTTGGGGAGTGATTCGACCATAAACTCTCGGTATCATCTAAGCGGTGAGTATAGGCTTTGGTTCCTTTTGTACTCGGCACAGCAGGTTAGCAAGGGCGGGGTAATCATTTATAGTGAGAACAACAAGTAGTGCAAAATAAAGTTCTCTCGTTTGTCACGCATCCCATACGTGTACCCGGTAACCCACAGTGTTTTAGATCTTCCACCAATGGAGCTAGGTACACATCAATATCGTTCCTGTGTTGTTTTGGTCCTTGGATAAGCCTGAGACAACATAATGTACTTCCGCTTCATACACAACCAAGGAGGAAGGTTGTAGATACAGAGATTCTGGGCCAAGTGCTATGCCTACTGTTCATGTTACCGAAAAGGATTCATTCCATCTGACTCAATCCAAACCTTATATTTCTCGGATCCGCACCGAATTCTTCAAAGCTCTGTCGATGTTTCTCCACTAGATGGAATCGGCAGGTGCCTTAGCATTCCATCATTCTTCGCTCCTCAAAGTGCCAGCAATGCTTTTGCCTCCTTTGGGTTCGCAAACAAGCGCTTCAAGCGGGAATTACAGGCGAGATACCATGCCACCTTAGCGGGAGGACCTTTTTCACCTCAATGCTCGCCATCATCATCTGAATGACTCTTACGCTTGTTAGGGATCGCTGCACATTGGACATATATGCAAGTTTGTGTACTCTTTGCGGACAGGATCTGATCGTTTGGACATACATGTATTCTATCTACTTCCATTCCCAAGGGACAAAGAACCTTCTTGGCTTTGTAGGTGGTTGTCGGCAACTCGTTTCCCTCTGGAAGCATGTCCGCCAATAGACGTAACAGCGCTGTGAAACTCTTGTCGGACCAACCGTTGCTTGCCTTCAATTTGAGTAGTTCAAGCACGGATGATAACCTTGTGTATTTCAACTTGCACCCTGCGAACAAAGGTTTCTCCGAGTCCTCCATCAAGCCCTGGAACTTTCCATATTCCCTGTCATCAAGGTTTCCTTCTGCATCGCGCAACATCTGATCCAAATTGTCATCCTGCAACCTGTCCTCATCAGAAGCACAATCGATATGATCATCCGACATATCATTGACTTCGTCGACGATATTAACACTACTTGCTGCTTCTTGTATATTATGCTCTTCGCCATGACTGGTCCAACATGTATAGCCCCTTTTGAAACCCCTCCGAATCAAGTGTGCTTCGATCTGCTTGAGTTTGAAACATCTTGATTTTGCGTAATCAATGCACCGGACATGACATAAATTGCATCCCCTTATTAAACATATCCTCCTCTGCAGCTCTTTTGAAAGTGGAGACGCCATTAAGGTACTCAGCACTCGTACGATTCTCAGCGTACATCCAGCTTCGATCCATCTATGCTACACATGTAACACTTAGTGTTAAATATTAAGTGCACCAGGTGTAGTGCGTATGCACACATTCTTAAACTAATTATGCAATTACATACCTTAATTACATCACAAAGAAATAATTAACACAATTCAAATTAATCTTCAATATAATAATGAAATTAGAACCCATTACTAACCTTAGATCACCAAAAGACTTGAATTGATCTATAAGCTAGATCTAAACAATCTTTAAATTCTATCCTTAACAAGCTAGCTAGCTACATCATGATCGAATATTATATTATGCAAATAGAACCATTACTAGCTAACCTTATAGATCAAACAACCAACACATGGTTCTACAAGCGAGATCTAAAAAAATCATCAAATTCCTTCCTTATCAAGCTAGTGTTGAATATAATGCAATTAAAATACATTACTAACCAAATATCACAAACAACATATGGATCCAGCTACAATTAAGCTAGATCTAACCAAACAATCTTTAAATTAATTCTCTCCTAACCAACTTAGATATTGAATTGGATGCATGCAATTAGAGAACTCATTACTAACCTTAGATCACCAAAATCAAATGAATCTAATATCACCCTTCGAAATCAATGACTTTCTTTTAAAAAATCGCCTTACTTCCACAGCCGCCACTTAGGATAGAAACCGAAACCCTACAAACGAAGTGGATGGAACGAGGCTCTGTTTTTACGGGCTCAGACGGTTTTATCACAGACGGTTTTATATTACAGCCGTCTGTGATGCAAGAAATATCACAGACGGTTTCTAAATATAACCGTCTGTAATGACTACTGTAGATATTACAGACGGTTGTGTTATATAACCGTCTATGAAATCCTGAGCAGTTTTACTTTGAAATAAATCGTAATGAGTCTTGTAGCCATCACGAGCGGTTATATTTTGAAACCGTCTGTGATAGTTCTACATCACGAGCGGTACCGTAATATAAAACCATCTGTGATATTCGCACTGACGGTTTGAGTACATAACCATCTGTGATGTTCCATATTACAGACGGTTTTTCAAAACCGTCTGTGATCGTGCGTCTGATATAAGCCTCGCTGTAGTAGTGATCAGTTGTTCTAGACTATCCACAATAGCTTCCTCATCCGAGCTTCTAGGAGCAGTGACAAATCCTACTGGTTCAGCCAGAGTCACCTCCTCGTCTGCCTCCAAATTGTTTTCTTCTCCCTGCATCAGCAGAGTGTGCATTGCACTCCTAACTCAGCACTGTATGTGATGACCCGAAGTCCAAGGTTCATGGCAATGCCAACATGCTCTTCCTTGTTTTCCAACCAGATTCCCCTTTTGAGTTTCTTTCTTTTCAGTTTTTAATATAGTTGGGTGAGAGTTCTTCATTGAGGAAGATGACTTCTGCTTGCCACCATCACTGTCTTGACTAATCCTTCTGGCAATGGCAGATTTCTCCTCCAACTTTGCATAACAATATGCTTCGAGCAATCCTTTTGGCTGTTGATTGCTTACAGTATATTTAATCTCATCTTTGAGTCCATTAATAAAACAGCTCATCAGGACATTCTCTTGCAAATATGAGTGGTCTCTCCTCACCAATTCCACACACTTCTCAAAATAGTCAATATATTTATCTATTGTGCTCAGGTGTTTGATGTCCTACAGTCTCTCCACTGCCTCATGGGCATTTGACTGTAAAAACCTATCACACAGAATTTCGCTAAACTATGGCCAGTTTAACAACTACCAAAGAATACCTATGCCACGTAACCAAGCACTTGCTCTTCCAAACAAATGTTCCACAGCCAAATTGACCCATTGTTCAGTCGGAGTACCCGCCATTTCGAAGAACTTCTCACACTGATCCAACCATCCACTTGGATTTTCTCCTGTGAACACTGATAGTTCTAGTTTGGGTCCTTTGATAATAGCTTCTACGTATTGATGATGTCCATGAACATCCCTACCATACAAACGCCTCTGTGGGTCTACTAACTAAACACTAGGATAAGGTAAGTTTTGAGAGCTGCCCAGGTTCCCTTGCAAGCGTCCTGGCTGTGAGATAGCTGGATGGAAGTATCTCGGAACCTGCTGACCTCCCTGACCATTCTGCAACCCAGAGGCCATTGGTTGGGACATATGAGCCACCAGATTCACTCCATTAACTCCTGCTCCCATTCCTCCCTGAGTTTTAAGACTAGGATTTGTTGAAGTTCGTATGGCAGGAGTAAATACTGAAGACATACTACTTCCTCCTACCAATGCAGGGTCTGTTGTTACCAACGCCTCCAAACGTAGCCCAGAGGATGTCAGCGATAAATTTGGTGCCAAATTAACTCCATAAACGTTCCCAGGTTGAGTATACGGTGACAGCGTAGGATGGTAATACCCCAGAACTGGTTGACCACTAACTCCCAAATGAATAGCCAAATATACTTGCTGTGAAGTTTGAGTCCCACTAAAAGCACCATTGGCTCTCGAAGCTCTACCATTAAGACCTCTTGAACATGGATAAGAAGGTGCTCTAACTGCAGGTGAAAAAATAGGAGGAAAATTGTTACCAGTAATGTGACTTCCAGTTGTGGCTGAAGCTTCCATCGGATTGCCAGAAAGCCCCATCAAAACCCCTCCACGGTTCACCTCAGATGATGATATTGGTATAATACTTTCAGCGCTTACAGAGGGGCTCTGCTGATCTACCACATGGGCAACGGGAGGAAGTTTACCAATCAGCAAGGTCTTGATCTCCGCTACCTCTGACATCACTGTTTCCAGGTCCGCCAAGCGATTCTGGATCTTTTCAATCTCCTCCTGAACATCCATTTCTACCGCAATCCAACTATGCCACTGCCGATCAGGGGATTTTACGGTCTGATCCAACCCCAATCGCGCAAATTCGTTCTAGCAGAAGGCCAAGGAAAGTGTGCTCTGATACTAATTGTTAGGACCCCAAATAAAACCGAGCACAAATCGGAAGACCACAGACAGGATTCCAGAACAAAATCAACAAAGATTGCAAATGAAAATAAACACCGAACTACAGATAAACTAAGGAACCAGATACGACTAGAGATAAGCTGAAATCCTGCCTTCTTTTCTTTTTCCATTCTATTTTAACACACAATCATACATCCAGAAGGTTCGTTGCAACAGAAAGGGTAAAAGCTAAAACCGAATTTACTCTTTAAACAGAATTACCGACAAAAGATTACATTAGCCATGCGGAAATTACTGTAGTCGGTCACTTGATCATTGGACTAAGTCTGCATCGACACCTTTAAATCTCAGCCACTGATCTTCACTTACTGATTGTCGACAAAACTGAATAAGGGTGTGTTTGGTAGGGCTCCAGCTCCACTAGATCCGTGGATCTGGTGGAGCTGGGTATTTCTAGCTTCACCAGATCTGTGGAGCTGGAGCTGTGAGTACATTAAGGCCCTGTTTGGGAGAGCTCCAAATCCCAGCTCCAGCTCAGAGCTGAAACTTATAGGCTAAAATAAAGTGAATTAAGTTTATAATTTTAGTCTAAAATGTAAATAAGATTATCTACCTAAACACTCTTAATGTACCCACAGCTCTAGCTCCACAAATTTCTGGAGCTAGAAATACCCTGCTCCCTAACTCCACAGATTTTGGTGGAGCTAGAGCTGTCCCAAACACCCCCTAAAAGTGTTTAGATGGATCATTTTGTTTACATTTTAGACTAAAAATATAAACTTAATTTGCTTTATTTTAGTCTACAAGTTTCAGATCTCAGGTGAAGTTAGGATCTAAAACTCTATCAAACAGACCCTAAAACGACACCGGCTTTCACTATTTTTCTTCCTCCTTGCTCTTGACAGAGCTTGTCGCAGAGCTCTTGACGGACGGACGCATGCTGTAGTTCGTAGAAGTCAGCAAAAGCCGGGTTGCGGAACAAGAACAAGTCCAAGCTGTTGCTTGTTGCAGATGACAAGTTCAATCTACATGTCGTCTTGCATAGGCTGATATTTTATGTTGCATCGAGATGCCTGTCCGGATCAAAGGGCGGTGCTTGCGTGAGAAAGTAGCGTGAGGTTGCGGTTCCGAGGAGGACGTGTGGTTGCGGGAAAGCGAGTGACGTCACACGCATAAAAAAACAACCTGGGCATGACCTAGGAAAAGAGGCTCGGACGTGTGGTTGCGAGGAAGCGAGTGGCGTCCACAGCGGCGCGCAAAAGCAACACTGGTATAGCGTAGGAAAAAGAGGCTTTGTTAGCGTAGCCAGAAGACTGTCTCCAAAGGTTTCCCTTCCTCTCATTCCCTTCTCAGCTTCTAAAGAGATTCCCTTCCCAGTTTTTATTCTCTTCACAAAGAAACACTTTGCAACAAGATTTCTTTCCCCATTCCTTCCCTTCCCTAAGTACCTAACTTTACCTCATCCTCTCTCATCCCGGCCAGCAATTCTATATAATGAGGGTTCTAGTCTTCATGTTGCTCCTCAAACCCCATTGCCAATATCGAGAACTCACCCATTGAGCGTAACCATGAGTTCTTTCAATCCATTGAGTCGTGAGTACCTTTCGCCGTCAGTGATGACGACGAGGTCCTCATTCTCATGGCAGCGCAGCAATGAGGAGGAGGAGGCGGAATCTAGAGTCCGTCGAAGGGGTCGATTCGAGGACATCGCACTACTACAGAAATGCTTTTCACAGGCGGGTGATAACCCATCTTCTCAGGCGTTTTGCTCCAGACTTTGTCTGAGGTCTGGAAATCGCTAACTTTTCTGGCGTTTCTACCAGCCGCTGTAAAATACATTTATCTGGTAGGGCGGCTTAAGAAACCTTTGTACAAATAAGCACTTGTGACGGGTTCTTAAGCCGTCACTTTGTGCAAATGCATGTGCCTGGCGGACGGCTTAAGAACCACTTTGCAAAGTGCTTATTTGTACTGGCGGGTTCTTAAGCCGTCACTTTGCATAAATGTTGAGAATCTTTTTAATAATGTTATGTTAATTATATTATAATATTAATAAATGCATACATTCTATCAATCACATCCTTTATTGGCACAAATCCATACATAACAATGACAAGGTTATATATACAAAGCACATATAAATCATAATTGCATTATGTATATATATATACACAAGGTTATATATATACTCTCGATATTCTCCTTGTAAAACTCTCCAGGTGCAGTATCCTGCGCTATGTACTCCTCTGATATTCTCTATCTAATATAAATTACAGCCCTGCTGTCTTTCAAAAAAAAATATATACACAAGGTTATTATATATACATCAGTGTTCACGGTCCGTTTATCCTCGTCTCCCAATTACAAAGTTTAGGATGCTTCACCACTTCACCTTCAGAGTAAAAGAAACTACCTCTCTCATGGATGACTTCACGACGAATGAACTGGCACATGTCCTTTTGCACATTGCAAAGGTCATCATTAGTGAGTGCCAAAGTGGTCTTTGCAATTTTCACCTGCGATAATAAAGTAGGCAATAAAGAGGTTAAACAATAGTGAAATCGAGAATCAGACAATAAATAATCTTGAATCACCAATTTGTATAGGCTTACGTCCTGGGGGTTGCTTCTATACCTCCCGTTGATCCTGAGGAACTCGCAGACGTAGTATCCACAAAGAACACTGCCTGGAGGTTGCTTGTGGCACTTCAAATCAAATAATAATGTATGGAATTAGTACAGTTGGTAATACCCTTCCTTACTAGTGCAATTATGTTGAAGCATTACAAGTGTCTTCTTACCCATGGGTGGACATAGCAAAGCATCTTATCTGACCCCTTCGCAGGATCATGTTGCCCCCGCTTTTTGTTCGCGTAATTCTTGAAAGCCCTACTCGAATGTCAACAACAACAAGTAACTATCATATCATAAAACAAATTACGTTATGTTATGTATGTTTGTGTATATATATTTCTTACGCATTTAAGACGCGGGTGAATTCATTGTAAGATTCCGGTGGGGTACTGGATGAGTCAAGGACCATATATCTGCTCTGCTTGGGGTACAGCATGAAACAAATAAAGTGATCGCCGAACGAAAACTTATATATGTAAGTTTCACAGTGATTATGGTGCAAACTAAGCTTTTAGCAACGATTGACGAATGAGAAGATTACTTAAAATTGTAGGAGCCATTATGACATCCTTGTCTTGCATCTGGAACATTGCTTTTGATATGTATAGCCCACATCTACTTGGCGATCTCGGGTCGGGGACTTTCGCTTTTCTTCTATCTCTGTTTCCGTCATCCCTTATTCTTCAACGCTTTTCATTGAGTCTGCTCTTAAGCTCGGTGGCTAATCCGTGAGGGGTCAAGGAACCCGACACGTTTTCCCATATTTTTAGCATCGGTATATTGCATTCTACGAAGACAATGGTCAATCGCCAATTTATATCTTGAATCTTTGGGAAACATGACATTTTGGCAAATATCGATTTTGGCAAAATGCATCTTGTTCGATGATTTGGCGAAGTTAACTTTACTAAAAAGGAAAAAACCACACTAAAATCGGCCAACTTACGATTTACTGAAAATTATATGGATTCTGCCAATTTTTGAATGATCTAACAAGCCATTACTATAAAGAGGAACTCAACTTGGCACTCAACCGCTATACATTTGGGGTTTTCTTTATTATGCTATCGTAATGCAATATAATGATATGTTGTCATAATTAGTTATATCGGCACTTGCTAACGCAAGAGCCGATATAATTAACAATGTAAGGGTAGGTCAATGGCCAACTTACAGGCACCACACGCTGATCATGTTGATGTCGAGTTTTCCAAAACGGAACATCTGTTGCAAGTCACCAAAATCGATCCGGATGTAGTGAGTATCCTCGTGTTTGTAGATATCACGGAGGGACGGCGGCTTGAATGCCCTTCACCCCAAGGCGAGATGCCCTCAAGTACCGGTCATGGAATCTCTTCAACTCCCATGGTCCTTTGTTGATCTCGCTCCATGGGGAGAAATGGCTTGCCATGCTCATAAGTCTCTAGTGAAGGCATAGTGCAGACCGAGTGGAGTTGGCACTCTGTTTGACTTGGTGGTACTCCGTTGATTGCAATCTACTTCTTTGTTTTCTTTGCAACCAAAGAACGGAGATCGTCTTTGTGGTGAAAGCGCCGCCCGTGAGAAGATGCGTTGTGGTGAAGGCGCCCGCCGGAGAAGATGCTGCGTTGTGGTGAAAGGCACCGTGGCGAAGATGCTGCGTTGTGGTGAAAGCGCCACGCGAGAAGATGCGGTTTGTGGTGTAGGCAATTTTGGAAGAGGTAGGGCGTCTTGACTTGTCTGGCGTCTCGACCTCTCTTGTATCAATGCAATATCTTCCTTGGGCCATACAATAAATGACCCAACTGCATCTTGGATGGTCTCTACATCATCGTGGGTGCTGAATGGTAGCTTCCACAAGCCAAGGCACGGAACAAGCACGATGTCCACTTGCACCTTTGCGTGACCAATCGGACAAAGTTGGTTGTGTATCCAAGGTGCGGATATGCCATGCCCTCCAAACTCGACGACCAAGCCCCTTGCTCCGGATGTGCCTGAGCTTGCACTTGGTTGCCTCGTGATATCATCCACAGGATATCGAGGCGTTGGGATTAGTGCGGACCGACGCTACTCGGGATGCGGGCGGGCTCGGGTTGTCATCCGACCGCGCTTGTAACGCCCTTTCGCCTCCTTCTCTTCCCACGTCTTAAAAACTCTTGTTGGGCGGTTGTCTTATTGTATCACCATGGTCCTCTTATATCTTTGACGCGACTTGTATTGGTCTTGATATTAGGGAACCCATGCTTGAAGCCCACTCGACTTCCGGCGCCACGAGTGCGACACAGGTGTTCCTTGGTTCCCAACGCGTCGTTAGGTCGTCGTTCTCCTGTCCGCACGAAAAGATCCCTCGCTTGCTCGTGGCGAGATCTTCAGCAGCTTGGCGAAACTTCGGGACCGCAGGTCCACCGTGCTTTGCGACCCTTCTTCTTTGTTGGGTTGGCGAGCTAGGACCCAATTTCGCCTCGCTTCGCTCTGCTCGTCAATGGGTTCTCTATCCCAGCACGGGCTTCCTCTTCTTCTTTACTCCTCCACTCAACAATCTTAGGGGCATACCCACCTGTGCCCAGGTGATGGGGGTACTTGTTCTTCTTCGCGAGGGCACTGTACACCTCGCTCAATGCTACGGCAAGCTTGTGGTCTTCACGGACAAACTCCGCCCATTCACCCACGGTGATTTTTCCATATTTCTGGAATGGTGCCCGCTCCGTCTTCACAAAGTACTTGTTCAGCTCATACCTCCGTTCCGGAAGCTCTTCCCCATCACATCCAAGGCATTCTTCTTAGCGATGGCCTCATACTCAGGGGAACCTTATGATTTTCTGCATTTCGGTCCACAGTGCGCCTTTGTCGCGTCGGCCACCTTTGTCCGATTATCAATCGTGATGGAGACATTGTCCTTGACAAGACAGCGCAGACTATTTGAACTTGGATAGTGCCTCACGAGGTGCTAGGGGCTCTCTAAAGAACCGACCTCCGTGATATACCAAGTCCTGCCGGTAACTTGTTCCTCGCCGTTCCCCGTCTTTCGTTTATGCGAGGTCGTGGTTGTTGCAGCGAGAGAATCCACGGAACATGCCCGAGGTATCTTCAATTACCTCTTGAGCTGCAGCTAGTCGGCGTGATCGCCTTTCGGCCTCTCCATAAAATAAACACGAGGAATACGCAAACATAAGGAAATGCAATTATGTCACGCCAAGCTACAAATAAAACAAGCTCACTCTTCTTAATACCTCTTCATTGGGATCGTAGTGAGTCGATTTCCCCACGTCGCCGTTTCGTCGTGGGCATGGAAGCTGGCTAGGGCTCTTGTGCGATGACGAGGAACCATCATCGCACAAGGACAACGATGGGCTCGGTGTTCTTTCCAGCGTGGTGCATCATCCTTCTCGGCCAAGTCTTGTCGCCTTAGGCATCGCCCTCCTCTTCTGTGGCGTGTTACCACCGAGCTCGCAAGGAGGCTCCTCTTACGCCTTCTTGTCGAGCAATTCTTTATCTCCCATCTTACTACAAAAGCAGAAGGTTTAATCCTCAATGGTTTGATGAGTTTGGGAGTTGGCTTGAGTATAAGCGAATCCAAAGATAGAGCATCTTGCTTTTGTTGTTTCTTATTTAGGACCGCAACAAGAAGGAAGTTGGGTATGATGCATTTGTTATAAATGGTTGGAATAAATTGGAATAAAAAAGCAAAACTAAAAGAGCATGTAGGAGGTGTCAATAGTGTTCACAACAATGCATTGAAATATTGCAATCGATTTGTTAAAAAGAGACCAAGACATTGATGTTGCTAAATGCTATCCACACACGAGTGAAGTCGCTAAGATTGCTTATTTCGCTCAACTAAGGGCATCGATTGATGTTGCTCAAATGCATTATTAAAACAAGGATTACCTTTTAGAGGACATGATGAGTCAAAGGAGTCCTATAACAAAGGTAACTTCTTAGAAATTCATGGGTGGAAATATAGCAAAGATAAAAATGCCGCTGGGAATAGTCTTATGATATCTCATCCTATTCAGAATATAAGTTAAGCTTGAAGCAAGTTAGGGGCCAAGGTTATGATGGCGCAAGCAATATGCGAGGTGAGTTTAATGGCTTCAAATCATTGATTATGAGAGAAAATAGTACAGACATACTATGTCCATTGTTTTGCTCATCAACTTGAGTTAGTGATTGTCATTTGTTGTAAGAAAGCATAAAGGAATCTATCCTAGGTGAAGTATATGCCTTTGTGAGAAATATGACATCCCTAAGTTAGAAATGGAAGAAACCTACATTAATCCAAAGAAGCAACGACAAAGAATTGGAATTACCAATAAGCATCATTATGAAGTGGATTGTTTCAATGATGTTTTTGATTGGCTATGCCAAGAGCTTGACGATCGTTTCAATGAGACCACATCAATTTGCTTGTTTGGTCGACTTCTTTAAGTCCAAGAGACTCATTTCATGATTTCAACTTGGATAATCGATGAGCTTAGCTAAACTCTATCCAAATGATTTTAATTCTTTGGAATTGATCGTTTCTGACATGCGGTTCAAAAACTATCCGTAGAGTATTCATACGTCCATCAAACCAACTCCACAAACTTTGGTAACTCCAACTTCAACTTCGATTTTATTAATAACTACTTATGATATCTCAAAGAATTGCTCTATGTTCTGTGATACTCATACTCTATCAATCACCATCTACTTTAGACATATCTTCCAAACTTTTTTGGCAAAGATAACAAGATATAAGGGTGGTCGGATGCACTTGCCTTGCTAGGCCGAGCGAGGCAGGCGGCGTCGGCGGGAATTGGGGCTTGGCGATTGGCGACCCGGCGGAAAGTCCGTCGGAGGAGCGAGGTGCGGAGAGGTCACAGAGCGAGGCGGCGTGGGCGAAGAAGCGAATGGCATGGGCGGACGGTAGTCGTGGCGCGAGACCCTGGAGAGGTCACCAGCCTTGCCGAACGGTTGTCGAGGCCGAGCCCGAGGATGTCACCGATGGCGGCGTGGAGGTGTCGGCAGAAATTTGGCTTTGCCGCTTTGGACGAGAGCAATTCGATCTCCGCCTAGAGATTTTAGGGTTAAAATTTCCACAGGCGGTGCACAAGATTTACAGGCGGTTCCAACGATTTCTCTGATGGCGTCGTATATCGGCGAGACGATTACCTGAACCGGATGGTCCGTCCATAGTTTGGGGAGAGATTTGGTTATTGCCACTTTAAACATGTGGCCATAAAATTGCCACTTGGACCTACATTTCATTGACTCATACGGTCCCATATTTCATTAGCTCAAGTGGCATCATATCCAAAAGGTCAAATCTTTAAGTGGCAAATGGACAAAAAGCCTTGAAAATCGACCTCTCGAGAGTACAAACCGAAGATCTGTCTAGTCTCGAGAGATTCCGTTTGTACTCTTTGGAGAGGTCGATTTTTTTTGTCCATTTGCCACTTAAAGATTTGACCTTTTGGATATGATGCCACTTGAGCTAATGAAATATGGGACCGTATGAGTCAATGAAATGTAGGTCGAGGGTAATTTTGAAGCCACATGTTTAAAGTGGCAAATAACCAAATCTCGTTTGGGGAGACCGCTGAATTGAGGGAGAATTCGAGTGTCATTTTCTGAAATTTCAATTCTATTACCATGGGAACAATGCAATTCACATTACATTAACAAAATGTACATCCAAAAGGGCGCCGAGAGTACATCAATATATCGCCAACTAGATACTATAAACTAGCTACTCTATCTACATCCAGAAATCGTAAATCGTCTTCGTCCAAGACGAGAGCAAGACGTCGCGGAGGAGGAGCCGAGGAGGAGGAGGTGTCAGCGGTACAACACGGGATGTAGTTGCGGCGTCCTCCTCGCTAACGCCCGTCGTCGTCGCTCCCGCCGCTAACCGGCTCCTCCTCCTCCTCCTCCTCCTCTGGCAGCTTCTCCTCGTGGCTGCCACCCGCCTTGCCGCTGCTGCTTGCCGCCTCATTGCCGCTACCGCTTCTGCCCGCCGCTTGCCGCCGCCTCTGTTGCCGCCGCCACCACGGATGGCCTCCTCCTCTTCCCTGGCCCGGGGACCCAGTTGTGAGACGCCGCCGATGTCGGGACGGCGGCGGCGGCCGAGTCGCGGCCGCTTCTCATGGACTCGGGCTGCGCCGACATAGCGGAGGAGGATGAGGACGAGGAGGCCGACATTGCCGACGAGGGAGAGAAGAGGAATGGCGTGGGGGAAGTTGTGAACACGAACTGCTCTCTCGGTGGTTAATATAAGCACCGGAAGGTGAAGGGACGCCCGCGCGTCTAGCATACCAGATCGTCCGGTAGATAGAAAAGCAAGTACAGGATTCTCCTGTCTATGTAAATATATATGTGCACATGGGATCATCCCGTCGGTAGAAAAGCAAGTACAGGATTCTCCTGTCTATGTAAGGCCCTGTTTGGGAGAGCTCAGATCCCAGCTCATTTCGAAGGTGAAACTTATAGGCTAAAATAAAGTGAATTAAGTTTATATTTTTTAGTCTAAAATGTAAACAAGATGATCTACCTAAACACTCTTAATGTACCCCACGGCTCGGCTCCACAAATTTCAGGAGCTAGAAATACTCTGCTCCACCAACTCCACAGATTTTGGTGGAGCGAGTAATCCCAAACACCCCTAAATATGTCGTAGGAGCAGGCTATGGGTCATGGGCTTGGGGGTCTCCGGGAGTTGTCTCCGCCGCACTAATAGGGATTTAGTGTTGATTTAGTGTTGAAGTAATTAATCACCCTTACGGTCCTAAATGTTCACATCGCTACATTTCACTGGATCGTCGATTACAAGAAAGGAACAACTTCTGATGGCATAACATTGGATAACTTCGTCCTTACATGAAGATCACCTGCACTCGTGGCCGTCGTTCTCGGTAGAATGGCCAAAAGATCGGGACCGGGCTGGCACTAATCGCCGGCCAGGTCCGAGTCTACTCTCGTCACCATCGGGCCTAAGCAGTGATGTAAGTAGGGCGAGCTATGGGTCATGGGCAAGTGCGAGGGGCGAGACAACACCCGAGACCCCAAGCCCATGACCCATAGCTCGCTCCTACGACATCACCGCTAGCCCATCGGTCCGATGGTGACGAGTAGACCATTTCAATATCAAGACCTCCACGAGCTCGCCTGCGACTTCAGAGCGCGAGGTCGATCCAAATCCGCCCGATCTTTGGGCATTCTGCCGAGAACGACTGCCACCGTAGTGCCGAGTTGATTTTAGTGGTGTTAGCTCTTGCCGGATCTTCATGTAAGGACGAAGTTATCTCAATGTTGCGCCACTCAGAGTTGTTCCTTTGTAATCGATCGATAGACTTTATTCTCTGTGATCGTAGCAATCGCAGCAGAAAGTGATTGGTAGGAGACCAAAGCTCTACACCGTTGTCTTTCTAGGTGCTCTCCTCAAGCACGGAGCCGATTACCTGAGGCCGACGATCCGGCCAAGGTTAGGATAACGCACCGGATCATCCCTATCGCATAACTTTCGCCATGGGCTACAACGGAACTACAAATCGGGATGATCCGGTATGTGTAAATATATGTATCTGGGACCATCCTACCCGCAAAAAGCTTTGCACAGATTGTCATGAAAGAGTACAAAGTTAAATAAAATTGTCATGAAATGCATCGCTCCAATCTAGGCTAACACAGTGAAATCGAAATCGACATATCAAGCAAGTTAGAGTGCATAACAACCGAAAAGACAAGTGGCGCATTAAGCAAGAACTACTCGTCTGGTGCTTGGACTAGTACCAAAAGATCGGAGCGAGTGGAGTCTTCCCTATCGACCTCGCGCTCAACACCGCTCGGCGTCGGGCTCGCCGAGGTTCTCCTCACAGGGACTTTGTAGCTTTAGTCTCCTCATGAGGGGCCTGTGAACTGTTGGTGAAGGGTTTGAGCAATCGCAGTCGCTGGCTAGGGGTGCGATGGGCTGTCCGTGCCGCCTTGTTCGGAGGTCGATCCACAACACCAGTGTCAACAATATTCTCTGTGATTTGAGCAATCACAGACAATGTGTGTTGAGTCCGGAGGCGATGTTACGTACATGTTGGCGCAAAGGTTATCCTCATCGAGGGGCCTCAGGGCCGTGGTGAACTCACGGGAGCACACTCGGAGGCAATGATCGATCGTCGTCAACTTGAGGAGTCGGCACCGCTTCGATAGGTGTGGAACTCAACGATACTACACTGAAAGCAGCCATCTCGTCGGTCATGTCAAGATGCACGGACGTATGTTGATCTCGGTCGAGCACGGGCGAGGCATGGTCGATGTGGGTGCATCCGCTAAAGTAGGTGGAGTAGTGGACAACGGAGCGGATGCCTTATCATCGGTGGTGCGAGAACATCCCTATCAAGACCGTAGGAGGCTGGTGGGAGCGTGGACACGGAGTGGGCGAAGCCCCAACGAAGCAAGTAGGGCAAGCAATGCCAGTGGCGGAGGTGGAATCGAGGTGGCGGAGGTCATGTAAGACCAAGCTGCATTGTACAACCGACCAAAGCGACTGAGAAGAAAGTGAACATCCGAGCCATTTGCATCCGACAGTGTACCAAAGCCGCTGGGGTCGTCTGTGATGCAACCTCATCTCCTCTAGTAATTGGGTCTGTGTCTCCATTTGTTGGGCAATTGAAGCCGCTCGAGACTTCGCAACTCAACAATCAAGCAAATACGTGAGTAAGCTCGGAGGGCCGAGAAACAAGCCGCAGTCACCGGTGTCACGTCGAGGGCCGACGGTGCAGGTGAGTCGTCTCGGTCCTCGTGTCTGAGCACGATCCACCGCCTCGTGGTCGTGGGCTCGGATCTTTGGAAAGTACTCAGGTCTTCCTCCTCATCGTCGTCGTCATCCCAATCAATATCAATGATCCGCGCCAACCCGGCAAGATGCTCGGCCTCTGCTAGTGCTCGGTCCTCCCTTGGCGGTCTCTCTCGGCCTCGTATCCTGCTCGAGCCCTCCTCATGGAGCGTTGTCCTCTCGTCTGTCGTCAAGAGATGGAGGCATGTCTTGACGAAGACGAACTCGCCCTTCGGTACTCCTCACGATGCTCGCTCGAGCGAAGGTCTTTGCATATGTAAGAAATTATATGCGCAAATGGTTGTTGTCCGCCAAACTCATAGCATCTCGCAATAGCATCTTCAATCTCACAGATGATAAAGTCGAGAATGTCGAACGGCTCGTGAGATAGGATCGAATAAAGTAGCCATCGCCGCAAACTAGTGATCGTCTCGGCATTCCCAATCCTCGACATAAAGGACTTCCTCAAAGCCATGTGGACCGCCTTTGCCTCGAGGGTGAGACGGTGCGGATGGCGAAGGATCCAACGGGAACGGCCGCTGAAGCGAAGCGAATCTGGTCATCTGTCGGGAAACACCCTCCGGCCTTAGCACGACGAGGCAGTGTGCTGTCTGCATACACCACCTGATGCAAAGTTCGGGGCTCCTCCTCAAAACCAAACAACTCAAGCAAAGTGGCCCTGTACACCCTCTGGGGTTCTCCGTCGTGCATGAATTGAATGTATCTGTGCTCTGGGTCGATCCAAAGCAGAAGCGAGAAGTCTCGACCCACTTTTCCACTACAGAGTGTCGAACTCATCAATGACTAGTAAGACCTTCGAAATGGTCGAAGTGTCTCTGAACGTCCACCCCACCCGCGGCCCTCTGCAAAGAGGCGAAGTTGAGCGTCCTGTGCATGCTCAACTGGACCCCGAGCTCTCTGTATGTAACAAAGAAGCTCTGTTGAAGAACCGTCCAGAACCTCCTATTAACTCCAAATTCTCTGGCTTGCGGAAACCAGACATTGATATCAGAGAAACGAAGGGTCTTTACCCTCCGGGATGAGAGGTTCGAAGGTCTCTAAGTCTTATCTCGTGGTCAGGATGTGGCACATGGTACTCCTCGTCCTCTTCCTTTTCATCGCCAGTCTCCTCCTGATGCGGAACTATGTTGGGACGAGCACGCACCTGGGAAGATGTCGAACCACCACGAGTGCGCACGCGGCTAGAACGACGAGGAGGTGCCGCACCACCTCTCGTGAATTGAGTGCCCCCCTCCTCTCGACCCCTCTGCTGCGACTCTGTGTCTCTAATCAGCAATTGGCGGCCACGCCCGCATGCTCGAGCCAAGTTCGCATCTGCTGACCATCTCATTCGCTTTCTGCGCATCAGAACTTGGACTTCTTAGCCTTCTCAGCTCGCACAACAACTTCTTTTCCCTTCCTTTTTCCTGCCATCTGCAAGTTGCACGGTTGAATGTCAAGAACTTGCATCGTATTCATATGCATTTGAATGGAGTCCAAAGAAACTAGAGGGATGTGGATCTCACCGCTTACAAAGTGAAGGAGAGTCGATTCGCCAGCCGCGGGCTCGGATTTGTCGTGGCGACAAAGCGTGGCGCGAATGGCGTGTGGCGGCCGAGGCGGGTGGAGGATTAGAGTACGGCGCAAGGCAGCGAAACGGGCTGCGCGCAAGACGGCGGAGAGAGGAGTAGTTAGGTGCGGTCGATGTACAAGGTCCACAGCGGTCCTCTGAATGTACTGGCGTGTTTTGGATAAGGTTAAGATCATCATACCGATGATCCGTTATCGAAACATCTCCGACCGGATCGATGCCTCTGCTCGACTTCGGTGGCGGGATGGTCCGACCTCTTGAGGAAAAAAGAATCGGATCATCTTGTCTAGCGGTGTGCGACACTAGCGAGTCACGATATAAAGTGAGGGCGGACAATACGAAGACCGGACGATCCGTATAGGAAAAGATAAAGACGCCTCGAATGCGGACGACGGAGGCCTCGGCTAAGATTCACATACCGGACGTTCCGTTAAGTCGAGAAACAACCGTGACGGATTATTGTCCGGACGAATAGTGCTTAGCTTCCTCGCCTTTGTTGGCTTCAATTTGAGGATGATCCGGCCTAATAGCTTAATTACCTACCGTACCATCCTGCACTTTCACGCATGCTTTTACTCAATTCCAATAAAAATATAAGTTCTATTACATATTAAGTTTTTACACAACGTGTCCCTATTTGCCTTTAACAACTTTTCCGACGCAATCATCACGCATATATGGCATCATTGAAATATCGAGGGTTTCTTCTACAAGTTTGATCCTCTCCGGATCTCCGAAAGCGGAGGTCGTCGAACCGATTGTATTACGCGCAAATGTCGTGCACATTGTCAACTCCAACGATCCTTTGTTTTCGGGAACAACTATGTTCCTTTTCTTATTCTTCGGGTCACTATGTAGAAAACTTGCGAGACTTCGTGGCTAGTATCCAGGTCGCTTTTGTGTCCAAGATTGTTGAGGTCGGCGGTTGTGAACCCATAGTTGTCCACCTCCACACCATTAGGATGTTTGACCCGATTCTGTAAATGAAATCTGAGGATCTCGTGATATCCCTTCCATAGTCGAAGTTCCCAAATTTCTTCAATGATTCCATAGTAGGTGTTCTTCTCCTCGTCGCATCTATGGCTTCTACCCAACGCCACTCGCTTTTGGGCCATCGTCTTCTTGTCCTTTTGAATGGTATAAAGCGTGTACCCATTGATGTCATACGCTAGCCATGATGTTACCAGACTTGATGGGCCATGAGCCAACATTTTCAATGTTTCTGTTTCTTCGTCCTCACCATCTGGTATGTTTTGGTTCTTGAACCATGTGGTAAACATGCGCTTATTCTCTTTCAGGATCCAATCAACTTGGCGTCTGGATTTTCTCTTTCAAGCTCTTCCAGGTGTTGCTCCACATACGGCTCCACTATCTTTAGCTGTTGCAAGACGGTGAAATGTGCTTGGTCCACATTCTTGTACTCATGGTCGATGAATCTTTTCTTTCCCTTAGTCCCTTTGCACTCAACCTCCCTCATGTCGAGGGACAGCACACCAATCGGCCTTTCGTGGGCATGAAGTAATCCGTGCAACACTCAATGACTTCCTCAAGATTGTAGCCCTCAATAATGGAACCCTCCGGGTAAGCACGATTCGTTGTAAGCTCTTAAGCAAGCCCATCCACCTCTCAAATGGAAACATCCAAATGTAAGAATATGGTCCCAAGACCTTTACCTCCTCGACAAGGTGAACCAAGAGGTGCGGCATGATATCGAAAAGGATGGAGGAAGCACATCTCAAGTTGGTTTATAGTCTCCACTATGTAGTTCTGCGCAGATAGCTCAATTGTTCATCATCGATTACCTTCGTGAAATCGCATTGCGTAAATGACACGGTAGATGTGATGGCCACCTTTACAAATGTTGAGTTGATACCCCGATTGCAATTGGGAGCATTTGTGTCATCATGACGTGGCAATCGTGAGACTTCATACCACTTATCTTTAAATCTTTCATCGATACTAGGTTTTTGATGTTGGATGAATAACGAGACGGACTCGACGCCACGTAAGCACTTGCACATCGATCTTTTCTCCTCACCGTCCGAGAGTAGCTGCACGAGGAAGGTAATACTTTCCATGTGTTCTTTCTTGAGGGTGTAGTTCTTTCTGATTTTAAGTACTACTAAGTCTTTACGAGCTTTAAGACCATCCTTTGTCTTGTCTTGAATGTCCAACAAGAGACCTATGCGCTTTCCACGGACATTCTTATGACATGCATGGCATCGATGCTATGGCGAATTTCCAAGTCCTTCCAATGGGGCAAATACTTGTAGAAAATTGACATCTTTTGAACAGACAACAAAGGAGGAACCTCCTCATCGGTATTCTTCCTCTTTCGACCCTCTTTTGGCCTGCATCGGCTTCTTCCGAAAACCACCTTGATGTTCGGACCATTTCAAACACTTTTTTCCGCTATGGCGCTTTTGAGCCACACCTTCCTCAACCGTATTGTCAAAATACTTGCCCATCTTGCGGTATTTGTGAGCTTTCAAGAAGAAGCGGCAGTGCCGCATGTACACTAACTTCGTGAGCATGGAAGGAGCGTCGACACAGTTTCATCCATGCATACTACACAAGTCGTCTTCCCTTTAATCGACCCGATAGGGCTAGCGAGCGGGGTAATCACCGATGGTAACAAAATAATGGCTTTTAGTGTGAAATCTTGTTGTTGGGCCGATCCCACACGGACCCCATCGTGCCACAACATGGCCATATCTTCCATCGATGGTTCGAGAAACACATCAATATCTACTCCAGTGTCTCGGACCTTGGATAAGAATGGACAACATTAGGTACCTTCTCTTCATACATAGCCATGGAGGAAGGTTGTAGATGGACGGGACTCTTCGCCAAGTGCTATGTGTGGCATTCCATTCACCGAAAGGATTCATACCATCGGTACTTTCGGTCTGAACCTTACATTCACGGGTTCGTTGCGAAATCTGGATACATGCGATCAAAATTTCTCCATTGTCTACCATCGGTGGGTGTCGAATCTTTCCATCTTTTCGCTGCGTCGGAATGCCAACCCATTAGTTCGAGTCCCTCTCATTCGAGTACAAACGCTTTCATGACTAATAACCGGCAAGTACCACATCACCAACGCAGGGATTCTTTTCTTCTTGTCCGTGCCTGAAGACCTGTCATCTTCGTTATTACCAGTAGTACTATTCTTGTTCTTCTTATTCTTCGTAGTGCTAGGTGAAGAATCATCATCGTCGTGGGAGTCATCATTCTTCTTATACCGCTCGCTTTGCACACGGGCATCGATCCAAGTCCATGTAATCTTTACGGAAGAGGATCTGATGGTTCGGACATGCATGTATCTTTTGCACATCCAATGACATCGAGTGATAAGCTTCTTCGCGAAATAAGTGCTCGTCGGCAAGGTGGGCAATCCATTAGCCTTCGGAAGTATTTCTGCCAAGAGCCTCAACAGATCGGTGAAACTCTTGTCCGACCATCCATTGCTAGCCTTCAACCGTAGAAGCATCAGCACCGTATGCAACACCGTAAACTCGAGGACAACCCTTGATTCCTCATATAATGAGATCATTCATTGCTTTGTGTAACGCATCGACATTATCTAAACCTGTCATCTCCTTTAAAACCTGTGGTTCGGCATGGCGCAACATTTCCTCTACATCAGCGATGCGACCATCATCTAGCAAACGAGCATGCACGTGAGCTTCATCTCCCAAACCATCAGTGTCGCCTCCGGCACTTCGATCATCCACGAGATCGGGATCAACATCATCGGTTGTTTGCGATGTACGTTGCTCGCCATGGTTGGACCAACATGTGTAATCCTCTATAAAACCTCTCATGATCAGGT
The DNA here is from genome assembly GCA_036346375.1 of Guadua angustifolia. NCBI lineage: Eukaryota > Viridiplantae > Streptophyta > Magnoliopsida > Poales > Poaceae > Guadua > Guadua angustifolia. The sequence continues at coordinate 5,836,211 of CM070501.1, forward strand.
GTGTTGTGATTACACTTAAATCTCCCCACCCTACATTGTTCTTCAGGTCTTTGCATGGACAAAGTATTTCCGCTTCCTTCTTAGTCAAAGCGCCCTTACGAGCGGCTTTAATAAAAGTTTGAGCTCTTTGAGGAATACACCCTTATTTCTTGGGGCATTGTACATCCATGCCCTTTCCATCTTGAACTCAAATGAAAATCAGATTGAAATGTCAATTATTTAGATAGAACTTTAACAAGAGAACCCTAAGTTAAATACTATAAAATGATTTTATTAAAATCACGAAAGAATGTAAGGTCCCTCCTCTAGATCTAGAGAGGGGATCGTTCTCTCCCTCTAGAGAGGGAGGGATACAAGATCTGTTCTGATCTAGAAGGTGAGGGCTTCAACGGAAAATTAAATTAGTCCAAAGGACACTCAATTCGTTGGTTTTGGTGATGTGTCTATGACATGTGGGTCCATCTGAGTCTATGACAGTGGACAGGGGTGTCAAAAAGTGAATCACAATTTTAAAGAGGCGCCAATCTCCAGGGCTTCAACCCTCTCCCATGCACATTCTATCTACACTACATCTTCCTCTCCACAAGATATATAAACCTCTACAAATGTCAGAATGAGATGCTCTTACCTTAGAGAGTTAACTATTCCAAGGATTTCAAGTTCAAAACCTAGCTCCCCTTGTTTTCACAATTTTGGGGCCACTGGAATCTACTGCAGAGAATGATCTGTTCGGAGCTTTAAAGCGAAGTTTCCACAAAGGCTCCCTAAGACAACTACCGCAGAAAAATAATAACGATCAAGCAAACAAAGACTACCGGATGATCCGTCAAAGGAAAAAAGAACCATACCGAGTATTTTCGGACGTTGGATTTCTCTGTGTAGTGCCATTGCTAACGTAACGGATGATCCAGACGTCAATAAAAACTCATACCGAGTATTGCTTGGATGTTGGATTTCGTGTTTTTGCGGTATTGTAGAACAAAGGATGATCCGGTACGTACATAAAAACACATACCGGCATCTCCTTCGTCACAAGATATGCAGACAAACATTTACAAAATTTGGACAGACAGTTTGTTTAAGAACTACGCCTTTAAAGACTTAATATCACCACAGGGGGTTCCTTAATTAATTAGGACGTCAATATAATTAACTAAGGCTGCTTGCTTAACGCATCACTTTGTGGAAGCTGCGATTTCGCGATGCGGCCAGAAGAAAGCCTACCGTAAAGATTGCCTCTTCCCCAGGCGGTTCCTTACCTGGGAAGAGCATAGTTTCCACAGGCGGCATCTAAAGGGCACCGCCTGTGAAGAGATCAATATTTTCGCTTTGACGGTTTCTTCGAGAGCCTTTGTGAAGATACCTTTACACATGTGCGGTTCTAACCCCGGACCGCGATCATCATTTGAGGCGGCTCTCCTTTAATCCGCTGTGGAAAGAAATCCTTGGTGTCTAGGAAAATCATTTCGTAGTAGTGGCGATTCTGAAACAGAGGTCACCGTAGACGGAGCAAACACCACATCTCATAATACAAAATCTCATAAGTTAACACAACATCTCATAAAACAAAGTCTCATAACATAACAGATCAGAACAAAAGGTCCATACACAAAATATCATCATCCATGCAGATAACCATCATAATGACCAAAGCTACCAAACACACACGATAAGCAATCAATCAAGCAAGGTCGGTCTCATGCCTCCTCAATATCTCTTCTGGCGCTTTCGATAATACTCACGGACCGGACCACAAAGTTGTTCAAATCAATGTTTATAATCCTCTCGCCCTCCGCCTTCTCCATCAATTGTACTTGTCGACGCTTTACTTCCACCATCTCGTGTTTGGCTTGGCTGATCTTGTCGAATCGCCGAGAATAGACACTCCACCAAGACGCGCTTCTTGGTATCGACCTCTTCCTCGCCGCCTTGGCTGCATCCCGGCCTACGGGTCTTGTGGACTCGTCACATGAACCAACAGGGTCGAGCTGGTCGGGAATGTTGTTCGACCCCCCTTGAGCATCACCAGGAGGTCCGCCCCGCATTGTCCTTTGCCTCTTGTTGCCCATGTGCGCAGCCCACTTTGGGTGGATTCGCTAGAATCACCCAACGGTCTTTGAAATGCGAAGGCCTTCCCTCAACGCCCTGGTACATCCTCGCCGATGGGCCATCTCGTCCATGCAATTGAGAAGGACATGTGTACAAAGGCATTAGTATATTGTAGTTCAAAGTCTAAAAGTAATGAAGTGGATGCAGTGGTTTACCTGTCACGCTCGATGGTACCCTCTGTTCAACCCATCAACTGACAGAAACCCACATTATTTGCCGACCGACTCATTGATCAACGCCAGTGGTTCACCATAGCCTTTGTGGAGCGTTGATTGCCATGTTTCGTGTTATGCGCCTTGAAATATTCCGCAATCCTAGTCCAAGAGGTTTCAGCTTGATTGGTCTTTGCCCACAATGGGGTCTGGCTCACATTCAACCAAGCGCTGACTAGGACCTCATCCTCGTCAGCAGTCCATTTCGTCCTGTCGGTCTTGGACATATGTTTGTCCCCCTTCTTCCTTGAGGACGGTCTAGCTCGCGGGCAATCCATGGTTGGTGCATGCCCTGTAGTATCAGCTGGTAATGATGGAGAAGGCCAACTTATCTGATCGGACTCATCCCGCATGTAGTCCGCGAAGAAAGGATCCATAACCTCTTCCCTGCTATGGTTAGAAGCAAAATAGGTCACAGTGAGGACAGGATCAGTTATGACTCAATGTGCTGATATTGAAGTTGAAATTACTCAAGAATGACAATGTAATGGACCCATAACTGATTCCCAGATATGGTTAGAAACCAAAAAGTTACATTAAGGAAATTCAGTGCAATGCCTCAGTGTCCTGAAAAACAAGATGAAACATAGCCAGTTCCACGTACAGACATAAATTGTACATCATACCAATCACACCATAAATCATACCAATCGATAGAACATATCTCAAAACATTGTTACAGAACCAACTCATTTTTTATGCCAACACTTGTATCAGTAAGGATCCTTAAAGCAAGCAGCGTTGAAATCATCAGTAAACGGCCTACTGCCAGTCATCAGTACTTATCTCTTAACAAAGTTAAAGAACCAACTAATTCATTATGCCAACATAGGCCATCACTGAGTAGCCTTAAAGCAAGCGCAGTTCAACAACCAGTCATCAGTATGTAAGGTCCTACTGCGAGTCATCAGTACATAAGCTCCCACTGCCAGTCATCACTTGACAACCCGACAACTCATGAAAATACTCAAGAATGATACAACTATTGAATACTGGGTACTTAGGGCAATGCTGTCAGGAACAATCAGGTAAACATATATACTGCAGCCTGAGAAAACTAGCAGGTAATTGCACAAATATACTCTAGAAATTACTCCACAATCAGGGCAATGCTGTCAGGAACAATCAGGTAAGTGAACAAACACATACTTTAGGCAAAGAGATTTACTGCAGCCTGACAAAACAAGCAGGTAAGTGAAAAAAATACTCCACAAAATACTCAAGAATCAGGGCAATGCTGTCAGGAACAAGCAGGTAAGTGAACAAAAACAGACTTGAGGCAAAGAAATTTACTGCAGCCTGACAAAACATACAGCACCCTTTTGACATGAACTTTACATGACTGCACTTATCATTTCTGCAGGCAAACAACCATTTGCCAAAGACCTGAGTCTTGAATGGCTACAGTGGTGCGATTCAATATTAACAACCACATTTACCCCACTAAACCCGAGAGCATTACCAGTTGAACATGCATTTCAGCCTAAAAAACCTTGGCCCCATAACTATCAAATTGGCCTTATGAGCTAGCATGCAGCTGTCCATGAAATTACCCAGCACATCAATAATCAGTCCGAAATTAAACTCATGGGTACATGCCCAGTTTCTCTAGCTCAGAGTCAAAAGGAGGAAACTTCACGCAAGTCTGAAACTGTGCACAATCTGCACTGAGGATAAAATGTAGGAAACATAGACAATCTGCACTGAGGATAAAATGTAGGAAACATAGACAATCTGCACTGAGGACAAAGACAAACCATCTGACAAAAGCAAGAGATGTTTATGTGTATGCCCGAACTAACAATTGGCCTGAAATGAAAATTTTGCTTTGCAAGATTTTCATTTATGCATGCACAGACAGCAATATGGGACTCCATACCAGATTAGTAAACCATGGACTTGTACACTATTATCGAGATCTGGTTTTGAATGCAACACATTTCATCGAATATTGCAAGCTGCAAAATCAAAAGATCAAACAGACACTTCAGATAAACATATTGCTGTCACAATACTCAAGTCAGAATTGGCAAATAAAGTCAGAATTGGCATCACAATACTCAAGTCAGAATTGGAAACATTTCATGGCATCACAATACTCAAGTCAGAAATGGCAAATAAACTTGTCAAGCAACTTCTTTTCCTCAAGGCAGAATTGGACGAAGGTATGACATGATAGTATCAAAGTGCCAAAACAGTTCAATCAATTTCCTGAGCACCACCAACAACACTAACACTGTCCAAACCTTACTCTCATTTAGCCAATCAAGCATGACATCTTCATTTCACCAGAAGAGCAAAACAACACAAGCCATCCATTCATATTGTCGGTGCACTAGGAACAAACCAACACTTCAAATTTAAAGGCACAGCAGGCTAGTCAACATATGAGGTTTTCAAAGTTCTAACCCCATAATTAAACATAGAGGTACAAACCACGAAAATAATCGTCCAGACCATAATTAAACATACGTAAGATGCCATGACCGATCAGACTCGACAGACCATTCGCTACCGTCAGTGTCGTCCGGACTGTCCACAACGGAATTAACGGGGTCATGCAAATCATCGTCGTCGACGTCATCCTCCTGAGCGTCCTCAATCTCTTCAGTCACATCCCCGTACTGTATTGTGTCCAACGACATGTTAATCAAGCTATCCGCTATCGCCTCAACCTCTACAAGCGCCCGGTTCAGATTGTTGCAGCAAATGGCATCGCCGTCACTGAAGTTTTCTCCCACAACCTTCTTGAGATCCTCGGCCTTATCCTCTATCATCTCCCGCAGCTTCGATATGACTTTGCGTAGCCTGCGTGCCTCCATCTAAAAAACCACAGGAACACAGAACCACCACTCTTCAATCTACATGTTATATGCTAACATATAACATCAACCATCTCTAAGATTAGACTACTTCACTTTCATTGCTCAGGACGTTTGTGGTAGTTCATCTCGAATTAACTGGGTATCTCTATGAGTAGTATTTCAGTAGCTGAGAGAACTAATTAACTGGGTATCTACAAGTTCATCTCTAATTAGCTGTGTACTTGTAACATTAGTATTTCGGTATATGAGACAACTACCAGCACAATACTTGAACTAAACAACAACCTTGATGCATAGCCATACAATAGCATGAGAAAAACAATGCAACCGAATTGATTTTGTACCGACTACCTACTTCTTCCCGAAACCATGTCAAAATCTTTGCCGAAATACCTGCTTCTTCCCAAAACCAGTGCCCATGTCCAAATCCCCCCCAACCTAATCCCTACTGTCTGATGCTAGGTGCTCTACAACTTCCCGATTCGAACCAACAAAATCCCCCCCAACTTCGCGGTTCCAATGAGCCAAATCAACTGATGCTAAATGCTCTACAAATTTCTAGTTCCGATTCGATGGATTCAAATCAACTGATGCTAGCTACTCTACAACTTCGCGATTCCAACCAACCAAATCAACTGATGCTAGCTGCTCTACAATTTTGTAGTTCCGATTCCAACCAAATCCCCCCAAATCCCTGCTTTTCCCCATCTGTACCACTTCGCCAAATGCAAATCGAACCCAGATCTAGGGTGCTCTAGGGGAATACCTCGGCAGATCAGCATCCATGATCGTCCTCCTCCGCTCCGGTGCAGCGCCGGATCCGTTCGTCGCCGAAAGCTCGCGACCGCTCTTGCGTCGCCGCTTCGTGCCGACGCGGAGAGGGAGGTCGTTGCTCTCCGAGAGGCGCGAGACGGCGAAGGAATGCACAGCGCTGGCAAGCGTGGGTTCTCTCTCTTATCCCGCTGCGTTTCTTCCGGACGGGCGCCGTTGAGCCGCGGGTTCCTTCCCTCGCCGCTTTCCCATGCGGACGGAAACAGGACGCACGACGGGATACGGTTGGAGACAATTAACGCGAAGGAAACCAGCAAAGCAGACGACACCAGAAGGGCATAGGCGCCAGGCAAAGCGCACTGCTATGTGTACGTAGCCGCGGGCAGAGTGCGACTCGCAAAGTGAAGCGTGTTAGATCACCCGCAACGGTGTCCCATCCCCTATCCCTTCCCCGTCACGATAGGAAAGCTGGAGTCTGGCCGAACGAAGACGCGCTCCAACGGAGTCTCTTCCCGGCCGGGCGCAGCAAGGGAAAGGAGAGAGGTTCCCAGCCCCGCTGGACTCTCTCTCCAATCCTTTCCCCCTCTCGCGCAGCTGGGAGTAGCAACGACCACCTCTTCGCGCGCCGGCTCGGAACTGGAGAGTAGCGGTGCGGCAGGGAAAGGGGTCAAGGGAAGCAGCGGCGCTTGGCGACCAGAACGCAGGCCGTCAGCTGGCCCCATCGGAGACGACGACGAGGTGAGCGGCATCGACGGCGGCAGGTACCCCCCAGGGTATACCAAGAACCAACCGATCTTGATAATAAGGACAGCTTGAACAAATCTTGGTGAAATTGTCTAGATCGAAAACTTGGTAATTAATCTGGTTAGAAATGAAGACCTATGTACTTGTGAAATGAATTTTTCTGGGGAATATTGGGAGATTAATCTTGGTAATGAGGAGTTGAGGACAGCTTGAAAGGACAATTTCACAGGATTAAATAGGAGTCTGTCATTGTTGTGTGCAATTGAAAGGAGAATTTCACAGGACTCTGTCATTGTTGTGTGCAATTGAAAGGAGAATTTCACAGGATTAAAAACTGTCAATCTACATGTCTTTAGCATTTTTCAATTTGTGTAAAAGATGGGAGATGGTTAAAAAGAATTGAAGGCACGCAGGTGCTGAGGCTGGGGCGCTGGGCTGTTCTGGGAAGAAAGTAGTATATGCAGATTTTTGTTAAGATGCTACATTGCCTGAGGCTATTCATCATGGAGGTTTTGGTCCAGGCCCCAGATGTGTTAATTACATTATATATTAATAGTGCTATTCATCATGGAGGTTTTGGTCCAGGCCCCAGATGTGTTAATTACATTATATATTAATAGTGCTATTTATGCAAAACGACCACAGATACGCCCGTGGCCTAATGGATGAGGCATCTGACTTAAGATCCTTCAGATGCAATAGGACTGACCACCGGTACATTTTCGACAAATCACGGTGCTCAATTGATCCAAAAAGCATTTTGTTTGGAGTTTCTTGTTTGTTCGGGTTTTGTGCTTGTTACCATAGTGTTGGCAATTAGCAGGAGTAATTCTGCCCTTCAATTGGGTTCCCGTTATCTTCATTCACAACTAGTTTTTTTTTTCATATAAGAAAAGCTGTTTCTCGTTAGTTTCTGTAGGAAATGAATCACTCAAACCCTTCTAGAAGCCACAATAACCAACGAAAATAGAGATAACTCCAAAATGATGGTTTCATGTTGAATATTGCATCAAAAGAAATGGAGCAGGATTAAAAGCAGTTGTATTCTATCTCCCATATAGCTCTCACCAGCTGGAGCATAATCTTTATGTGCCTGGATCGAATACAATTGGTAAGAGGTAAAAAACCTTCTGCAGTAAATTGTTTGTAATTTGTTTCTCATAAAAGCATCAGTTTAACTATCAAAAGGGCATGGCTCTAATTCTGGAATGGCATGATTGTGCTTGAGATGAACTAATTATAACAGCCATGTTCTTGTTATGCAGGAGATTCTGAAAAATCTCATCATCACCAACGTGTGGCTGAGTTGCAAAGAAATGATAATGTGTTGCTACTGTGTACCAATACACGCTGAGATCACCTTCAGCCAGCTGCTTTTTGCAGCCGATAGAAACACTGAAGTTTACACTGTGTAAAGTGTGGTATGCTTTGCCTGGACAAATTTGGTTCTGCCCGCTTTGAGTTAAATGTTACAGAAATTTCAGCAATGAAGAAAGTGCTTCCCTTACAAGCTTTTTAATTATATAGGTTCACTTGTAAACCTACAAATCATTGATAACTTGTACTGTTTTTCGTCTGGAGCTATTGAGATGTTAAAACTGGAACTTCCTGTGTAGAATCTATTTGATTCTTTAAAAGGAACATGAGTTATGAGGTATGGGCATAGCATGAATGATTCTATGATATGTACCTGTGTTGTATCCCAATTTTACAAATTCCTTCTGTATCTGTTGACTGTTGTGTTGGTCACATGTCGTAGTACTGTAGTTGCTATGTTTATTGCAGTTTCTACTATAAATGTTTCATTGGATGTTTTACTATGATTTATCGTACACGGAAAGACAACAAGGAATAGCGAAATTTGATTTTTTTTTGTCAACCAAAAGACATTGAATAATTATTTTGTAAAATACTACATGAATTATCGTGGCAAATATGAAAATATCTTCTTTGTTCCGAGGTTTATTTTTGCAATCTCAATAAAAAATGTATTATTTAAAAAATCCTACCTTGCTTGTTTTAAAATTTGATGACCGCAGGGATGCACAAGATGCAATATATAGGCTGGCTGTTTTAGAAATTGGTATAGAAGTTGGTAGTTAGAAGAGGATGATAAAATAAGTATTTTTAATGTGAGAAGAGAATGGGAAGGGAATCTTTGTTGGAGTGTTTTTCGGGAAGGAATGAATTGGGAAGGATTCCTTCTGAAGTGAGGAAGGAATGAAATGCTGGGAAACGGTTAGAGATGGTCTTACGTCGAATCCGAGACACGAGTCGTGAGGCGTTAGGACGTATTTGAGACAGAGCCGAAGTCCTCGCATGATCTACAGTACCTAAAGATTATGGTAGAGAAAATGAAGACTCAGAGTAGGTCCATATCTCTTCAGTACCCTCTTCCTAATGATTGACAATTATCCGGTATGAACAATGAAAATGAAAGCAATCTTGTACATGTACCCAGGACATCTAGGGTACAGTTGTTCCAAAGGGAAAGGCTGAAGAAGATCAGATCCTACGCTAGATTTGGGGGGCCGTTCATCTGACGGATATGGTGAAGAAAGTAATCGTCTCCTCGCTAATGCGAAGTGCTGGTGATCATCATCTCACCAATGGAACAGCGTCGTTGGAGAGGAACGGCGTTACGCAGTTGACAGAGACACTGAAGGATAAAACTCAAACAGAGATCATGCTCACTTGGCACATTGCAACCGAGTACTGCAAGATTGCATTTCCTAACGAGGAGGCTGAGGAGGCGGCGCCTGCGAGTGGTACTGCAGAACAAGAGGAGAACAGTCGGGTTTCAGCTCGCGAGTACCGGGACGTCGCGATCAAGCTATCCCGGTACTGCGCATACCTGATGTCCTCCGTCCCAGAATTGCTTCCGGGGAACTTCGCAGACACCAAGTTCATCTTCGACACCGTCATGGTGGAAGCAACAGAGGCGCTGAGGAGGAAAACAGTGAACAAGGAGATGCTGAAGGCCATCGCCGACGCGGCTCCATCTTCGTCCAAGGGCTGAAGCTTGGCGCGGAGCTGGAACGCATTGCCATCGCCGACGCGGTAGGCGAACCGCACTACTCCATCTTCGTCGAAGGGCCGCGGTTTGGCACGGAGCTGGAACGCATCGCCATCGCCGACACGGCAAGCGAACCGCACTCCATGTTTGTCGAAGGGCCGCGGCTTTGCATGGAGCTGGAAGGCATCGCCATCGCCGACGCGGCAGGCGAACCGCACTCCATCTTCGTCGAAGGGCCGCGGCTTGGCACGGAGCTGGAACGCATCGCCACCGCCCGGCCGTGGAAGGTCATGGCGGAGTTCTGGGCGGAGACTCTCCTCTACATTGCGCCATCCAACAACGCGGAGGGGCACATGCGACGCCTCGCGCAAGGAGGGGAGTTCCTGACCCATGTCTGGGCTCTCACGCATGCCGGCGTCCTCATGGGCAACAGAAGGGAAGAAAGACAAGAAATTCCCTGAACAACCTATGTAACGGCTGTTGGTTTAATCTTGTTGTCGCAGATTAAGTTTGCGTCAGTTGTATTTTGTTGCTTTCAGAGTTTGTATCAGAGTTCCAGTTAGTAACGGCAATATGCCGGACATGTAAAAGTATTGTCGGTTTGGATATGATCATATCCAGTTTGGTTTTTTGGTTGGTTTGGATTTGATCTGGAATCCAGAAAAGTCCTTCCTAATCCTGTAATCTCTACTACTTCTAATTACGAGTTAGTGGCGGTGGTCCATTCTTTCCCAAGTATACCCACGAAATCATCATTGTCCCGATCTTCTATACACTGACGAAAGAAGAAAGTTTTAATTTAGTTGGAAATGCACGCATGCGTGATCTGCGGCATATCATACTTTTATCTTAATCACCTAATTTTAATTCCAAATACTGCATTGCCGATTCTTTTTCCATATACTATACACATACAGCTTCTGAGATATCATATACCTTTGAATTGCCATATGCATTCTTTCCATTAAATATTTACTTGCATATGTAGATAAAATCATCTTTTTTTTATCTAATCACGTATGGTCTTGATTCCTACTGACCAAAGAAAGATGGGCACGGCTATGCTTGACACGACTAGATAAGTTTGCTATCTCTATCTCTATTAATTCTAATTAGGAGTTTAGACTAAAAATATAAACTTAATTCACTTTATTTTAGCCTACAAGTTTCAGATCTGATATAAAGCTGAGATCTAGAGCTCTACCAAATAGAACATAAGTTTGTGAAATTAAAGATAATTTTAAGCTCGAGTTTGTAAACAGGTGCTTAGAATTTATATGTTTCGATGAATTGATTTAAACATTTAACAATTGCACATTCAGAGTGAACATTATTATTCAAATAAGATTAGTGCTCTTTGCAAATAATTTTTTATCGCAAATTGAGTTTCCGTTATATCGCACGAGCATATAGCTAGTCTATAGCTTATATATGAGATGAAATATAGAAAAGGATGTGAGCTGTTGCACATCGCAAGCACGATCTAGTGTTTTTTTTTCTCTCTCAACACATAAGTTTTGCTTTGTCCAGTTCCTTTGCTTTGTATGCGTGTGTACATACATATATATGTATATCAACATATCTAGTGTAAACCCTTATTATTTCGAAAAAATCTCAAAAAAATTATCTTACATAGGGGGAGGTGAGGTTCTACCATCATGTAAAATTTGAAGACCAAAATTGATCACATTTGAAAGATATAAAAGAGAAAAATAGCAAAATGAAAAGTGCAAAACAGTGAAAATCACTATTTATGTTGAATTTGTCTTTTTCATATTTTTCAAATGCGATTGAGTTTGGTCTTCAAATTTTTCAGAATTGTAGAAGCCCACCTCCCCTATATGTCATAAATTTTTAAGAATTTTTCAAAACATCATATATATACATATATATCATGGCACCACGATCTTGTCCCTATGTATCGCATGACAAAAAAGTTTGAATTTTTTATATCCAATTTAACTAGTTCACTAATTAGTCAAGATAAGTTTGAACTTCAATTGAAACATAGTTATTTTTTTAAGATAGTTTGATAGTAGGTATGTGCTATCGTTCAAAATCTTTGAATTCGAGTATATTTTTTTAAATATGTGCGTTTCACTTCCATTGGTAAAGATGAGTACACACCCTAAAACTAAAATTTTTGAAAGATATAGCCAAATTTTGTTTGATTTCGTGATACTATACGGTACACATGGCATAAGATTCGTGTTGCAATTTCTTTTACTCCATTTTTGCTTTCTGTCCGAAAATACATGAAATATTTTATGTGAATATTTGTTCCTGTCACCTGCCATCCATCGTGTGGACTTTGCTTGCCCCTGGCGTAGAGGCTGACATTTGCTTTCCTCGGTATAGTTGATGCAGGAAGAGGGAGGGCATGTGTGACAAAAAGCAAATACAGAAAACAAAAAGCAATTGAAAAATATAGCACCGTGTTCTCTATAGACGCGTATCCTCTCTAACGGTAGAATGCTGTTGCATTTAATTCTTGACCATCCAGGCAACTTGTTTTTCCGGTCTTTGTGTATCTAACATGAAAAGTTCTTTATAAATGATGATGGCAGTGGGAAAGATGAGTGCTGCCTAATCTGGTCCCACTAGCACGACGCGGGCAAAAAAAAAACCTCTAGTGGTTGAGCTCGGCTCGTTTATGGTCCTAGATATACGCATTTTTCTCCCTAGCTCCAAGGAATAGAAAGCAACTAGCCATACAGTAGCGACGCCGCTGGAGCTCGCTGCGACGGATGATATCAATAGGTTGAGAGAGGCGCTCGCGGAGGGAGGTGAGGAGGCGGTGGAGCTGGCTGATGAGATGGGGCTATGGTATGGCCGAAACAAGGCATATGAGCCACACATGCTGCTGATGGTGGTAGCCATATACAGACGACGCCTATCTTTTCAATGCCTTTGCGCTTATGGGGCAGCAGATGATGCCTCTTTGATCAATCGATCTCAAATTATGGCATTACAAATTTATAATCTCAAGTACTGTGATGTTATTATTAAAGGCTGTGTTTGGTATAACTCCAGTTTCACCAGATCCGTGGATCTGTATCCTAACTCCACCAGATATGTGGAGCTAGAGCTGTGGATATGTTAAGAGTGTTTAATTGGGTCATCTTATTTACATTTTAGACTAAAAATATAAACTTAATTCACTTTTTTTAGCCTACAAGTTTTAGATCTGATATAAAGCTGAGATCTGGAGCTCTACCAAACAGGATCTAAGTTTGTGAAATTAAAGATAATTTTAAGCTCGAGTTTGTAAACAGGTGCTTAGAATTTATATGCTTCGATGAATTGATTTAAACATTTAACCATTGCACATTCAGAGTGAACATTATTATTCAAATAAGGTTAGTGCTCTTTGCAAATAATTTTTTATCGTAAATTGAGTTTCCGTTATATCGCACGAGTACATAGCTAGTCTATAGCTTATATATGAGATGAAATATAAGAAAAGGGTTAATCAGATATATGCCACTGCAGGACTCGGTTATTCGAGAATTGCCATCATTCCTTTCGTATTTCTGGATTTGCCATTACGAAACCGTGTTTATTCGGCATATGCCATCGCAGTTTACACGCGTCCCGTCCGGTCAAACCTCTCGCCTGACTCATCGCTTTGGACGATTTTGCCCCGTGACCGGTTCACAAGGTCACCGCCTCCCCATTTCTCAAGCGCCACCCAAGAGCCAAGAACCTAGAACATCCTCCCCATTCTCTCCGCGATGAGCCCTAGCAAATCCAGCGCCGTCACGATTGCTTCCATGGCGGGCTAAAGCGCTCATTCCCACTCCGCTCGCTAATCGGATGTCCGTGGCGGCAATGGATGCGGTGGCGAACTGGTATCTACCACAAGGCGTGCTTCAGAGAAGTAAGTGCTTGAGATTGTTGGCATGTAGTTTTGATTGTTTGCATAGGAATTTAGCTTGGTAAATTAGATGTAGTTTTGACTCTTTCGGGATTTCTATAGGAGCGATGATACCGAGGCAAAGTTTAGGTAGTTATTCAGTGGAGGCCTTCTCCACAATAGAAGAAAGCGGTAGGAAGGTGTCTGAGAGGGTCAAGGAAGTCGACATGGTTAATCGATGAGAAGGATATTAACTTGCGGTCATCGAAGCAAGCTTTGCATACGATATGACATAGGGATCGAACCAAAAGTGTCATTTGTACTACTATGACAAGCGGTGCGGTGAGGATGCTGAATTCATCGAGGATCTTGGTGTCGGGAGCGTGATTGAGATGTACAACATTGAGAAGGAAATCACTTTTATATGTTTTGTTGTTGATGATGGAGGACCGATCCATTTGATAATGCGGAGGAGTATGTTGGTGTAGATGATGAAGTCTTGTACAGGATGTCGCAGCATCGATCACTTTATGGTGGAACCCTCTTACATGGGTGAACCTAGTAGCTTTGAGCCCGATGAAGCGAGATGGCAGATGACGATCCTCAAGAGCCGAGCTACACATGATCTTAGCAACCCAACTATTGTCAAAGGGCTATGTTCCTGGTATAGTTGCTTTCATAAAGGCTATTAGGCATTATGCAATCTGAATGACTTTGAAATAAAAACAATCAAGTCTGACCAAAGTAGGTATATTGGTGAATGCAAACATGTGGGTTGTTCTTGGAGAGTTCATGCTTCTAAAGTGCAGGATGGATGTGCCATTATGGTAATTCACCTTCCTGTGTGTCTGTATTATATGTGTTGCAATGTGCTAACATCTGTGTTTCTTGTGTTTGTAGATCAAAACTCTTAATTCAAAGCACATTTGCCCTAGTACAAAGATGATGGAGGGGAAGATGGCTACACAAGATTGGGTGGCAGGCAGAATAGGGGACTGGTTGAGAAAGAACCCAAATAAGGGGGCAAGAGAGGCTCAGAGGAAGCTGCAGGATGAATACAAGATCAAGTTGGGCTATAGTAAGACATGGGCGGTATGCAATTAGCACTTAGACAAATACATGGTGCATATGAGGATAGCTTCCAAATGCTTTTCAACCGGAAGGTGAGATAGAACATAGGAGTCCGTGATCAATTGTAGAAATAGAACAAGAAGTATGGCAATAAGATGTGTTTCCATGCAGAATGTTTGTAGCATTTAAACCTTGCCTAGATGGATTCTTGAGAGGTCGCAGGTCATACATTGGTGTGGATTCCACTAGCCTAAATGGTACATATAAGGGACAACTAGCATCAAGAATATCTGAGATGGCCATAATCGGCTTTTTATGTTGCTTATGGTGTTTTTTATTTCAAACGAGGACAATCGGACATGGTTCATGAACCAGCTTGAATAAAGTCAGAGGAAGTCCCGATGGTTTAGTGATATCTAGTGATGCATGTAAAGGGTTAGAGTCACCAGAAAAATGTGTTCCTAATGCCGAGTACAGAGAGTGCATGAGACATTTGTATAGTAATTTCATGAAAAATTTCATGGCAAGGTCTACACAGATAACTTATATCCTGCCGCTAGGTCCTACATGATTCTAGATTTCAAGTGGCACATGTCCAAAATTTTTGAGCACCGCCCAGATGCTATAGATTATTTGCGTACATCACAATGGTTTGTGGTATAGATGTGGTTTCTCAGAGCTTAGCAAAGTAGACTACCTCACAAATAATATATCTGAGAGCTTCAATAACCAAATAAAGGACATCAAAGGCCTGCACCTTCATGAACTTGTGGATAGAATAAGAGAGCTGATAATGAGCAAGTTTGCTGTTAGGAGGAGTATTGGCAGGTCAATAGAAGGAGTGATCCTTCCTAATGTGATGAAGGAGCTGTTTGTGGTAAGCAAGCAAGCTGGACTTGCTCATCCAAAGATCACCAGGACTGATGATACTGAGGCAGAGGTCACATTTGAGAATGAATTGTTGAACAGAAGGCACTCTGTGAAGTTAGATGAGAGGTCCTGTACATGTAGGCAATGGTAAGTGTCGGGGAAGCCTTGTAAACATGCAATGGCATTCATCTGCTCCATTCATGGAGCAAGCATAGAAGATCATGTGGATGCTACTACTCGCTTGAGAGGTTCAAAGAGGCTTATCAAGGTATTATCCCCACCATGACAGACATGACCCAGTGGAAGCATGTTGATGTTGGGCATAAGGTGCATCCACCAAAGCAGAAGAGGGTGGCAGGTAGGGATGAAACGGATCGGATACGGATCGGAAACTACTCATATTGTATTTGATCCATATACTTTTATCGGATACGGATTCGGACACGGATAGTGCCGGATATGGATTCGGACACGGATAGTGCCGGTTACGGATATGAATAATACTCGGACGAATACGGATAACATAAGACCGGATAGTGATCGGAACGGATATTTCTCCGAATAATACATATAGTGACAAACTGAATATCATGTGGGTGACAAATCAATAAACATAGTTTATGACCGATAAAACTATATGTTGAAACGCATGATTCATACATATATACCCAATGCATAGTAATATTGTGATACATCATCCGTAGGAGAAGTGAGTCATAGACAATTTACAACATAACTTTTAGTATGCGAATAATATCCGCTTGATACTATCCACAAAAACTCGGATAATACCCTACGGATACCTTCCGGATATTTTTCCTCGAATACGGATACGGATACATATAATTCCTATCGGACACGGATACATACTCGGATAAGTACGGATATTCGTATAATTATAAATTCGGATATCCATATGATTCGGTCGGTCAGTCGGTCGGAAATTATCCGTACCATTTTCACCCCTAGTGGCAGGCAGGCCAAGGAAGCAGAGGCTGAGGAGTTTCCTAGATCCAACCAAGAGAAGGGTTAGGTGCAAAAGGTGTGGTGCCACTGGACACATGCAAAAAACATGCAAATTTGAAGCCCCGTTTGATATCGCACTTCAACAACCCGAAAGCTCCATGAAGAGGTAATGCTATGCATGTCCTTTGGTGCATTACAGATGTCTTTGTTGTCTATACATATCATGCATATGGTTGTTTTTTGCAGGAAAAGGGCTCCCACAAAAAAGAAGGCTGCACCAATTAAGAAGGCTAAGGGAGCAAAGGATGCATCAAGCAACACACCAAAGAAGAGGGCATCTTCAAGGAAGAAAGCAACACAGGAGCCCGCAAGCAGCACACCAAGCAAAATGGCATCACCAAGGAAGAGGACATCTGAAGATGCTGCAAGGAGCACACCAAGCAAAAGAACATCACAAAGCAAGCCATCATCAAAGAAGACCCCTGTCAAGAACAAGTGGGCAGAATGGCTAGATAACAAGTTCCTGTAAACTTGATGCTACCTCACTTTTGTAAACCTGTCAAGAACTTGTTGTCAGTCATTACAACTTTTGTAAACTTGATTGCATGCCAACTTTTGTAATGTATGGAACATCAAACAAGACTCCTGTCAGGAACAAGATACCTGATTGCATGAATGATGTATGCATGGGCTGATACCCTTGCCTATTTTATCAGGAAGTTCCATTGCATTAGTTGTTATATTTGTTACATTTTATCAGGAAGTGCCCCTGTCAGGAAGTTCCATTGCATGAATGATGTATGAATTGAGAGTTTCCCATTCAATTGGTTATATTTGTTTCCATTTCATCAGGAAGTTCTAATGTCCACACGAGTTCAGTTAGAGCAAGAACAATTGACATTATCATCACCAATAACATCATGCCATCATTCAGAATGTTACATGCCATCATTCAGTTACAACAAAGAAACTGGGCCTACTTCAAAGAAACTGCTACAACAATTGACATTACTGAAACAAGAGAAAAAATCCACATTCCTACAACATTCTTCATCCAAAGATACAACTGCAATCAATTCTTCATTTTGCTTCTTCAATGCAAGTGACATCCACACGTAGTCGCTTCAAATGCACACAACCTTCAATCGAGCCACATTGCTCGTCAGATTCGTGATTCCACTCATTCCATGGCCACATGCAATGATTCATCCTCCCACATAAAAAAGTTGCACACATCATTGCTCGCAATCCTCAATAGCAACAAAATGCAATCAAAACAACGGCAATCAAACCAACAACTCAGCAAACAAACAATCAAGTTGAAGACTAACAGGGCAATTGTTCTTGCACTTCAAGAAGTACCTACCAGATTTCTTTCCTCTGCTCCTTAGCCTAAGCCACCGAATCTTGCAACGCGGCAACAAATCTTGCATTTTGAGGAACGTACTCTCATCCCGTGCGACCCAAGACCAAGACCTTGCAGACTCCATGAGGCAAGCTACTCCGATGGAAGCAATCGTAACGGCGCCGATTTGCTAGGCTCGTCGGGGAGAGAATGGGGAGGATGTTCTAGGTTCTTGGCTCTTGGGTGGCGCGGCAGAGAATGGGGAGGGCAAGTGACCTTGTGAACCGTGCGGGGGCAAAATCGTCCAAGGCAAGTGAGTCAGGCGAGAGGTTTGACCGGACGGGCACGTGTTGCTCGCAGAAGGGCATATGCCGAATAAACACGGTTTCGTAATGGCAAATCCAGAAATACGAAAGGAACGATGGCAATTCTCGAATAACCGATTCCTGCAGTGGCATATATCTGATTAACCCTATAGAAAAGGGTGTGAGCTGTTGCACATCGCAAGCACGATCTAGTGTTTATTTTTCTCTCTGAACACATAAGTTTTGCTTTGTCCAGTTCCTTTGCTTTGTATGTGTGTGTACATACATATATATGTATATCAACATATCTAGTGTAAACCCCTATTATTTCGAAAAAATATTAAAAATATTATCTTACATAGGGGAGGTGAGGTTCTACCATCATGTAAAATTTGAAGACCAAAATTGGTCACATTTGAAAGATATAAAAAGAAAATAGCAAAATGAAAAGTGCAAAACTATGTTGAATTTGTCTTTTTCATATTTTTCAAATGCGATTGAGTTTGGTCTTCAAATTTTTCAGAATTGTAGAAGCTCACATCCCCTATGTGTCATAAATTTTTAAGAATTTTTCAAAACTTCATATATATACATATATATCATGGCACCATGATCTTGCCCCTATGTATCGCGTGACAAAATGTTTGAATTTTTTATATCCAATTTAACTAGTTCACTAATTAGTCCAGATAAGTTTGAACTTCAATTGAAACATAGTTATTTTTTTAAGATAGTTTGATAGTAGGTATGTACTATCGTTCAAAATCTTTGAATTCGAGTATATTTTTTTAAATATGTGCGTTTCACTTGCATTGGTAAAGATGAGTGCGCACCTTAAAACTAAATTTTTTGAAAGATATAGCCAAATTTTGTTTGATTTCGTGATACTATACGGTACACATGACATAAGATTCGTGTTGCAATTTCTTTTACTCCATTTTTGCTTTCTGTCCGAAAATACATGAAATATTTTATGTGAATATTTGTTCCTGTCACCTGCCATCCATCGTGTGGACTTTGCTTGCCCCTGGCGTAGAGGCTGACATTTGCTTTCCTCGGTATAGTTGATGCAGGAAGAGGGAGGGCATGTGTGACAAAAAGCAAATACAGAAAACAAAAAGCAATTGAAAAATATAGCACCGTGTTCTCTATAGACGCGTATCCTCTCTAACGGTAGAATGCTGTTGCATTTAATTCTTGACCATCCAGGCAACTTGTTTTTCCGGTCTTTGTGTATCTAACATGAAAAGTTCTTTATAAATGATGATGGTAGTGGGAAAGATGAGTGCTGCCTAATCTGGTCCCACTAGCACGACGCGGGCAAAAAAAAAAAAAACCTCTAGTGGCTGAGCTCGGCTCGTTTATGGTCCTGATATACGCATCTTTCTCCCTAGCTCCAAGGAATAGAAAGCAACTAGCCATACAGTAGCGATGCCGCTTGAGCTCGCTGCGACGGATGATATCAATAGGTTGAGAGAGGCGCTCGCGGAGGGAGGTAAGGAGGCGGTGGAGCTGGCTGATGAGATGGGGCTATGGTATGACCGAAGCAAGGCATATGAGCCACACATGCTGCTGATGGTGGCAGCCATATACAGACGACGCCTATCTTTTCAATGCCTTTACGCTCATCGGGCAGCAGGTGATATCTCTTTTGATCAATCGATCTCAAATTATGGCGTTACAAATTTATAATCTTAAGTACTGTGATGTTATTATTAAAGGCTGTGTTTGGTATAATTCCAGTTTTGCCAGATCCATGGATCTGTATCCTAACTCTACCAGATATGTAGAGCTGGAGCTGGAGCTGTGGATATGTTAAGAGTGTTTAATTGGGTCATCTTATTTACATTTTAGACTAAAAATATAAACTTAATTGGGCCATCTTATTTACATTTTAGACTAAAATTTTTGAAAGTTATAGCCAAATTTTGTTTGATTTCGTGATACTACACGGTACACATAGCATAAGATTCGTGTTGCAATTTCTTTTACTCCATTTGTGCTTTCTGTCCGAAAATACATGAAATATTTTATGTGAATATTTGTTCCTGTCACCTGCCATCCATCGTGTGGACTTTGCTTGCCCCTGTCGTAGAGGCTGACATTTGCTTTCCTCGGTGTAGTTGATGCAGAGAAGAGGGAGGGCATATGTAACAAAAAAACAATTAAAAAATACAGCAAAAAAAATACAATTAAAAAATACAGCACCGTGTTCTTCATTTCCTCTCTTCTAGAGATGGCAATCGGGTGCGATGGGTACAGATAGTACCCGCTCATACCTATTCCCGTGAACCAAAATCTCCTCACGAGCATACCCGCGAAGGGTCGCAGGCGAAAAATCTCGCCCATACCCATTGCCCGCGGGTATACCCATTTACCCGCCACCATCAACAATCTTTTCAACCAAATGGCACTAAGAGCTAATGAGCTATAGTACTAATACAATCTTTTTGATGAAGTAATAGGTATTAACTACATTCTATGGATTTAAGAATGATTATCAATAATTCAAAATTTCAATTAAAATAATACATGCAGACAAATATACACGGATGCTCAAGTTCAACAATTACTGAAATGAGTTACCAAAAATTGGGGATCAAGGGACCAACTGGGTGCCTGTTCTAGCCTATATATCAATAGGATATGGCAGGTAATCGGACGGAACTAGTACGGGTGAAGCTCCTCATAACCGTACCTGTTTGCTCATCGGATAGAGTTTAATCCCAAAAACATATCCACAGGTAATAAAAAAAGAACATACATATCTTTTTTAAGATTTTTACTCGTGGATACACGGTTCCCCAGATACGAAGCCCAATGAGAAACTTGCATATCTTTTATTCTAAATCTAGAGTGTTTTAGGCCGTTTTCCCTAAAAAAAGCCTCAAAATGAATAAACAATGTCTTCTTTGAAGCTTTCATTCATCACGATGACACGATCTTACAGTATTGTCTTTTTACAAAGCAATGCCAACCCGTCGAGATGGGCAAAACTAGCCACGCCAGTAACACAAGAGCGATCGTTCTCCCAAGCTCTAAGGAATAAAAAACAACTTCCCATATAGTAGATTATCGATCTGACCTCCGAAAGATCACCTCCGATCCACCCATGGAGCAACGAGACCAGCAAAAACCGATCAACGCGACGGCAGCGCTGGAGATCCTGTCCCCCTACCTCAACAACCCGCGCCGTACCATCACACAGATCGAGGCCTTCGTGGCCATCGCCGCGGCGCTGCTCTTCTTACAGCTCATCTTGGGCTCCTTCCGGCGGCGTTCGAGAAGCATCCTCGTCCAGGGCGGCCTGTGGGTGGCCTACACGGTGATCTTCCCCCTCATCACCTACACCTTCGGTCAGATGCAGTCATCCCCCGTGAAGGGCGGGCTGTACCCCGTCTGGGCGGGCCTTGTACATCCCTCTTCCTCGTCGCCGGCTGCACCAACTCCATCACGGCCTACGACCTCGACGACAACAAGCAGTGGAAGCGGCAGCTCGTCGAGCTTCTCCAGTACAGCGTCTACTCCTTGATGATATTGAATCTGCTCTACCCCTACCAGTACACTGGCTTGCTCCATGTTCCAAAAGTGACCTCGAAACGCGATCCCCCCATTGTCTTCCCTTTCGTGTTCCTGATGGTTGCCGGCTTGTACACCAACATTTTCAGAGTGGTCTCTTGCTGGATGGTCAACTACTCGGATCCCAGCAAAGTTGTCGCCGACTACATGAGAGACTATGTTGATGATATTAGAAGAGAAACTCTACAAGAGACCGATCCTGTTAGTCTCAAGGGCTACAGGTATCTGGTTCACTGGCCTGGCTACATGGCGGTGAAGAGGGACCGGCGGGATCCCGGGTCCATCTACAGGAATGGACCGCTCGCCGAAGATGATATCGTCACCGTCGACACGATCTGGGAGAAGTACAGCAGCGACGGCGGCCACAATTTCAACTCAACTGGAGGTGGCTCGCGGTTGAAAGACGTGTGCCTTTCGTTCGCCTTGTCGCACCTGCTGAAGCGCCGTTTCTTCGGGATGGAGTGTGCTGAAGCGGACCTCCCCGAGACGCGCGACCTTGTCTTCAACGGCCTTCTGTCGAACGGCGACTACAAGAGAGCGTTCAGAGTGATCGAGGTAGAGTTGGGCTTCCTCTACGACTTCTTCTACACCAAATATGCTTCTATCTTTGAGATGGAGATCTTTTTCTTCGTGATGGCCATTCTCAAGGTCATTTGCACATTCATCCTTGGGGCATTCGTGCTTTTGAAATCGCCAACCCTAAAGACCCTTAACCCTGTCATTAAGGTGCAAACTAGAACGGTCGACTCAGTAATCACACTGATCATCCTTGGATTATTCCTTATATTTGAAGTTCTGCAATTCGTACTATATATGGGATCAGATTGGGCCATAGTATCACTGGCTTGCATAAATATCAGAAGAGGTTGCTGCAATGCCATCAATAAGCCCGTTGGGTTTCTTCATAGACTCCCATTATTCGGGTACTGGCACAACAAGATAGAACAGTACTCGATAATAGGAGGTCGCCTCATGTTCGTTCCCGATTCCATGCTCCTGTCCAAATTCAAACGCTTCGAATGGTTTCTTGCATATTCAGTCCAAGCATTCATTGGGAAGAAAATTTGGGCGTTTGTATATCGTGAGCAAGATCTGGGCCCCGTTCATCTGACGGATACGGTGAAGAAAGTAATCGTCTCCTCGCAAATGCGAAGTGCTGATGATCATCATCTCACCAACGGAACGGCGTCGTTGGAGAGGAACGGCGTTACGCAGTTGTCAGAGAGACTGAAGGATAAAACTCAAACAGAGATCATGCTCACTTGGCACATTGCAACCGATTACTGCAACATTGCATTTCCTAACGAGGAGGCTGAGGAGGAGGCGACTGCGAGTGGTAGCGCAGAACAAGAGGAGAACAGCCGGGTTTCAAATCGCGAGTACCGGGACGTCGCGATCAAGCTATCCCGGTACTGCGCATACCTGATGTCCTCCGTCCCAGAGTTGCTTCCGGGGAACTTCGCAGACACCAAGTTCGTCTTCGACACCGTCATGGGGGAAGCAACAGAGGCGCTGAGGAGGAAAATAGCGAACAAGGAGATGCTGAAGGCCATCGCCGACGCGGCAGGCGAACCGCACTCCATCTTCGTCCAAGGGCTGAAGCTTGGTGCGGAGCTGGAACGCATCGCCATCGCCGACGCGGCAGGCGAACCGCACTCCATCTTCGTCGAAGGGCCGCGGCTTGGCACGGAGCTGGAAGGCATCGCCGTCGCCGACGCGGCAGGCGAACCGCACTCCATCTTCGTCGAAGGGGCGCGGCTTGGCACGGAGCTGGAACGCATCGCCGTCGCCGACGCGGCAGGCGAACCGCACTCCATCTTCGTCGAAGGGGCGCGGCTTGGCACGGAGCTGGAAGGCATCGCAGTCGCCGACGCGGCAGGCGAACCGCACTCCATCTTCGTCGAAGGGCCGCGGCTTGGCACGGAGCTGGAACGCATCGCCACCGCCCGGCCGTGGAAGGTCTTGGCGGAGTTCTGGGCGGAGACCCTCCTCTACGTCGCGCCATCCAACAACGCTCAGGGGCACATGCGACACCTCGCGGAAGGAGGGGAGTTCCTGACCCATGTCTGGGCTCTCCTCACGCATTCCGGCGTCCTCACGCGCAACAGAAGGGAAGAAAGACAAGAAATTCCCTGAACAACCTGTGTAACGGCTGTTGGTTTGATCTTGTTGTCGCATATATATATATATATATATATATATATATATATATATATATATATGTGTGTGTGTGTATCCTCAGCACACAGGCCTTCCGTGTACATCTAAATCTGCTTTTTTACATAGGTAGAGCAATCTATGAAATACATCTACAATTTTTTTCAGAATTTTTCGTGACTTTTGTTAATTGGTGTGCACGGTGTGTATATGGAAAGGTCTGTGTGCACAGGATACATTGCTATATATATATATATAAAATTCTAAAAAAATTACTATACGTAGGAAAGGTGAGCTTCTACCATCATGTAAAAATTACTATATGTAGGGAAGGTACTATTAGGGTCAAACTCAGGTAACCAATATGAGGAACTATTACAAAGGAGCTATTTCAACAATAGGAGGAACTTCTCACAATTTGTTATGTTTTCCTTTTTTTATTTTATTTCTATTTTTTTTCCTTTTTTTGCACTGGGAAGTGCAACTACCAACTCAACTAAGGATAGAAAGCAAAAATCTCACATTTTAGAACGAGAGAAAATGCTAAACAGATGATCGAAAGATGATAAAAACAGCACAAAAACTTCTAGGATCCAGAACTTGGTCTTAGAGGCCAAATTTGAGGTTGAAAACAGGTATAGGACTAAAGGAATTTGCTTTTTTAAGGTGCATCTTGTCGTTCTCTTTGAAACAAGTACTTGTGTGTCAAAAACAGATTCTGTGTGCAAAAGTTATGGCCGTTTTACTATTAGGCTCACGAAAGCTACTTTATAGACTCGGTTTTGGTAAACAGAAAGCAGATTTAGGTTTCAAAAAGTGGAGACT
Organism: Guadua angustifolia; assembly: GCA_036346375.1. Taxonomy (NCBI): domain Eukaryota; kingdom Viridiplantae; phylum Streptophyta; class Magnoliopsida; order Poales; family Poaceae; genus Guadua; species Guadua angustifolia. The sequence continues at coordinate 5,860,862 of CM070501.1, forward strand.
AACTGGGCTTAGACTCAAAATAGTTTGTGTGCAACTCGGACAGGGGAAGAATAATCAACTTGAATTTTTTTAATCCAGACTTAATGAAAAGGATAGTCCGAATTGATCTCTTTCCAAACAGAACCCAACTGAATCGATCTCTTTCCAAAAAGAACGCAACCGATTTGTTCTCTTTCTTTTTTGAACGAAATAGCAAGACTCTCGATGACCAAAATTGGTGGCGGAACAAACTGAGACAGAAATCAACAAGCAAAGCTAGACCAATCTAGACACTAAGACCAGTAATTAGACACGAGGATGTAACATGTAATTCAAAGACAAACTGAAATGAAAAATAACAAAGGCTCAAAGGGTTCGGGTAAAGTAAATTTTTACGGTGATTTTCTGGACTCTAGGTAACAAAAAATGAATGTACTACTAGAGTACTGTAAATTCTTATCGATAAACGAAAGCTCTAATACCACCTGATGAGACTAATAGTGGCCCAGTCTTTTGGTGAGATGAATAACTCTCGATTAGTGGAGATGACTCTCACGATCCAAGCTACCGACAAAAACACAACCGATGCTAAGCAATTTTTAAACCAAACTCCGAGTTATTATCAATTGTGCTAAAGCCCAATTGACTTGATCACGAAGATCAATTTCTGCATGCCACCGAAAAACAAGAGCAAATCAAAAGAAATATGAAATTGCCAATATAGATTAAAGACAAGTGTTGGGGTTTCAATAGTGGTCTTGACGGTTGTTCTAGCTGACTCAAGCAAAAAACATAGAAGTTTCACATGAAAAACTAATCTAACAAAACCCAAGTCACATGAGAGAGCTTAGCTGACTTAACTAAGCAACTAAAGGGCAATGCGGCCAGGAGGTGGGCATAAACACGGACTCCTCCTGGGCGTCCCTTATGGGCCTTGCTATTATATGGGTCGAAGCCCAATTGGTAAAGGTGGTGCCACACCATGTTATGAAGGCCTCCACATGTAGTTGGGCTAGCCTTGTGGGCTTGTGGAAGGGTGGCCATCAAGGAGAGGAGTTGAAGCTGTCAGCCTAAGCCAGGCTTTGAATCCTTTTTGTAGCCCTCCTTCTCGTATTTCGACCTATTATAGTCTTCTCCAAGATTTCTAAGGATAAGTAAATTACATGCATCAGGCAGCATCATATTCTCATTAGAAACAGACTTCACTCCCAAAAACAAAGTTATTTGATAATTCAATTGACGTGCGATTAGACCTTGAACTTTAATAATGTGCATAGAATTATTGATTGCATCTGTACAAGTGATGTTCTTGTGAGAGAGCATGTGTAACAAAAAAGCAGTTAAAAAATACAGCACCGTGTTCTTCATTTCGTGTCTTCAATCTCTGTGGCCCAACGGTCATATTCCTTGTCCTACGCAACAATCTTCACTATTTGGGGCCTTACAGACGGGACATTTGCCTTGATATAATGGATTTAGCTATTAGCCACTAGGGACATACGGACTATATCCTATGCAAAATCAAGCTGCCTTTCAGAATTTGGTTCAAGCTCGATATGACGAGTTAGGGCCTATTTGGTAGAGCTTTAGATTCCAAATTTTCTTCGAAATCAAACTTGTAGGCTAAAATAAAGTGAATTAAGTTTATATTTTTGGTCTAAAATGTAAATAAGATGATCCATCTAAACACTCTTAATGTACTCACAAAGACCACTTCATGAATCTGGTGAAGCTAAATTTTCACTTCACCCGATTCTCGAATCAAGAAGTCAATCCTCGCCAAATAGGCCCTTAATCCTGAACTGCCCCCATTCAGTTCCTAGATCATTTAATGCAATGCAGTTTGGAGGCCCACATTGCTGTTGTGTGGATGTAATCGAGAGGAAATTCTTTTTATGGGAAAGATCAACACACCTGAGAACGTAGTCGACAAAACTCTCATCGTCGGGCAACTGGTCTTGATGTTGTTGTTGTCATCATGTCAGACATAGAGCCACTACCGCTACCAACAAAGGTTGGCCAACACAACCCATGAAAGCTTGTGAGCAAGTTTGTGATCCCCAATCCAAAATACTCAAAACAAGGATTCAAAACCAAAATGCAAGGTAGCAGCATTTCAACAAACACTATGTCTGCACAGGTTACTTAGCTCAGCAGGACCAAAAAAGATAGACTCAAAAGTTCAATCAGGACAGACAAACTCAACATGCACACGTAATCGTTGATCAGAACCAACTAATATCAGAAATTAGGAACGAAATCCGAAGCAAAATTGGACTGGAAGGACATACCAAATTAGTGCACCTCCCTCTTGGATGTGTACACCTATCCGAACAAATCAGATGTATTCAAATGATAACATCAAGGGAGATTTAGAAATTTGCCACTCTTCAATTTCAATCTTCGACGCCATGTACAAATCATGCCACTAGAGTGGTATTTTTTGTACATGGCGTCGAATTTTCACGTTGAAGGGTGGCAAATATCGGATTAAACCTAACATCATTTTTCATCAAAGGAGGCCCCTATAAGACAAATCGGATCCAAGAAAATAAGAAAATACATAACGCAAAGGACCACACTAATATTGGGAAGAAACATCATAGTAGCAACACGGAGGGTTAACGGTGTGCAACTGCATGGATGGTGAGCATGGGGTGAAGGGTACTAGTTTATAGAAAACTCTGACCGGTAGAACGGTAAACGGTGTATTTGCTTTGATGATGATATGTTTACCATGTTGCTCATATGAAGACGTTGACTAAAAGATGACGGTTATATGATATTAATGGATATTGGATAATGGTTAACGGTGAGTAATAGATGAATAAGAGAAAATTATGACATCATATGCATTCATAGTATGAAAATAGATGACCATTATGGACATTTATGGCCTACTTTGTGTGGGAATCCTACTAGTGAGGGAAGTGCAAGACTTAGAAATTTGTTAGTCACTCCAAGAGAATAGAGATGGGGTTCCCATATGAAAGAGGACAAGTTTAAGGTCTCCGCATGAAAGAGGGTGAGCTTGAGTGCACACTGATTGGTATTGTACTCCACTATATCGGTATAAACTAAAGAGATGACGAAACACGTGCAAGAGTATTTGCATTGCATGAATAAAAGACATAAGTGATATTGAGTCATGTGGAAGAAGATATGATTATGTTAATTGTTATAATGTTTATTGTTTTTTGCATGTACTTATTGAGTCATGGGCATACCCTTGTTCAATTGTTGTTTTCAAGTATCATTGACGACAACATGCATATGATGGGAGTAGCTCACATATCACATGGGCATCACTTCTAGTTAACCTAAATCAGTCTTAGCACTTTAGTTCATTTATATGGAATTTGGTTTGGGTTATATTTAGAGAATATTGGAAGTCCAGCAGCGTATGGTTAGTGACAGATTCTATTGGTTAAGGTTTGAATATTGAAGTAGTCTTGGTTAATTGTTTAATCTTTATTGTCATCTCAATCTAAAATAAATGGGCAAATGATTATCAAATAGTCCCAAATATTGTTGCAATCCGATACTAAGATGATACAGAGGTGTCCGATCTTCATGATATAGGATCAAGAATAACTAGTGTACCCTAACAAGCCAATGGCGCCAACCACTGTCTTGATACAACAAACTGTGATAAATGACTTGCCCAACTATACTCTTATGGTGGTAGTTGTATCCGTATATCCTGATGAACCGATAGTACTAACCACTGTCAAAACAACAACCTACGACTAAAGAATTCACCCAACTACATGCTCATGATTTGGTCTACCTAACCACCAAAAGTGGACGTTGCTCTTGTGAAACCTTTTGGAGTCACAAGAGCGACGGCGAAGAACTACTCCAAATTTCCTTAAGATGCATGTCGGCTATCTTGGAAATAAGAGTATAATTTTTAATATAATCATGGTCTGAATTTTACAAGAGGAGAAACACATGTATATAGGGGACTCATGGGGATGCAACAAAAGTGATCGAACCCATCTCTAATTCGAATAGGGGCCTATTCTTACTCTTAACTTCTAGCCTTTATATCATATTTATGACTAGATTCTAATCACAAAAAGGAAAATTATAATATGTTAACTAATTTTGGTCAACTAGAGTGCTGATACTTCTCGGCTCGATTAAATATGAAAGGAAGCTAAATCCGAACTTGACATAATTGATAGGTATTTAGGTGACGCTCTAAGCTTTCGAACAAGTCCAGGAACACCTCAACCCGAGTTCGGATGTGAGATCTATGTCTTTTTTAAGTTAAGCTGTTTTAGCAATTCGAGTCAGTTTATTCTCCAATCCAAGTTACTTTCCTCTTTCTTCACGTGCAAGCAAACTCTCTCATTTCGTTTTCTCTCCGATCCAGATTTAGTTTCTTTCTTTTTTTTCTTTCCTCTTCTTCATTTTTTTTACTTTTCTTCCCTTTTTCTTTCCTTCCCGCGCACCTTCCCTTTCCTTCTCGGCTTCACCCTTCTTCTCTTGCGCACCCGCATTTTTCCATGCGTTCGGGGTGCCATGTGGCCATGCGGTTCAGCCGCATGCCCCTTTCTTCCTTGCACCGCTGCATGCCTTCGGTCTCCACTAGATCCATTGCATTTCAGGCAATTGAGTCGCCCCTAGCCTCCCTCACCTCCCTCTGGGTTTCAATTTGGCATGGTAAAATAAGTAGATTCAATTTGAGGTATTCAATTCCTTCATACCTAACAACAATCAAATAACCGTCATTAGGTAGTATACAATTCTCATGGAATAAAGAAATACATTAAAGAAAAGATTCACATGGCAATTTTTGACTTGGCTTAATAATTCTTTTCAATCAAATAATATATTTAACTGAAATTTGAGAAGGGTGTCTATATCCGCGTCACATGGTGTTAATCAAAATGGCTGCACAAAATCTAGCTCATTGAACACAAGGATGGGGCCAACCTGAACAGGGGAAGAAGAGTCATTTCACTAGGGAGAAAAATGCCTAAAATATCAAGAAATGTGATAAGTAGGTTGTAATGGCATTTTGCAGATGTAAATCCTCAGTTGCAATGGAATAAAACACGACCCTTATGAGTGACAAATCCTCAATTTTCTTAGGAAAGGTGCACCTGGGCTATAGGTAGTCGCTGGTGGTGGGTGGATGGATGGTAACACGGTTAATAGTCGAATTTCGCGGCCCGAAACATACAATCTGCGACATTTAAAGTAGAACACATCTTGCAAGCAGAGAGACTTGGATGCGCCGCCCAAGGCAAACAATTCCAATGAAATGCACGCACCGTCCGTTTATATACAGAAGAATGCTCCATATGTATACACAAGGACAACTGAATTGTAGTAACGAGCTTAAATACAAGGGTGGTCAAGCCACAATGTCTTGTCTTGGACAGCAATCTGTTCAGAAGCACCTGAAATGAAGAGGAAACGCTACGACATATACATAATCTGGAAGAATTCTCCCTACCGAAGCAAGTAGCAGCACTACTTACTAGCTTTGCAACCACCAAAGGAACAAAACATAAGGAAAGAATACTCGACCGGCCATGTAAAACCTTCCTCCAAACTCAATAAAAAACATTTGTAAACCATTTTTTTTATCGCGCTCGTATCCCTCCCTTCTCCTTTTGGAGTTGTTTTGAGTAAGCCGCAGCCTTTGCATCTAGGGCAGTCTGCTTCTTCCGCCTCGATTGCCCAAGAGCTGCTGGATCAACCAACGGTCCAGACCATGTTTGAGAGCTCCCCTTCTCGATGGGGACTACGGTACTGAAGGAAGCATCCTGATGCTCATATGTAGGCTCCAAATGACGGCAGGATCCTAAAGGATTACCCATAGCTCCATCCTGATGTGGGGAGGAACTTTCACTTTTGCTCTTGGCATTTGCAAGGGTTATCATTCGTCTTCTCTGCTGTTAGTGAAAATACTAAATACTGAGTACCGCACCATGCAATGTGTGTGAATTTTGAACAGATAAATGATTAAAATTATATTTGAACTTACAAATTTTATGAACAATTAGAAGTTGTGAACTGCTCGCAGAAGCTAGCACTAGTTTAGTTTTACCACATTGATTAAGTATCATTTACAACGGTTGCTAATTTCATGGTAAGGACTCATTTATCCTACAGAAAATCTAGTTTTTTACACCCATATGAAAATAAAGTTAGATCAGAAGTAAACAAATAGGACTAGCAACATTTTGTAACCTGCAAACAGAGGTCTTCAAATTTGCCGCACACCGAAAGAGAATGCCGAACAACGAAATTTGATTTTTTTTTTGTCAACCAAAAGATACTGCATAATAATTTTGTAAACTACTACATGAATTATCACTGATAAATAGGAATTGTACAATATAAAATAGCTCAGACAACTAAGATCCTTTCACTATCTACTTTGGAAAACCTCTGAACCATCACAACAAAAGACCAAAAAAGTTATAATTAAAGCGATAGCACTTCTTTCATTGCCCTAGTCAAAAATTCGCATAAAAAATATCTGTCGTAAATTTAATTTCCTGTACAAAATATTTTACAATTTTCATCATTTATTTTAGATCCAGACCTATTATCGCCGTGCTATTTGGCGGCGAGGCTATTGTCGCCATATGGTTTGGCTAAATATGGTTGGTCGCCGAGGGGCAGTTCTAATGACGAGATTAACGTATTATCGCTGAATGGATTGGCGAAAATAGTATCTTCGTCCGACCCCATGGCGACAACTTTCATTTCGCTAGACCATTCAGCGAACGAGCATTATTTTTGTAAATTTTTAGTCCTGTGTATTAATGTCACAATTACTTTTAAAAAATGTATTATTTAAAAAAATTCTAAATGCGTACCACAATAAGCACACGCTCCCTGGGGCGTCAAGCCCTTTGCTAGTGAAATATGCTGATGGAGCTCTGGAGAGGCTGGAACACAAGCTTTTCATTGGAATGCTTCCAAAAAAAATGTAACGGATACTGAATTGACTGATTTGTTTTCCAAATATCAAGGATTTACATATTTGAGGGGTACGCAAGAAATTAGCAAAGCTGGCTGCCCTTTTCTTAAATATGAAAAAAAGGAGCAAGTAGTGGCAAACCATTGAGGCTCTCAATGGGAAGCACAAAATAGAGGGTTCTAGCGTGCCATTGGTTGTCAAATGGGCCGACACGGAAATGGAACGGCAGGCTCTAAAAGCACAGAAGGCTCAATTGCAACCATCTAATATACGCCCAATGCTTAAGTCCTACGCAACATTCTTCACTATTTGGGGCCTTAGAGCATCTCCAGCAGAGCCCCTAAACCAGCCCTTAAACCTTAAAATAGAGAGTTCAGTAAAAAATACAGATCCAACAGAGGCCCTAATCCAGCCCCTAAAATTAGGAGGCCCCTAAATTTGCTTCCTCAACGCCAATTCCCAGGGAGCCCCTAAACCAGCCCCTAAATCTTAAAATAGGGAGTTCTTAAAGATACACTAGGAGATTGAAAACAGGGAAATACATGAGAGGCTTCGAGATGATCTTATTGAGCATTTGTGGGCAATTCATAGCGCTTTGTAGTTTGATTCATTGTTCGAGTTTCTATTTATCTATTTATCATGTTTTAAAAATTTTAAATTTAAATTTTAAATATCATGTTTTTAAATTGTAAATGTTAATATGCTTATGTTTTATGTATTACAAATATTTTTGATTGAATTTTAGTGGTGTCAAATGAAGATTATACATAGTGGATATGTCAAAATAGGAGAAAAGTAAAATAGGGCTGAGATTTAGGGATGTTCTTCGGACTTGTGCTCAAAACAGGCCCTAAAAATAGGGGAGTCCCTAAATCCAAAATAGAGGTCCTGCTTTTAGGGCCCTTATTGGAGATGCTCTTACAGACGGATATTTGCCTTGATATAATGGATTTAGCCATTAGCCACTAGGGACATACGGAGTATATCCTATGCAAAAACAAGCTACCTTTCATAATATGGTTCAGCCTGTAATCAAAGAAGCTCGATCCGACGAGTTAATCCTGAACTAGTGCCCAATTCAGTTCCTAGATCATTTAGGGTGCGTTTGGTTGGGTGTACGAGGGTGAACCGAACCGTCCCATGTAGGATTTGATTCTGTCTTTGCATTTGATTGGCTGAACGGAACCATTTGGTACAGGCTGAACGGAACCATTTGGTGCAGGATTTGATTCTGTTTTTGCATTTGGTTGGCTGAACGGAACCCTTAGGGTGCGTTTGGTTGGATGTATGAGGATGAATGAGATAGGATGGTACAGGATGGATGAGATGATCTTAGATGAGATGATACAGAGAAGGAGTTCGGTTGCTTGAATGGAATGATAGAAAATTTTGTTTGGTTGATTGGATGATATGATAAAGAATGGTACGAGATGATGTTTGGTTGAAGGGATGAGATTGGATTGAGTGATGAGATTGGTTTAAGAGATGGTACGAGCGAACGATCCTATCCTGGGCTAATTGGTTTGGCCAAATTGCCCGTACGGATGGTGCAGTATTTTTTTAGATTATTCCAAGAATTTATACCATCTCATCCTACACTAAATGGTTTTGTTTAGCCAACCAAACGCAAAGACAGAACCAAATCTTATACGAAACGATTCGATTCACTCTTATACATCCAACCAAACACACCCTTAATACAATGCAGTTTGGCGGCTCACCTGTGCCAGTTGTGTGGTATCTCATGAGCAATCGTCCTTTTGGGAATTCTCACAATTCGCTTGAAGTTTCAAGTGCAAAATCTCAATTCTGCGGCATCTTCTGGTCCCTGTAGCGATGCCCGTGGCCAAATAGAAGGCCCTCCAGCCTCCTGGAGCCGATCTATGGGTACGCCTAACGTGAGGTTTACGTAGTCTGTCGTTCGTGATCAACTACACAATTCATCGATACAATCACAAGAGCACAAGATCAATGAACACATGATATAGGAGGTGGAACTATCTCTCGTTTTATTAGATTGATTGAATACAATGTAGAAACGCCTAATATATATAGGAAGGGAGAGAGAAGTTCGGATTCATCCACACAAATAAGACATAAAGTTCTTACCAAATACGGTTAGATTTCCTTATCTCATAACACTTTCCCTTAAGCAAATACCGCGTAATGCACATGTCTCATTAAAAAACTCCACTAAAAAACTCAATGGGAAAAAGGAGATGGAGAAAAGAGTACATTGCACTCGTACTTTATGTTGCACTAGTTGCCTCATTAAAAACCTTCATATGAGAAAACTTCAGGAAAACTCACAAAAGGAAAAGAGTACAACTTAAGCCCTGTTTGAAAGCAATGTATTTTAAAACTATGGTTTTGGCATACTACAATTGTTTTGTCATGAATACCATGGTTTTACTAAACTCCTTTAAAACCATGGTATTTCTTGAAACTACCAACTGTTTGGATGCAACATCACAAACCATAGTATTTGAGTGAAAATAGACAAGAAGTTAGCCAACCATGAAAACTTTGGGTTGAAGTGGAGTTTCAAATACTCCAAAAATACCATGGTATCTACCAAACCATGGTTTTTAATACAGAGCTTTTGGCATGGTAACCAAACACCTCATGGTATAAAATACCATGGTATTCTCACTACACCAGGAATGAGCTATAGCAACATAGGTATATGTTGCTATATGCACACATATGTGTTGCTAGGATAGATAGCAACACATGTGATAAGTGATGTTATTGATCATGTTGCTATGGTAGATATACTGCAACACAAACTAAATGTTGTTAAACAAAAGAAAAGGTGTTGCAAAGTAGCAACATATGTTTTTATATATAACAACACATATTTTCAACACATATGTAACACCTGTTAGAAACACATAATTAGTCTATTGCAACACAACTAAGTAAATGTAAATTATGGTTTATTTATTTGCTATATATATACAAAATATAATTGTCGCAAATAATTTTTATTTGATAATTACGAAATTCATATTAGATGATATATAATACAATTCAACACGAGCAATGATCAAAAGGTAGATTGCATTGCATTAATTAAGGAAATAAATATAAGTATTGAACATCATTCCACATAGAACAATACATCTCATTTGTTGAGAACAAGAGTAAAATTTGAGTCCTACCATATGAAATTCTACTACTACTAATACTAGTACACTACTAGCACTATCTTTTCCTCTTGAAATTCCTTGCTTCTTGATCCCTTGATGAGGTAAACATCCAAATGCAACAATTCAACCATTGATCTTTTCCACTACAACAGCACTGGCCTTCATTTTCTTGCCATCTTTTCCTTTCTCAACTTCTCCTTTGCGCTTTTGAGCCTCCTGAGCTTCCTCCTTGCTTTCAGCCACAATTTTGACGATAGGACCATCAGCGTTAACATCTGAATCCCCATTCAGGCACCCAGTCTTATTATCCTCAGCACCACTGTTCTCTTCATCATTCAAGCTGCTATCATCCTCTTCATTCTCTAAAGCATCATCATTTTCCTCATCAGATCCACCATCACCAGATCCCTCAGCATCGTTGCTACCATCTGTGGTCACCTTGATATCACCTTCCTCAACAGCCTTTCTTTGCAGGGACTCAATCAGATCCATCATCTCTCGGTTGATCTGTAAGAAAAAAATATCCCCAAGCATGATCAAGAGTACTTTACATGTTGTAGGCTGTAGCATGCTTTAATAGACTTGTACTTAATCATACCTGTGGATTCTGTAGGAAGTCACAAATATCAGTTGGGCAGGAGGGGCACTTCTTTACAATCTTCTGTGCCCGTAGAGTCCGACCACCACGGCTTCTTTCCCTCATAGACGACTGGCTGTCATATGCCCCAAGCAAACAAGTCTTGCAGAAGTTATGAGCACAGGGAGTAGTAAGTGGTTCTTTTATCACTTTACGATAGATGGAACAGCCAAACTCTGGACCAGGCAAACAGAAACCAGTTTTGAGAGAATGCTTCCTTTAAGCCAAACACAACATTGCAATTCTGCATACAAGTAAAAAGCACAGAACACAACACGGACCTTTCAACAGCCTTTCAGCCACAGACAGGTGAGCACGCCTTGCAACTCTCCGGATTTCCTTGTCAGTTTCAGGATTCCCTGTTAGAACAGGTAATTGTGAGTTGAGAAATGTCATGCCCTGATTGAAATCTGAAGCCAAACTGTAACAAAATCTGACAGAACTGGGATAAAATGAGAGAGGAACTAGGGTTCTATTCTAGCAACTAAAAAGTACTCTAAGATATGTGGAAACATCTTCTATTTCCATTTTTCCCATTCACCAGGCTTATAGCCTTACAGTTTTACATTGATTTCATCCAAAAGTAACTAGTAAACTGAGTTCCAGTAAGAAATAGAGCAACAACAGTAAAAAAACTAGCAACAAAAAAAATGATAGCTACAGCCTTCCCAGTAGATTCTGTTGATGGGTCATATAGTCATCTGATCACATAATCTCTCCATCTGCCAATATTATAACATTAAGCCAAGCATAGCCTGAGAACCTGATTATATAAAGCAGACACCAGAGTACCAACAGTCTTATACCTAGGGATGGCAATGGGGACATTCCCGCCCGTCGACAAAAAAATCTGCGTCTCGCCCCGACCCGGTTTTGGGGCTACCCCACCCGCTCTCGCCCCGACCCGATTATCGGGTCCCCGTGGGATCTATACCCGGATGCACATGCTTCAGACAATGCAATTCATAACTAGAGCACTACTGGCTAGAGCTAAATGTCCACAGGAAAAGGACAGCTTTCGAGAACTCTAACCCCTGACTCTGAAGGTTAATGAGCAAACAACATAAGAAATGGAGAATTCTCATACCAGGCTATGAAACAATGATCAGACATCTCTCTACACATAACCTCGCATGGTCTGTCTTATTGTGATTTAATCCATTCTTTCTTGGCCTGTCTTCTTTCTACCATGGTAGCACTCTGTAGTCTGCACTCAACATAGCAACAGGCCAGCAGCACACAGCACAGCACAGTCCGAGGGTCGACATTATAAATCTAGCTCTGCAAATTAACCAATTTGTCAAACTTACAAAGCAATGTTATTAGGAGATAAATGACCATATATTTACAAGAGAAAAACTTTGGATGCTGTATTTCTTGCAAATCAAAGCACTAAGTAACATGTACTAGTGTCCTACGAATACAACTGTGCCAAATTGATATTTGTCATAACCAATCTCTAATTTGTATGGGTGACTTTTAAATGATTACATATTTTAGTGTTCTCGTGTCCTCATCCTGTGCTTCCTAAATCCTAAGTCTCCATGAATTCAGCTTTTCTAAGGTCTTCAATTTTCCATTTCTTGGTCTTGGCATTCTGAATCAAATGTAATAAGCAAATTTTTGTGGCATTGAGTTTATCTTTTGCTATTTAGTTAGAATGAGAGAGTTGTCAATCATGCAGCTCGAATAAGTAATGGTTGAAAAAATAAGTGTGATTGGACCATTTGCTTGTCAGGCTGCTTTGACATAAGCAAAGATATGTATCTATTTATACTCTAAAACGATCTGACCACCAGAGAGTATGAACCAGCTCTATAAAACTGTAGACAAAGTGATATAGCATATCAACAATAGTCCTGCCCAAAGAAACTAATACGCATTCTACACATCATACTAAACCAAATCTTTCACTCCAGTAGAACAAATATATGCACAATTATGCACAAGAGACTAAAGCAAATCAACCAAGTGCTTGAGCACGCAATAACTCATTCCAATAGCAACAATTCTGTGCACCATACCTTGGCGTGCAGGGGCTCTGCTTCTTGGACAGAGAACTCAATGAGGGATAGCCGGACAGGAGATGGTGGCTCAGTAAGCCAGTGTGTTGTTTGGGTGTTTAACGAGATCGATAGGCAAACATGAAGGATTGCTCTTCCCAGATGAACACGTCGTGCACCTTGGCCTTGCTGTATATACGCAACCGGTATGAGCAGAAATTAAACCGAGTGAAGACGGGGAGAGAGAGATAGAGCAAGTACCAGCGCAGCGAATCAACGACGGGCCGGCCACTGCGGTGGGCCGGCGACTGCGGATCTGGAGGGACGGTGTGCTTGCATCTGCATGGGGCTCTGGGAGCCTGGGAAGGCCGCGCTCTCGCGGATCTGGAGAGAGACCGCTACGACCCGGCAGCTGGTGAGTCGATTGCGCGAGGCAGCGGGGGGAGGGATGGTGTGCGCTGCGCTCATGCGGATCTGGAGGGAGACTGCGGCGAGCCGGCAGTGCCAGGCGGTCGGGGAGGATCCGGAGGACAAGGGGTTGGGGGATTTTTCACAATTCGGAGTGAATGGTGTGAATTGCGGATAGGGTTAGTGTGCCGTCCGTCACTGCCGCGGTCTGATGGAGGGATGGCCTAACGTGGTGATGCCTGATGGCCGATGGGAGACTCAGCGCAAATAATTGGGTCGGGGTTCGGGTACCGGGGAAACCGAGAGGAGAGGTGAGACTAGGGCTGGAAATTAAGCTCGAGGCTCGCAGCTCGGCTCGAGCTTCGAGCTCGGCTCGCTACCGACGCGACAACGACCGAGTCCCGACCGCCGCTTGGTTCTCATTTCGAGGGTAACGATAGCTTTACTGCCGGCCGCAAAAGCCCATTCGTTACTCGATAGACTCGTTAATTTTGTGGATAAGTTATGAAATAAATAACATTGATGGCATTGTTATGAAACAAATAACATTGATAACTTTGAAATAACATTGATAACATTAATTTCGCATGCATGATTTGAAAGTGAAAGACCAAGTCATTATAAGAGCAAGACATTAGAAGCACGAGTTAATGATCATTTGGGACTGAATTTGAGCGAAATTACAAATTACACGAGACAATTTTGGAAGTTAATATCTATAGATAATGCTTGAATCTTGGATGACTTCCCGCTTCGCTTCCAATGTAAAATATGGAAGTAGCATCATAAGATACCTTAATGTAACAAATCGAGTGATGGTCTTTGGTAGAGCACTCATTCACATGTCGACGGCTCATGAGCCGAGCCGAGCCGGCCCGAGGCTCGACCGAGCCCGAGCCGAGCCCGGATTTCAGCTCGACCAAGGCAATGAGCCCTCGGCTCGATTCCACCCTTAGGTGAGACCGCCAGACGCTGGTGACTTGGTGAGTGCTGACTGGTCGCTGCCCGACTCATATATCCAATTCGGATATCCGAATAATGCAAATATTTGATATCTATTTCCGACCCACATTTTCGGATAGTCTGTGCCCTGAATCCGACCCGATATCTGTTTTCAACTATCCGGATTCGACCCGATATCCGATTTACTTCCCGGATCCGGTTCTAGATTGGGCGGGAATTATCCGTCCATTTTCACCCCTAGAAATAAAGTATCCGAATCTGAATCCGAAAAATATCCGAATCCGATCCGAACACATCCGGTCGGTCGGTCGGTTGGAAAATATCTGATCCGATTGCACCCCTAGGTCACTCTGGGCAATTTGGATTTTGAAATTGGGAACTTGGGGTCACCGCGCGTTGGGGGACTGTTGTCTTCAATATTTTTTTTAAAGTATATTATGTTATTCTCATAATGCCTGATGCCCCTTCAATGCAGGATACTCAGACAAGAAGAAGTCAAGGCACTACACATCTCGAGGAAGATTAATTAGCGCATCAGCCTCCATCACCCTATTTTGTTTATCCAAAATTTATATATGTTTCTTATCTCGATTCTTTGTTCACCTACCAACACATCTGACAAGTGTAGCAACATGACCATCAAGTGTTGTAGGGTAATTCAATGAATACTATATGTTTGAGAATTCTACATATGGGTGTTAGCAACACGTGGCATGTGTTGCAGTTAAGTTTTCCTACAACACAAACTATATGTGTTGCAAAGTTTGTGTTAGAATAGATTGGTCCTGTTGTAGTGTCTTAAAAACCATGGTATTGCTTAGAAACTATGAAAATACATTGCTTCCAAACAGGGCCTTATAATCTCCAGGATTTATATTAGGATCTTCAAAATCACAATAAGGGTTTATGGTTTAAGGGTTTTCTCCTTCTGAACTATGCATCTTTCTAAGTCTTCTCATTCCAATGCTTTTAACACATCTTTGAAATGTTGATTTAGGTAAGGACTTAGTGAATAAATCTACAAAATTTTCATATAACTTAGTTTGTAAGATCTTTATCTCGCTGATCTTCTGGAGTTCATGAGGATGGAATAACTTTGAAGTTATATGCTTTGTGATGTTACTCTTTACATATCCTAATTGTATTTGTGCAACACAAACACATAAATACGTTTACCCGGGCTTGGTTGACCGCAAATTAACAAATTCGACAAATTAAAGCCGTTCGTAGAAATTAATATTCTGCTCGATCGATCGAGAGCATGGATGCATGGACTACTGCTGGTACTCTACAAAAGCTTGACGCACGCATGAATGCATGATGAATCGCTAGCTACCAAGCTAACTATAATCATCACCTAAATAAAGTTGGAAGATTTCTCGGATGGAGGGCGTGCCACGTCACGACTTTTACCAAGAAGCCCCTCCGGTTCTGCATAACAGTGCGCCTGTCCCAGCCGCTGCTAGCCGTTTGTTTTCGTCTTGCTCTCCATCTGGCCGTTCGCTCGCGCGGGCCTCGCCTCTTCCCCGGTGCCCACTAGTTTTCCATCGCGCCGCCCTCCCGTTCGCTCGCGCGGGGCCTCGCCTCTTCCTCGCTTCCCGCTGGTTTTCCGTTCCGCCGGCCTCTTCTTTGTCGTCTCCACCGCCCCTCTTCGGCTCCGTCGCCTAGAGCTTTTGCTGCTTCACCGTAGAGAGCCTCCGGTTCGTCTCTATTTGCTGCGTTTCGTCGTGTCGTCGGCTTCGGTGTATTCAGTGTTTCGCCGGTGAGGCTTGCGTCGGTGCGCTGAGCCGGTGGTTTCGCCGCTACAAGCGGTCTTCTTTTAGCTTCGACTTAGCGGCTTCGATGTTTCTTTCAGCACTGTGCTCCTTGCTCATGTCGCCCGATTGTGTGCCTACGCATGTCGCCGTGCGTTGTCGGCTTCCGATCGCGCCATACTTTTCTCCAACGTACTTCGCTGCGGTTCGCTGCAGCCTATTACTTCACCTCCCTTTGTGCTTTTGGGTTGCCGTTTGGTTTTTCCCCAAATTGACCTACCTATGGACTGTTACTTTTCCCCACATTTGGCTGTGTGCTGTGATTCTGCTTGTGCTGTTTCATGGATCCTACCTCTGCTTTGCAGTGTCGATTGATTCTAGCTAGAAAGCGACTGGCCGATTCGTTGTCTCTTCCTTCGTGTTCATCGCATGATGTTATTCCTACTCAGTCCACGTTTGCTACATCTAGGTTTTCGTCGTCTGATGTGCAATCATCATCTTGTCCTCCGCCCCCGTTCTCTCGCCCTTTACCTGCTCGGTCCACATTTATTGCTCTGCAGCTCTCGTCGTCAGGTATATGGTTGCTTGTTTTGCTATCCGCTCTCCCTATGCGTTTGTCGTCTATTTGTTTTTGCTGGCTGTCATGTGTTGTCTGGTTGCTTTTTGCATTGCTTATGCTGTCCCGTTTGTCATTTACTGATGTGTTTTGTTGTCTTCTTTAGGCCAGTAGTCGTTGCCTCTGCGTCGGCGCCGTCACAATTACGGTTCTGTTTTGTTGCTCTCTTTTCTACGTGATTTCCATTGCGGTTCTTTTCTTCGTTTTGTTTAGTCTGCTTGTTTTCTGCTCAGGGGATAGCATTGATCTATCGGTCAATCCTACCAGTGCAGCTGAAAACAGGAAGAGGAGGAGATTGTCCATTTTGCGCCGTCGCTCTGCTGAAACAGGTTTGCTCTTTGTGCTATTCTGTTTAGTTCTAATTTGTGCCTGTTTCTATGGTGTTTTTGTTTCTTTATACCTGTAATTGCGTTATTGCTTTGCTTATCACGTTACTTGCTTATCTATTCTATTAGGCCTGATTGTTTTCCATTGTGTTCGCTACTCTTTTCTCTCCTCCTTGCAGGTACCGCTGGTGCTTTCTTGCCTGGTGCGGTACGAGTAAATCCTTTTCCTGCTCGCCAAGAGTATGCCTTTTACTTAAAAGGTTTGCTCCACCGGTTCTGCAGCTGCGTTAGTTCTTTCTCTTTGTTTTCTCCTACATTTACTCCGTTCATTTCTCGTTTGTTAGCTAATTACAGTGGTCGATCATACTATGGTGGTCCAGATTATGAATGTGCAAAATGTAGTGCTGTGTTTTGGTTCCAGGAAAGATCCGGATGTAGGAGTTCTTCTAGGCACATCGTTTACAATACATGTTGAGGTGGTAGGGTTTCTCTTCCACCTCACAAAAATTTCCCGTCGCCGCTTAGAGAACTTATTGGTTCTAGAAGCTGTTCTCGATCCAATGAGTTTATGCGATTGATCAGGCATTACAACTCGTTGTTTGCATTCACCTCTTTAAGCGTCGATGTTAACAGCAGCATAAACACTGGTGCAGGACCTTATGGTTTTCGCATCAACGGTGTTGTCCATCATTGTATTGGATCGTTAATGCCTAGGCCAGGTGAGAAACCTAAATATGCTCAGCTATATATCTATGACACTGACAATGAGGTTTGTAATAGGCTGGCTGCTTTAGATATAGAAGGAATTGTTCCTAGCGGGATAGATTCTGCTATTGTTGCAGACCTCATTGCTATGCTTTGTTAGTCATATACGCATGCATGGCAAGGAGTCCTGGATAAGCACAGTGGATTATCAGTAGTTTGTTTCCATGTCTAGCGTTGCTATCTTTGGCATGTAATCTGGTGTATCCTAACCATAATTGGTTAGACTCCGTACCATATATTCCCCTGATTATCAATGGCAAACGCAAGGTGCATCCTCCCAATTCACCTTCATGGTATCAGACGTTCTCCGGTCCTTCTTCAGCTCCTTCTCGCCATGACCGGTTCCTCCGCAATTGAGGCAACCGCTAAAGCTGCTCAGGCTGATCTTGAGGCCAAGACCGCCCTTTGGACTCAAGCCGTTGCATTTCCAGCGTCAAGCTTCTCGTTCCGATTACGTTTGACCTCCAGGCGGGCAACTATGCCCAATGGCGCGGCTGCTCGAGGTTGCGCCCAGAATTTGCGCCGATGATCACATCGCAACAAGATCTCCTCCCAACTCGACGCCCGATGGTTCGCCGACACCTCGCTCGCTCTTGGTCAGACGCCGCCGTCTCCGACCTTCTCAAGATGGTGATGGACTCCACCGTCCCAGTGCACGTCATTTGGTCTCGCATTGAAGGTCTCTTTCGGGACAACGCTGAGACTCGCTCGATCTACCTCGAGCAAGAATTCTATGGGCTAGTGCAAGGGTCTCTTTCGTTCTTTGAATCATCGCCGCAGCGTATGACCTTGCCGATGCTCTCACCGCCATGGGAACAACAATCAGCGATCACAGTCTCGTCCTCAACACGTTGCGTGGTCTCAGCTCGCACCTTGCTCACATGCGCACGCTGATCTCCATGCAGCGTCCGATGCCATCTTTTCTCGAGGCCCGTTCTGCGCTGCTTCTCGAAGAAATGGCGTCCCAAAACACCACCAACCCGCCGACGGCTTTTGTCGCCGATTCCAGCAGCAACACCTCCGGCGGCTCCAACCCTGGCGGCTCTGTTACTCCTTCGTGCCCTTTGGCGTCCAACTCTGGGAACTCCTCCAACAACCGCCACTCCAACCGACGGCGCCACAACAACCCTCGCGGTAACTCTGGTGGTGGACAGATGCACTCTCGTGGCAACAACAACTCCGGTTCTCAAGCCTGGCCATCGTTTCAGCATCCCTGGACCAGATCAATTCACATGTGGCCCAGCCAAGGATCTCGGCCACCTCAACAAGGTATTCTTGGTCCACGGCCTGGCGCTCCCGGTGCGTTTCTGATGGCTACACCCACCCTCGGCTACAACGGCGCTTCCATGTACAATGCTGCCCCTCCTATCGTTCCTGCACCGCCTCCATCCTGGGATCAGAATTAGCTCCTCCAAGCTTTCAATACTATGACTCTAAATCCCCTCCTCGTGAGTGGTACATGGATTCCGAGCTCTACTCACATGACCCTGATCAGTAATCTCTTTGTCCTCTCGCGCCACTTCATTCTTCCTCTTATGCTATTGTCAGTAATGGCTCTCGATTCCCATCACTCATACCTGGCACCACCATCGCCGCTTGTTTTCCTCTCACTCCTTCCAACTTAAAATGTTCTCGTTACACCTTCTCTCATTAAAACCTCATTTCCGTTCGTCGATTCACTATTGATAATAATTGTTCTGTTGAATTTGATCCTTTTGGTCTCTCTGTGAAGGATCTTCAAACCAAGAACGAGATCGTCAGGTGCAATAGCAGCGGCGATCTCTATCCTCTTCACTGGCCGCCGTCCGCACATCATGCTCTTTCTGTCATGTGCCCCTCCTCCACCTTGTGGCATCGCCGCCTGGGCCACCCCGGTGCTCAAGCCTTGTCGTAGCTTACTAGTGCCTCCCATATTTCCTGTAATAATGTTGCCGATGTCGACTTATGTCATGCCTGCCAACTAGGTCGACATACGTGCCTTCCTTTTTACTCTTCCACCAGTCGCACTAGTACTGTTTTTGAATTAATTCATTGTGACTTATGGACGTCACCTGTTCCTAGCATTTCTGGTTACAAGTACTATCTCGCTATCCTTGATGATTTCACTCATTACTTGTGGAATTTTCCTCTTCGTTTCAAATCTGAAGTTTTGGATATACTTTGCAATTTTCTAGCCTACGTCCAAACTCAGTTCTCCACCACTGTCCGCAGTATTCAGTGCGACAACAGTGGTGAATTTGACAATACTACCATGCGCCTTCACCTGCTATCTCATGGCATCGCTCTCCGCATGTCATGTCCACACACATCTCAGCAAAACGGCAAGGCTGAGCGAATCCTTCGCACCACAAACAATGACATTCGCTCGCTCCTTTTTCAAGCCAGCATGCCTCCGACCTACTGGGTAGAAGCTCTTCACACATCCACTCTTCTCGTCAATCTCTTACCCACCAAAACTCTTCGTTTTGGTATTCCTCATCAGGCTCTCTTTGGGACCCCGCCTGATTATTCTCATCTCCGCGTATTCGGTTGTTTATGCTATCCAAACTTATCTGCCACCACTCCTCACAAACTCGCACCCAGATCATCGGCTTGTGTTTTTCTGGGCTACCCGGCACATCACAAAGGATATCGCTGCCTTGATCTCACCACGCACAAAATAATCATCTCTCGTCATGTCATCTTTAATGAAAACTCCTTTCCATTTTCTACCATGCCCACCTCTCCAGCAACCTCTGATTTTGATTTTCTCAGTGTTGCTTCGCATAGTCCCTCCTCTATTCGACGTCCTGCACCTGCGCCCGTCACACCTGTGCTTGCGCCATCACTAGCCGAGTCTTTGCATGCACCCATGCCAGAAGCATCGGACGCGCCCTTGCATGCGCCCATACCAGTCGCTCCAGTTGCGCCTCTACATAATTCCCTACCTGCAGCACCAACCACGCCTAGGCAGGCGCCCCTCTCGGTTGCTCCTCCCTTGCATGGTCCCGCAATTCCAATTCATGCTCACACCGCCCCTCTGCCTACCGCTGCTCCAGTTGCTCCCATTGTTAACGATCATCCCATGATCACTAGGGGCAAACGTGGTTTCCACTCTCCTGTTGAGCGTCTCAACTTGCATGCCACCACTCTGTCCCCCATCCCTCGCACATATCGTGCCGCCCTGAATGATCACAACTGGCACCTTGCTATGCAGCATGAGTTCAATGCTTTACAGGCTAACAATACTTGGGACCTTGTTCCTCAGCCCCAAGGTGCTAATGTTGTTACAGGAAAATGGATCTTCCGGCACAAGTTCAAGTCTGATGGCTCCTTGGACCGCTACAAAGCACGGTGGGTACTCCGGGGCTTCTCGCAACGTCCTGGCGTGGATTTCGGTGAAACATTTTCTCCGGTTGTGAAACCAGCCACAGTGCGCACCGTCCTCACCATTTCCCTCTCCAACAACTGGCCAGTCAATCAACTCGACATCAACAATGCCTTCCTCAACGGCACACTTGATGAGGTTGTTTACTGTCAACAGCCGTCCGGCTTCGTCGACAACAGCCGGGCTGACCATGTTTGCCGCCTCAACCGGTCGCTCTACGGACTCAAACAAGCTCCTCGCGCCTGGTTCAGTCGCATCGCCAATTTCCTCACAACTTTGGATTTTGTCACCTCCAAGGCTGATCCGTCGCTCTTCATCTACACCCACGGCACCGACATGGCATAACTCCTACTATATGTCAATGACATCGTCTTGACTGCATCCACGTCCACCCTTCTACGTCGTTTCATCGATTTGCTTCGTCATGAATTTTCCCTCAAAGACATGGGCGCTCTCCATCACTTCCTCGGTGTTTCAGTCCAGCGCACCTCTTCAGGGTTCTTCCTCAGCCAACAACAATACACCGAAGACATCCTGGCTCGAGCAGGCATGAGCAATTGCAAACCCTGCTCCACACCAGTTGATACCAAAGACTAAGCTCTCTCACCGTTCCCCGCCGTCAAGGCCATCGATTTTCGAAAGATCGCCAAGACTTCAAGATCACACTTTACGTGCCTCGACATCACATATGCAGGCAACAGCGTGCGGTTTCACATGCATGACCCTCGGGAGCCACATGCCAACTTCCTGAAGAGAATTCTTCAGATCTCAAAGGATCTCGACCATGGACTTCAACTTCACAGGACTTCGCCGACGCTTCTTCATCGCATATATCGATGTCGATTGGGCGGCTGTTCTGACACTCGGAAGTCCACCTCTCGTTATGCTATTTTTCTTGGCGATAACCTTGTCTCATGGTCCTCCAAGCACCAGCCGACGGTCTCCCGTTCCAGTGCCGAGGCAGAGTATCGTGCCGTTGCTAATGCCGTCGTTGAGTCCTATTTGCTTCATCAACTCCTTGCCGAGCTCCACCTCCCACTTTCGCGAGCGACAGTTGTTTTCTACGATAACATCAATGCTTTATACCTCTCCACTAATCCTGTCCAGCATCAACGGACCAAACATGTTGAGATCGATCTCCACTTTGTCAGGGAACGTGTCGCCCTCGGGGAAGTCCGAGTTTTGCATGTCCCGACATCATCTCAATACGCGGATGTCTTCACGTGGTCCGCCACCACTGCTCAAAGAGTTTTGCTCCGGCTTGAACGCTCAAAGCAGTTCCCGCCCAAACCGAGGGGGTGTTAGTCATATACACATGCATGGCAAGGAGTCTGGATAAGCACAATGATTATCGAGAGTTTGTTTCCATGTCTAGCGTTGCTATCTTTGGCATGTAATCTAGTGTATCCTAACCATAATTGGTTAGACTCTTTACCATATATTCCCCTGATTATCAATGGCAAACGCAAGGTGCATCCTCCCAATTCACCTTCATGCTTGACCGCCACAACCCGTTAGCTAAAAAGTTTAGGATGGCACGTGATCGGTTATTATCACCGGATAATTCAGAGGTCTATATTCGCCTTATTGGTTCATCAAATAGCCATGATGATCATTATTCTTTGCCAACTGCACCAGAATTAGCTGCTCTGCTGGTAGGTGATTTGTCTGAAGAATGCAACAGGTTTGACGTAGTTGTTGAGGCTAATGCTGGTGGCTTGAAGCACATCTCACCTCTTAATCCTTCTTTGATGTCTCTCCAATACCCATTATTATTTCCATATGGTCAGAAAGGATATCACTTAGGTATCAAGTATAAAGACATTGATGATGCTGTTCATTTTGCTAGAGACAAGGTGTCTATGTTGCAGTACTATTGCTATGAATGTCACTATCGAAGAAATAAGCCAAATCCTTATGTGTGTTATGGTCGGCTTTCTAATCAGTTAGAAGTTAATTGTTACTCATGTGTTGAAGCAAATCGTCTTTCGTTCCATCTCTTTAATCAAGATCAGTTGCGTTCTGAGACATATCAAGGTATCTCTGATGCGGTTAGTCATGGTGCGTTAGATGGAAGAGATATTGGTGTGCGAGTTCTGCTTCCTGCAAGCTTTACTGGCAGTCGGCAGTATTACATACATAATTACCAAGACGCCATGGCTATCTGTCATGAGTATGGCCCCCAGACATTTTTCATACTTTCACATGCAATTCTAGGCGGCCGAAAATTGCAGATGCATTAAGGTATGAGCCTACGCACAACTATTCTGAGCGCCCTGATATTGTCGCTCGGGTTTTCCATATGAAGCTCAACGAATATATGTCCGATGTCAAAATAGGACACACTTTTGGTTAGATCTATGCACGTGAGTTCTTTGCCTATTATCTGTGGATATTGTGCTGCTTATTTCGTTATCATCTTGCTTGCTTTGTGATCTACTAACTCTATTTCTGTTTGCAGTTCTCTATACGATTGAATTCCAGAAAAGGGGCCTTCCCCATGTCCACACGCTTACATGGCTCCGTGGGTATACAAGAGATCTATCTCCTGATTTTATAGATAGCTTAATATCAGCCAAGATACCTGATCCAGTTGCTGATCCTCTTGGCTATGCTCTTGTTGAAGAATTTATGATACATGGGCCGTGTGGTGATCTTGATAGGCGATACCCATGTGTGAAAAATGGATCGTGTTCAAAACGGTATCTGAAATCTTTTAGCACACATACCACCATCGATGAATCCGGTTTCCCAGTGTATCGCTGTCGTAATGATGGTTGATTCGTGCTCAAGAATGGAGTCAAATTAGATAATCGATTGGTTGTCCCATATAATATGACGCTTCTTAAAAAATATCAGGCACACATCACTGTTGAATGGTGCAACAAAACAAATCTTGTTAAGTATTTGTTCAAGTATCTCACTAAAGGTCAGGATAAAGGAAAAGTGGCTTTCCATTCTCGTGATCGCCAGCCAAGTATGTCTGATGCTACCGTCGACAAGAGCATTGATGAAATCGCTGAGTATATTAGATGCAGGTATTGCTTTTCGTATACCGTATAGGTTTTTCCCCTGTGTTTACTCCATGCCAAGTGCTTATCCATTGCTTTTGCCTGACATGTGCATTTATTTCCTTTTAGATATTTATCTTCTTGTGAGGCGATTTGGCATCTGTTTAGCTTTGAGATACATGGCCGGTCACCTTCTGTAGAGCGGCTTTCTGTCCACATGCCTGGTATGAATAGAGTTATTACTGTGAAGGCTCGCATTTGCAAGATGTTATTGCTGATCCAACAGCAAGACAACATTGATAAAATGGTTTGCTACTAATCGTGATTTTGTCTAGGCTAGATCTATTAGCTGCTGTCAATTCGCAACTGAATGGAGTTGGAATAGCAATGCAAAGAGCTGGAAAAAAGGAGACGTCCGAGTGCAAAAGTCGGCCGCATATATAATGTTCATTCAAGTACTGGTGATTTGTTCTACCTTAGAATGCTTTTAATGGTGGTTTGTGGTGCGCAGAGCTATGAGGATGTACGGACCTACCAAGGTGTGTGTTACCCTACCTTCAAAGATGCCTGTCGAGCTTGCAGATTGGTTGGTGATGACACAGAATGGTTTTTGCTCTTCGACGTAGCGATCCTTTGGGCCACTGCACATCAGCTGAGAAATCTCTTTATGGTGCTTCTTATTTTCTGTGCTGTTGCCAATCCACAAAACTTGTTCGATAGATATTGATGCTTCTTGGCTGATGATATTACGTATAGAATACGTCAGAGCTTATAGAGCCGCATATTCTGTACCAGACGATTATCTGCAGGCATAGCTTATTAATGAACTTTCTACTATGTTCTCAAAAAACGGCCTCTTGTTTGCTTCTTACAATATAGTTATTCAATCATCGTATATTAATGTTGCTCCCGCCAATAGACTTATTGCAGAGGAATTGGCGTATGATACTGTAGCTTCTTTATCTCAAGCCACCTCTTATTGTGCCAAATTAAATAAAGACTAAAAGATCGTATTTGACAAGATTATAGCTTCGGTTGCTAGCCGAACACTTGGTTTCTTCTTTGTAGTTGGACATCGTGGCACTGGAAAAACGTTTCTTTGGAGCGCCATTGCGGCTACGTTAAGGGCTCAATCAAAGATTGTTATTGCTGTCGCGTCATCTAGAGTCACTGCTCTTTTACTTCCAGGTGGTAGAACAGCTCATTCCCGTTTTAGAATACCTCTTTCTATTAATGAACGAAGTTCGTGCCCTATAGCTCGTGGAACGCAACTTGCTGACCTCCTAAGAAAGGCTTCTTTGATCCTCTGGGATGAGGCGCCCATGACACATCGGCATTGTTTCGAAGCTATTAGCAGATCACTATGTGATATTATGTCTGCCGAGGATTCTTCGTTTATAAATATGCCTTTTGGTGGTAAAATAGTGGTTCTTAGCGGAGATTTCTGCCAAATCCTGCCTATTATTGAAAACGGTACTGCAGCTGAAGTCATGAATGCTTCCCTCATTATGTCACCTCTTTGGCAACACATTGAGGTTTTAAAGCTATCTATTAACATGAAACTGTCTAAATGATGTCTTCTTATGCTTCTATGCAGCTTTTTTCTCTGTGCACTTATCGTGTGGTACGTGCGTCTCCAGAGGAGCAAAGATGTTTTATTCTTAGATTAAAACATGTAGAGATCAGCACTTAGAAAAAGATATACCACGGTATGCAGTTATATCATGTTGTCCTGTTCTCTTCAATATGTTATCAGCTTTTACTAATGTCGCCGCTCTCTAACAATACCATCCGCTGGTGTCTTATACTATAGCTCTCCCAGGTTCATCATGCTATGTGCTTGCTAAAGCTCCTTTAGTATACCGTTTACATCTTAGTAGAGTTGTAAGAAAGCTCCTCAAAAAGGGATCCTCTATTTTTGTTCGTCACACCGGCTTCAAACAAAGATCTGTTTCGCTTTATGCAGAATGATGTTTTCCCATTGTTTTCTCTCTTCAAACTGACTATATTGTTCCTCGGCTATTTTTGGTATTCTGGATCTTAATGCTATTAGCATTTGCATTTTATTGGTGCCTGTGCCATTCTGTAGAGACAGCTGGTCCAGTCAATAATATACAAAACAGAATTGCTATATCGGCACGTCATACCTTCTTTTCATGTATTATGTCACCGATGCAGCAAAAACTCAAATTAGCGTTTCCTAAATATGATTGCGCTATTGGTGGCGCATAACAGCCATACAGAGAAACCTACATTTAGTTATGTATCGGTTATATATGCGCTCAGGATTTCTTATTCTTTTAGGTTGATGTCAAGCACTCACGCAATGGGTACTGGTATTAGCACTACTTCTGTGCAAAAAAAACTTCTGCTGTAGACAGATAGACTTTATCTGTCGATTATATGTGCGCTCAAGAATTCTTGTTCTTTCAGGTTGATGTCAGACGCTAGCACAGTAGACACTGGTATTAGTGCTGCTCTTATACCAAAAAAACTTTCGGTGTTCGCCTTCTTCATATAACTATGCCTTATGTACATAGCGGATGATAGATATAGAATAAATTGCATTTCCTTTAACATAGACGGTTTCCTGCTGCAACTTACCACCCTGTCAGGTATTTCCTTTGCTTTCTCGTTTTACATCAGCATGTTCTGCATTACTGATTACCAATTGATTTACAGATTTCCCCACTGATTAGATCGCTCTCAAACTACTCTGCTGAGTTGCAATTAACTGGCTCTGCAAGTAGCCTCTATTACCAAACTCTGCTACTGTAAAAACATTTGCTAAACTACAGACGATAATGTTATTGTTCCGACAGTTTCCTTATGCGTGTGCTTTCCTCATCTTTGCGTTAATTCATGACCAGTTCATTTGGTATTTGCTATGTTTGCTCATTTTAGCTTAATACATTTTCGTTGCCAGTCGATTTCTAGATTTGCCTGTCTACCAAAACGCTCTAGGATTGATCTATCAATTTGCAATTAGCTGCCTCTATAAGAAGCTTTGATTGCCATACACAGCTATTATACAAACGTTTGTAAAGCTATAGGCGATGGTGTTACTGTGCCTTCTCTTTTCCTTATACATATATCCTCCTAGAACTGACATTAATTTATGAGCATCCCCTATCTAAACCATAGTGCAAAGAATAGATTGTAATCTTAATAGGTAATCGTGTTCAGCTGTGTTATAACCTGCCACTGCTGTTAGAACTTAGGTTAGCGATTTCAGCAAAATGCTGCGTGCCGTTTCTGTGTAAAATACAGTATCTTCTTTCTCACAATTATTGTTGCTTTCTTACATTAATAGCTCGCTTTCTTCGTCCTGCTTTATGCATCCTAACAGATATATGCTTTCACACCTGTTCATGGTATACCACATATCTAGCTCCTTAGCAGTTTCGGCCCTGCTCTTGTTAGCTTTTTCATGTTTTGCCCCGCTCTTGTTTTTTTCACCGTTTAACTAGACTATCTCTTATTTGTTTACAGTGTTCCTATTAGCTTTTGATTCACAGTGCCAAAATACATATGCCTAAAGGATCAAAGAAGCCCCAAAACATTCGGACCTACCAAAATTTATGCTCCCAGAAAAATGCAACGCGGTATGTGATTGCTTTTCGTGCGCCTGCTCCTTCCAGCACGCTAGCACCTTATGTTCATAAACCTGCTTTCTAGCAACAGCACACGCTGATATCTCATAGTATACTTACCTTAAATTCAGCACATAATATACATCGCTCAGACTCAACGCACTGTGT
Source organism: Guadua angustifolia (assembly GCA_036346375.1). Lineage (NCBI taxonomy): Eukaryota > Viridiplantae > Streptophyta > Magnoliopsida > Poales > Poaceae > Guadua > Guadua angustifolia. Next base: position 5,888,553 of record CM070501.1, read on the forward strand.
GCTTATTGATGCTCTGCTGCCAGCGCATTTGCATATTTTTTAAAAATTGGAAGCGTTATCGCATACTGTGTATTTTTATTGCATTATACCTAACTGCTGTTACCATTGTCACCGGCCACAATAAAAGCATAGCGCTTGCTTACAGCATCAAACCAACAAAAGGCCCTATTTCAATCCATCAGCAATAAGTATTATGCCTTTGACTTTCCTCCTCAAAATAAGCATACTGCTGCTCAACTATTTATTACATTCGGAAGCCTAATTCTGTTCGTATCTGCGTTTTACAGATGCTTTTGTTATCTTATAAGAATAGCTAATCCAGTCGGCAATCTAAAATACAAAATGGTCGTTTCCGTAGATAGTACCAGCTGTTTCCATGTTACCTTGCCGATGCGACAAAAGCTTAGCTCACCGTTTCCTGCAGATAACTGCGTTGTTGGTAATGGGTAACAGATATGCAGATGCAGCTATATACGCTTGGGATTTATAGTTCATTTAGGCTACTGTCTAATACTAGCGGAATGGATAATGCTGCTGCTGTTACTCTTACACAGACAAATCTTTCAGTGTTCAGCTCCTTCAAATAGCCGCTATTCCTGTGCATAACAAATGATGTATACAGCATGAACTGCGCTTATCTAAAATAACAGCATAGACAATTGCCGCTCACAGTTTACCGGCACATTTCCTATTCTTTTGCCTATTCGTTTTGGCTCAATGTGTTCTACATTAACAATCGATTTGTAGACTTTCTTGCCTACCAAATCACCCTAGGACTATTTTACCAGTTTGTAATTACCTGATTGCATACAGTAACATCACCGTTGTTGCGCTTTTCCTTATACATATGCTTTTCTAATACTTACATTAGTTTATAAACATTGCTCTTCTAAACCATGATGCAGGCAGCTGATCGTTTTATCAACAGGTAATGCCATTCGATTGCGTTTTTGGCTACCGCTACAGCTACAGCTCAATCCAGTAATTTCAAAACACCGTCAGACAGTTGCTGATAGCCCCTGAGCCCACCAATATAGCTACACAGAGTTTCCTATCGCCTATGTTCAGCCTTTTTGATAGTTTTTATAGCAAGTGCTAATCACAAACGCACCAACCGGAAACCACGCACAAGGTCCATATGCGCGCCACGTGGAGACAAACGCACGAACGGAGCGGTGTGCCTGACCGCAAATTAGCAAATGCACCGATCTATTTACGGTATTGCTAGGAGCCGGACGTTCGATTTTTCCTACATGTGAAATATTTTTTTCTACATGTGAAATATTTTTCTTCGATAATAGTAGAAATGTGAGTGCGATAAAAAATATTGTAGACGCTGAAAAAAAATGTTGCACCGAGCATCCGACGAAACATTGCTGGAATCAAACGTCCGGCTACTTGTTCTGGCCATCTATTTATCTATCATATCCTACGAGACTTTGGGAACCAAGAACTTTCGGATGCCTCTCACGGTTTCTGATACAGGGTTGTCCGATCTTCACGATGTAGAATTTAGATACTCACGTGCTCTTTTGATGAACGCTAGCTGATCCTTTGCTATAAGATACAATGGACTCTTTGATTCGCTAAAATCACACACGTGCTGAATTTCACAGGCATCGAGTGAAGTATATCAATATTTCAATTCCCAGTAGAAAGATAGAACGATCTTTTGAAGAAGTCGCCTAATTTCCAATCTCTATACGCAAGCAACGAAAAATAATTATCTTATTAATCTGATGTGTGCTTTTATAGTAAGCTATACATGGCTATTTAAAGGCTCGAGCTCCGACCTTAGGGTATGGAAAAGTAAAGACGGAACATTCTAAACGGACTCGTCTCCACCACTGTAATTAACTTTCCAAATGTCTAATACGCTAGGCCGGAGTACAACCGAAATGGAATTAGCCGGCTCCTATCAAGGTTATAAATTTTATTTCCAGATCACATCTTGGAGCGGTAGAAATTTAAAATTTCAATGAGATTTTAGAATTTTGGCTGAAATGTAAAAACCAAATTTTAAATTTAGTATTTTGGCAGCCGGCAAAGCCAAAATTTTGGTCGAAATGACCAAAAATTCGGCCTTTTTTCAGTCCCATGTGAAATTTTGGTCAAAAACCTAAAATTTATATATGTATTTTTCTTGCAAAATTTTCACATATATTCCTTAGAAAAAGCATTACAATTTACCATAAAAAATTTGGTGCTAAATCCGGCCCTACATAAATAAGACGAGGGATACAGCTCACACTCAGTCAGTGTTAGTGTGTTTGAATCAACCCTATATAATTCATATATGCAAATTTTTGTGAAGGTTCTATGTCCGTTTCTTCATCGAAGGCTTAAATCTGGAGTAATTTTACAGTCGATAACATGAGTAGTAAATGGTGGTAGTAGAAATTAGATCTAGCTATACATTTCTCAAAGGTATTATGGACTTTTGCTCCTTTACTACGCTACTCGTTAATCGTTATCGCTGACCTTCATTTTCCACCGCCGCCCTTTGTTGTGTTACTCATTATTGTCGCCCTCCTTTTTCTGCCGTCTCCGTCATTCTGGTCCTATCGACACTGCAGTCTTTGCCTTCCTGTTGGTGCCCTCTCTGAGTGTGACCACACCACTGCTGGTGCCCTTTCGCCTAATTCGTGACGACACCGTGGCCTTGCACTAACAAATCAAGCGCTCTATCCTGCACGGTCCACGAACTAGTTCCGAATTATACACAAAAGTACAAAAAATCTCATACATTCAAAATTAAAAAAAGGCTAATTACAATACTACCTAGTTTCTACTACCAATACTACCAACAGAAGTATAACAAAATCCTCACTAATCTAATATGTTAAATCAAATAGAGTTAGATCAAATAGAATGGACAATTAATATTCAATATTGTGAATCGTAAAAGTACTCTAAATCTGATGTTGAAAAGGGTTTGCCTCCAAAAAAAAAGAGACTCGTTTGTGGGGCTCGTTGGCTCAGTTCAAAATTGCACCAATTACACTCATTCTTTGGTTAAACATTGAAATAAGTCAATTTCAAATGAGATTGGATTTTGCTCTGGCTCAGCTCGTTAGCTCGATTCTAAAAATAATTTCAAACTATAAATAAAATGATTTTAAATCAAACTATGTCAATTTCGAAAAAAGCTCGAAAAAATAGGAATTTGGCTTGATTTCCACCCCTAGTCTCAGATGCAAAAGCAGTACTATCGTGCTCTTCTTCAGAAAGATTTGGAGGTTATTAATGCTGGTGGTGAACGCAAGCGATTGCTTGACATAGCCATGCAGTTGCGCAGGTGCTCCAACCATCCATATTTATTCCATGGTGCAGAACCTGGCCCACCTTACACAACTGGTGAACATCTTGTTGAGGATGCAGGTATGTATCTCATCTTGATGTTCATTTTTTGTTGCAAATTTGCATTCTATTCCTCAACCGTACTTCTGTGGTTGCTTATTAACAACTCTATTGATATTTACTGTAGGAAAAATGGTTCTGTTAGATAAATTGCTGCCCAAACTAAAGGACCGTGACTCCAGAGTGCTTATTTTCTCACAGGTGATTATTTCCATTTCCATGCAGATATGAATGGCTTTTAGAGTTTAGACACTTGGTTACTAAGCATGTGCATCTCATTAGACATTTCATTGGTTTGCCCCAAAATTTCTCTGTTTGACATATATCAGCATCTTGCAGATGACCAGGCTTTTGGATATCTTGGAAGATTATCTTATGTACAGAGGGTATCGGTATTGTCGTATAGATGGAAACACAGGTGGAGAATATCGTCATGCATCAATTGAAGCTTTTAACAAACCTGGAAGTGAGAAGTTCGTTTTCTTGCTTTCAACCAGGGCTGGTGGCCTTGGTATCAACCTTGCAACCGCGATGTTGCGATTCTTTATGACAGTGAATGGTATGCCACTGTTAGACTGCAAATTATGTCTGCAGCAATCCACAAGCTGATCTCCAAGCTCAAGACTGTGCACATAGGATAGGTCAAAAGAAAGAAGTTCAAGTTTTCCGATTTTGCACTGAGGTTTGTTAATTGTTAGTACTATTCCGATTTTGCACTGAGGTTTGTTAATTGTTAGTACTAGCTTGAGAATATTACAGTACACAATTTTTGGTATTGGTATCTAAAATAGGAAATGGTGAAAACTAAATTCCAGTACACCAGTGAGGAAAAAGTGATCGAGAGAGCATACAAGAAGCATGCATTGGATGCTTTGGTCATTCAGCAAGGACGATTGGCAGAGCAAAAAAGTATGTTTTGAAATATAAGGCTTAACAGAAACATCATCAATATGAACTAGCCTTAAGTATAATCACAAAACAATAATGCAGATATTGAGTCATTAGTCACTAACCCAGTGATGGAGAAGCCATTAGAGATTCGGTCGAGGTTCTTGTGCGTCAGTAGATGAAGGCCGACATAAATGCGCAACGAAGGGCCACCGAGATCCTCTCGGTGCTGGCCACGGTCTTCGGTAGCCTCGCACTAGAAAACTCAGATTGGATGGGTGTTTTTCAGGAGTAGGCAAATTTGATCGATTACTAATAGAACAAGAGCCAGCTTCTCCCTCTTAATCTAGCGCTAGCTAACGGGACCGAACCAAAAATGTTGGAGCGCTCCCGACTAATGCGCGAGATGGTGGGCCTAGCCCCCAAAAATTTCGGTCTTGTTAGTTATGCTGAAGATCACAAACCAACATTCTCTCTCTTGATTGTAAGGCTAATATCATAAGTTCATACTCAACAGAATAGCACCGCCAAGATAAAGTTTTTCAGCGGTTAGTAAATGCACCACTGAAACCCCAATATTTATAGTGCAATATTCTGTCTCGATAGGATAATTACTTATTCTTAACGGAAATTGGTTTTATTCTTATGGTCCTCATTTTTAGAAATAGCTAGAGGCTTTCCAACAAACCCATATTGGTAACATGCTCTCGAAAGAGACTGAGTGGTAAGTCTTTAGTAAGTAGATCTGTAAACATAGACTTAGTACTTATATGCTTTACATCAATTGTCTGATTCTAGATTCTATCTTTCACAACAGGATTCTTAATGTTAATGTGTTTGGTAACACCACTTGACTTGTTGTTACTCGAATAGAATACTGCGGCCAAATTATCGCAGTGTATACGTAGTGGTTTAGATATGCTGTCTATCACTTTTAATTCTGAGATAAAATTCTTAAGCCATACAGCCTGCCCAGTAGCCTCATAACATGCCACAAACTCAGCCTGCATCGTTGATGATGCAGCAAGGGATTGTTTAGAGCTTTTCCATGAAATGGTTCCTCCTGCAAGTGTGAAGATATTACTTGATGTGGATTTCTTGGTATCAACACAACCTGCAAAGTCAACATCTGAATAGCCCACAACCTCAAGGGTATCTAACTTCTTATATGTGAGCATGAAATGCTTAGTGCCCTGTATATAGCGCAAAGCTTTATTAACGGCTTTCCAGTGGTCCAGCCCTATATTTGATTGATATCTGCCAAGCATCCCGGTTATGAATGCTAAATCAGGGTGAGTACAAACTTGAACATACATAATACTTCCGATAGCTAAAGCGTAAGGAATCATCTTCGTCTGATCAGCTTCTAATTAATTCCTTGGACATTGGAATTTTCCAAACTTATCGCCCTTAACAATATGAGCAGGCGTGGCAAAGAAATTATGCATATTCAATCTCTTAAGCACTCTGTCAATATACGCCCTTTGGAATAGGCCTAATATCCCTTTGGACCTATCTTGATAAATCTAAATGCCCAAAACATAAAGAGGCATCACCAAGATCCTTCATGTCAAAGTTAGCAGAAAGAAATCTCTTGGTCTCATACAGCATATCCTTATCGCTTCTAGCCAATAAGATATCATCTATATAAAACACTAAGATAATAATTTTGCACTCTTTAGTTTTAATGTATATGTAATTGTCCACTTCATTTTCTTTGAAACCAAAATTTCTTATGGTTCTCATCGAACTTAAGGTACCATTGTCTAGACGCTTGTTTTAGTCCATAGATGGATTTCTTAAGTCGACATCCCTTATGCTCCTTGCCTTCCATGACAAAACCTTCTGATTGAGCCATGTAAATATTCTCATGCAAGTCACCATTAAGAAATGTAGTTTTAACATCTATCTGATGTAGCTCTAAATCATAATGAGCAACAAGCACCATGACAATTCTTAGTGAATCTTTCTTTGAGATGGGAGAGAAATTATATACATAATCAATTCCCTCCCTTTGTGTAAACCCTTTGCTATAAACTTTGCCTTGAATCTTTCGACATTTCCCTTAGAGTCAAGTTTAGTTTTATAAATCTATCTACAGTCTACTGTTTTTACTCCATCATGAATTTTTATTAAATCCCAAACGTCATTAATGCTCATAGACTTTATTTCATCCTGCATGGTCTCAAACCACTTGGGTGAATCCTTAGCCATCATAGCCTCGTTAAATGAGATAGGATCGTCTACATTCCCTATGTTATTTACATCTTCATTCATGTATATGACATAGTCATTCGGGATGGTAGACCTTCTGATCCGCTGTGATCTCCTTAGTGGTTCATTAATTATCACAAGGGGATGCTGAGGCTCATCATTAGGTGATATACTGTTAATCCCAGAGTCCTCAGGTGGGGGCTCAACTCCAGAAATCTCAACTGGATGTGTAACTGTATGAGGTACATGAAGGATAGTCTCTTGGTGTAATGCTACGGGGTTTCTTTTTTCCTTCGAGTCGGGGATTCTTGGTCCGGATGTCTGGTGGGCCTATCTGGGAATTATGGGAGAGAATTATTGCCTTTTCTTTTTCCCCAAACCCTATCCTCATTCTCTCTCTCTCACTTTCTTTTCCCCACCCCCACCCGATTTGGTGTGCCCTTCCGACCTCCTGCCGACTCCTGGCTCCTCCCTCCCGACTCCAAGTGTCGCCTCTTGGCTCCTCTGCAAGAAGCACTAACGCCTGCCTCCCCTGCCGACGCCACTGCTCCCTCGGTCGGCGCCACCCCAGCCTCCCGGCAAGCGCCTCCCCTCCAGCGCTGGCCGACGCCTTCTCTGCAAGAAGAAGAGGAAGAAGCCCGGAACCAAGACCTCCTCCAGGCGCCTCCTCGGCGGCATGAAGAGCTCTTCCCGTGGGCGGCTCCCCAATCTTGGCCAAGTGCCCTCCCTCTTGCCTTCCCCTTGTGGTGAGTACTCAGGTACAACTAGATTGAGGGTTTGGTTCATTGTGCATGCCAAGTGTTTGAGGAATTGCTCACAAAGGGTGTGTCTCTATATTTTTCCCATGTTCGATACTATGTGGGACATGAGGATACCATATATTTGTTAATTCCTTTGAGTTGCTAAGCAGACAAATCATGGTAACCAGGGTAGATGTAAACTCTAGACTAATATCTCTAGTTTTCAATATGTTTCAAGTCTATAATTAGCAATTCTATTTCAGTCTTTTGCTAGAGAGCAAATATCAGTGCTGGAGTCATCTACTACGTCTTTTGAACTTGTCTCCCCATTTATCCGCAAAGTCGTGATATTTTACTCTTTAGATTTAGTGATCTGTGGTTGTTGCTTAAATCACGCAAGATATCACTGCTCGATGATTGTTTGCTTGCTTTCTCGTGATATCTGTCATGAGCATGTAAGATATAACTAACTTTTGCTAATAGCTTCAATGATTACATATCTTCATATAGCTAAAATGTGGCAGAGTTAGCACTATTTCCTGACTTGGATAGGGGTGTCTCGGTCATAGTTGTGCGAATTTGGTGTCGTCTTTGCAATTTCCTTGGACCTACATCTTATTAGAGCATGCTAAAGAAAAAATATGTAATTGTTCTATTGCAAACATGATGTCAAATGTCTTTGAGACTTGTATTAGGTTGTATAGCTGAATCCTATTGTTACATCTGCAGATGAATAACCTTGCATGAAAACTAATACTTCTACCTCTTACATTCTACTGATGGTTGTACAATTACATTATTATTTAGGACAATGGCACTATATCCTGCTACCTGTCTCCTTCTGCATTATGTGAACTCACAAGTTTTAGTTTGGTTCCTTACAAGTGCTAAATAGAATGATGACAAATACGAAAAAGGGGCCAATTTCCTTGTAAGCATTTCTTGAATGATGTCTATTGATCTTAGCCTTGTTGCTGATTTCTGCATATACATGACTTCTGAATATGCATGATCTGTTTGATGCAAGGGCTTGGTACTTTCTCTGCATTTTTGTACCATCATGTCCTTATTGAACCAAGTATATCTAGTTCTGATTTAGTGGTGAAGTGTGACTAGCGATCCTATTTTGGTATAGTTCTGTTCAAGTTGTTAGTTTGTAACGCATACATGTTTGTGTGTTAAATGTTACCAAATATGCTATTTAAAAGGAATGGAACACCAGGGCATGCAAACATGTTATTAGATTAGTCTTCAGTCTTTACTCATAATAGATTCTCAAGTTGTTTGAAATGTTGATTATATATATATATATATAGACACACACACACACACACACAAGCTTCCATTAGTATGAGTGATTAGTATTTATCTCTAGTGATTGGTAATAAAAGGGGTAGTAGGAGAAGATTAAAAGCAGAAGATGGTGGTCTGCTTGCTCCCTTATCTAATCTGCCCTTCTCTTTGACTTCATTGGATGGCAGCCTAGACAGTGCAAGCTCAAGGAGAGTGTCTTCGGGGGTGGTCTCGACCCCGCGTTGCCTCACGCGTCGGTAAAGGCAAGTACATCGAGTAGTGTGCCTAATTGAGTTGTTCGTTGTTATTTATCTGTTCATGGCTAATTTCTATTAATTGTGGCAAGTATGAGTTATATTGGTGATCGTCCCTTCGAGGACGTGATTAGCTATTGGATTCGAGTGGTCACTAGTAAGCCTTAATCTCAGTGAGTTTACTGTACCTTTGTTAATATTGCAGTGAGTAGCTAGTATGGGGTATGTGGATACCCGTGGTTAATTTACAAGAGTTGTACTTAACTGTGCCCCGTCTGGGGAATGGAATTGAGTATGTGTGCGAATCGATTAGATGATTATGAATGTAGTTTGAAATTAATTGCGTTAATTGCATGACAGAAATGCTGTAATGTGTTGTCATGTCTTCTTGTTGAATCTGATTAGACTAGTATCGCTGGCAACTTATGAATATGAGAAATGGTTATGTTGTTGTTGGCAATGAATGAAAGGTTGCATTTCATTCATGTAAATTGCATTGTGCATTCATTAAAGGAAGAGGCGACCCATTCTGATGCGGGCATCTATGTTCACACGTAGTGAACACAAAAGTCCTACCTCCATTCATCAAGGTGAATGGGAGCGAGACAGTAAGAGTAGGCACCTTCCACGGGATGGAAGGGACGTGAGGGTGCACACCGACGGGTAGGCACTCGGCAGTACCGGTACGTGCATCGACAAGAGCATTCATGTGCATTGCATCTTTAATAATGAGTTTTGTGGTAAATGGTATGTCATATGGGTTGCGACAATGGTAAAGGAAGGTTGAGTCGTGGACTCAACCCAAAAGGGGAGATTGAATTGAATTTGATGAATTAGCGCATTTCATTGCCTTGCTAATTATGTTGTATGAATATCGTGGAGTGAAGTCGAGTTATGAACTCAAATAAAATTGATGAAAATGGTTTGAGTTGCAAAAAGGGGTGGTTGAGTCGGAAAACGTTGTGATTTAGAGTCAAGTGATGCTTCTTGGGCGTTGAATGGTTTTATTATCAAGTTGATGGCTTGATTGCGGTAATTTTTGGTATGGTCAAGTTATTGCTTTAAATGGGTATAAATGCGTATTGTCCGGATGTTGCTTCATTTGTATTACTTGCTCTTATGGTCAAGCTCTTGTTTTGCTTACGATAAATTGGAATTGTTATTCTCGTGTACTTTGCTGAGTTTGAACTCACACTTGTTATCTAATGTTTGTAGGTGTATTGAAGCTGGCATGCATGGATGGGGGTAGTAGCACAATCACGTTTGCATCATCACCGTTCCATCACGTTGATTTATAGTTCTGATCTTATTAGCTCGTGACAAATTCTTGTAAAAGGTTGTTTGCGGTTATGTTTAATGAGTCCCTGTCCTGTAATAATTATGTGGTGGAGTTTATTAATTTCGATTGGATGTGTGATTGGTTAACTAAGGACCTGCTAGAATGATATCATATAACTGTAAATGTTTTCTGTTTGTTGAGTGGATGTCCTAGTTTTAGGGGAGGTGCTACCAAAATTTTTAATAAATTCGACAACCTCCTAGTTGTTCGTGTGCGTTGCTAATATTTATTCTTAGTGATTTGTGATTGTTGGTGCTAGAGGGTGTAACATTCGGGGCACGGGGTGCCGGGGTGTCCTTAAGATCTATTTTCCTAACTTCTGAGCTCCCACTAATTTCATTATTCTCTAAGAATACAACAAGTCAGGTTTCCACAAACTTAGTAATATGATCTGAACAATAAAAATGATACCCCTTAGATCTTTCAGGATATCCAATAACATGGCAACTTACTGTCTTAGGATATAATTTTTCAATATGTGGATTAAAGATTTTAGCTTCAACGGGACAACCCCACACATGTAAGTATTTTAAGCTCGGTTTCCTCCTAGTCTATAATTCATAAGGTGTCTTAGGTACTGATTTACTGAGGACCCGATTAAGTATAGGTGCGACTGTCTTTACTGCTTCAATCCACAAACCAACTGGTAAGCTAGAGTAACTCATCATGCTACACACCATATCCATAAAGGTGTGGTTGCATCTTTTAGCTACTCCATTTTACTGAGATTCACCAGGTATTGAATATTGGACTATTATGACATTTTTTGAAAGAAACTAAGCAAATGGACTAGGAATTTGTCCATAAGGAGCGTGTCTCCCATAATATTCTCCTCCATGATCTAATCTTACTACGTTAATCTTTAAATTATACTGATTTTCTATTTCAGCTTTAAATATTTTAAACTTATCAAGTGATTCAGATCGATCATGAATGAGAAAAATATAACCATAACGGGAGAAATCATCAGTGAATGTGATAAAAGAGTCATACCTATCCATTGAAGTTACAAAAAATGGTTCACATATATTAGTGTGGATTAATTCTAATATTCATATGCTTCATGTGGCTCCTTTCTTAATTTGTTTTACATATTTCCCCTTAATACAATTAATAAAATGGTTTGAGTCAGCAAAGTCTAATGGGTGGAGTATCTCTTTCTTAATGAGACGCTCCATTCTCCCCTTTGAAATGTAACCTAAGCGATAGCGCCACAATTTTGATGAAGCATCATCACCTAAACTTCTCTTTCGCTTATTAGTGTCATCGCACACATTCATTGACACAACAAATTTAGAGAGAGAAAGCATATAGAGTTTTGTCTCGTCGAGTCACGTGACCAACATTATTTGAATTAAAACTCACAATACATTTATTGTTCCCAAAAATACAAATGTATCCATCATCATCTAATAGAAAAACAGAAATAAGGTTCCTCCTCATAGTAGGAATATAAGCAACATTATTTAAATGAAGGGTGAAGCCACTATCTAATGCTAATGGTACCGTGCCAACGGCTTCAACTTCAGCCTCCCTTCCATTAGCAACTTTAAGGCTTCGCTCCCACTTTCTTAGTGTCCTCATAAAAAGGAATCCCTGCAATGAATTAGACACCTGCACGGTGGCACCAAAATCAATCCACCAGGTATTATGGGAAAAATCAGCATAAAGGGTTTATCAATAGTAGAAATTATGGTGTTACCCTTCTTAGCGAGCCACTTCATGAAGCCTACACAATCCTTCTAAATATGCCCACTGTTCTTGCAGAAGCAACAGATGGGCCCATTAGAGAAGGTAGAGTTAGGTGCAGCAAGAGCCTTCTCCTTTGGCTTTGATTTACTTGATTCAGTTTTAGGAGAGAAATGTAGCTTCTTCTTAGGCTTAGAATCCCCTTGGAATTTCCTTTTTTCATGACCAACATGGAAATCATGGTCCTTCCTCTCGGCCTTAAGCCTCTCCTCCCGGACACACATAGCGATCAACTTGCTCATGGTCCGTTGTTCCTTCTGAGTGTTTTAGTTAATGTTAAAAGCATTATACTCAGAAGGGAGGATGGTCATAATAAAATGGACCAAAAAACCATCAGAAATGGCCATGTTAATGCCCTTAAGTTTAGCAGCCATACCAGTCATTATCATGATATGCTCACGAACATTACTGGAGCCATCATACTTAGTGGTGAGCATCTCCAAGATCAAGGTACTGGCATATACTTTTGAAGAGCCCTTGAATTGCTTCTCAACTGAGGCCAAGTATTGCTTGGCATTATTGGATTCAAGAACTGCTCCCCTTATCCCAATAGATATGGCATAATTATTAAGGACATGTGATTGGACTACTCCCACTTCTCTACTGTTAAGTCATAGAGTTTCTTTTTCTCAATGAAAGTCTCATCATCAGCAGAAGGAGCTACAGGAGCATCTTCACGTAAGGCATAGTTCAAGTCCTTGACTCCAAGGACAATCAAAATCCTCTCCTTCCAAGAGGGAAAATTCATCCTAGCCAGCTGCTCAATGCCGTTCAAGTAAGCGGCAATATTAGTGTTGTTCATGGTTGAATCAAAAAATATATAATCAGTAAACATTAGAGAAAATAAATATCTTGCATGAAAATTAACCCTACGTTAGTCTAATTAATAACATGCTGATGACAGGAAATTTAATAGTTCTATCTTGCATCACCATTGAGTATAAACGAAAAAGAACTAAATAATCTTATGGGTGACACATGTTCATAAACAACTTGGTTAGCATATGATCATAGTTATGACATAATCCCAATTTTTAACATTAGACAATAATCTCTAATCAAAACTTCCCATTGGTTCCATTTTAATTAAAGATAATGCTAATAAATAATCATCATGTGAAAAATTAATTGCCACATTAATTAATTACCCTGAAAATTAATCACAAAATCAATCATAATATTAATGCCTAGGAAATAAGTAACTAACTAACAATGCTTATTGATGTAATTTAAAATACTAAATAAAACAAAATTAAAAGTCCTAAAATAATTAAATCTCAGCCCAAGAACACATTTGCCAAAGAATGCAGCCGCGACCCATCAGGCGTAGAGCGACTTTCTCACAGATGCAAATCTTGACTGACCCAGCGAATGATGGCTTTGGCCTAAAGCGTCGTGGTGCGCCCAGTCGCCTCTTACGCCCACACGCACGAAGCAGCCAACCGAATTGCCACGGGCCGAGCGGATGCGAAGCGTCGGCCAGAGCACAGCGTGAAGCGACGGCTGACGCACAACATGAAGTGGCAGCCATCGATCACAAATGGATGGCCAAGATCGCGTGAAGATAGATCGAAACCCCGCGCAGGCGGAAGAAACCCTAACCCTAATCATTCATCCTCTCCACCCCAAAAAAATGCTCCCATGGTGAACTGGTGACTGAGTGAATGGGAAAGCAAAAGGCGGTGATGACGTGCACGCACAGTGAAGAGAAGGCCGCACATGGCTCCGATGAAGCGAGAACGCAAGCCGACACAGCCGTGGGTGAAGCTTAGGCCTACGGGAGCCATGGTGAGCTGATGCGAGGCACCGACAGCACCCATGACATCGGCAGCAAGGAGGACGACTGGAACAGGTAAACCCCAAACCCCAAACCCCTTTAGATCGTTAGGTTTGATTGGATTTGGGAAAAAAATGGGATTAGGGTTTGGGACTTTGGATAAAACACTGATTAGGGTTCGGATCCCCTCCTTCTTAATGCAACCTAAGCCAGATCAACCCCAAATCGACCCAAAAAAGAACTAATCCGGGCTTAAAAAAGGATCATACAAAAGGCTAGACTACTTTGATACCCAGTGAAAATCTAAGGCTTAACATAAACATCATCAATATGAACTAGCCATAAGTATAATCACGAAAAAATAATGTGAATATTGAGTCATTAGTCACTAACCTGGTGATGGAGAAGCCATTAGAGATTCGGTCGAGCTCTTATGTGTCGATAGATGAAGGTTGACGTAGATGCACAGCGAAGGGGTGCCGAGATCCTCTCAGTGCTAGTCGCGGTCTTCGGTAGCCTCGCGCTAGGAAGCCCAGACCGTATTATAACTAAAGGAGAAGAGACAACAGTAGAGCTTGATGCAAAAATGAAAAAATTCACAGAGGATGCCATTAAATTTAAAATGGATGATAGTATGTTGAAAGACCATGTGGAGGTCTATATCTGTGAGTGATGAGTAATTGATTTGTTTTGGGCTTGATTTGCTTGAAGATTGAGTTAAGTTTGAGTTACATGTGCGTAGAACCAAAATTTTTGGTCCGCCATAGAAGGCTTGCAAGGGACGTGAAATTGTACATGTGCATAGGACCAAAATGTTTGGTCCGTCATAGAAGGCTTGCAAGGGATGTGAAATTGTACATATGCGTAGGACCAAATTTTTTGGTCTGTCATAGAAGGTTTGCAAGGGATGTGAAATTGTACATGTGTGTAGGACCAAAATATTTGGTCCACCGTAGATGGTGTACGCTCGGTTAGGTTTTGATTTGGTCTGTCATGAAAGGAATATGCTCGGTCAGGGTTTTGATTGAGTAGATTTTGGCGCCAGATCAAATGGAAATTGGTTCGACGATCCTTGGAGCGGTACTACTGGCCTGGGGGCGGTAGCATCGGACCAACTGAGCATGATTAATTTTATCTAATGATTTTAGGATGATTATTGAATATCTATGTGGGCATTGCTTGGAAAAAGGTTTTTCTTGTCTTTGATGGTTGCAGGATGACGTGCTGGGTCATGGAGAGGTGGAGGATGACCGGGACTAGACGAGTAGCGTCGGAAGTCCTAACGGTCAGGAGATCGCCAGAAAATGACCGGAGGCGAAGTCCGGGCAAGCCAAGAAGGCAAGGAAAGGAGGGGATACTAGCTAAATGCTGTAAGGATCAGTGAGGGCCGTTGGATCGTGGTCTATTTAATAGGCTTAGTGGGTCTAGTAGTAGTGCTTTGAAAACTGTGCAAGAAAACCTTGTAGTGGTGTGGGTTTAGGGTTTCCCCTTACATGGCTGTGTAAGTGGGCTCATCCTAGCCCTTAGATGAGCATCTAGGGTTGAGGCTGCATCTAATGGTGGTAGATGGCCCAAGAGTTGTATAAATAGGGGTGAAGGGGCAGCCTCTCCCTGCTGAAGATTTTAGACGTTTCCTGTGCTCTGTTGAGCTTTGCCCACTTGTGTTTGTGTGTCTTTGTAACCTCCCTTCCAGAAATACAAGTTTCCACTCAAAAATTTCAATACTTGCAATTTACTTTACGCATTTACTTTCATGCAAGTTACATCACGCAATTTACATTATGCAATTTACATTACACATTTGGATTTGCCTCCCCTCCTTCTACTTGCTTACGATTCTTGTGCAATCTATGCGTTCTTGGATGTTCTTTGCGTTCTTGAGTGGATGAACTTGTGTTTTAAAGTTTGTGTGAGCTTTCTTCGATCTTCTGCTTGCTGTGACTTGTGGGAAGGTATTCAAAATCACTTTGATCATCAAGATCTCACGAGCAAGCATTGAATCGATCACTTCAGGTTTCTTCTCAAACTTAGTGTGTTTTTCCTTCCTGGGTAAAAAGGTCAGAACTTTGACAACAATCCCTATGATTGGTTGGTGAAACAAGTTCTGACATTCCTGTGATCACATCTACCAAGTTTCGTGAAGTTTTGTCCAGCCGATCAAAAGTTCCATCGTTTTTGTTTTGGGTCGGGCTGACTGTTCTTGAAGAGTTCTTGACCTCAGAGTTTCTATTCATTCCAGAGTGTCTCTCAGACTGGTCAAGCACTTTCTTTCTTTTGTTTTCTTTTGGGTGTTTCCTTTGTAAACTTGTTTGGAGTACTTTGAGTGGGAAGATTGTATTACGACTATTTACCCCACTCTGTTCACCATCTTGATCCTTCATATGTACCTCTCCCCCCCTTCTCTCTCCCTCCCTCCCCTCCGCTCTCTAACCTCATTTTTTTGCAGCTGCTGAATTGTATGATCTCTCACCCTGCCTCCCCTCCCCTCTCTCTAACCTCATTTTATTGCATTTCTTTGAATTATATGATTTTGATGATGATAAGGTAATAATCCATCCGCTTAATTATGTGTCAGAATTTGAAATTTTAGTTGTTCACCACCAATCTGCTTTCTTGGTTCCTTGGAGGAAAACAAGCTTGATTTTAAGAAACTGTCATGGTAAATGGATTGAGCCACCTAGAAGAGAAAGGAAGAGGAAGTATGTCACTTTTTTTGGTTGCATTGCATTTTGTCTATTAAACTAGATAATGAAGCGCGCACGCCACAGCGTGAACAAAAACAAATTTGTGGTTTTTTTTGAGGAAAACGGACCACTAAAAACATTTTTTTGGAGAAACGAGGAAAATCGGACCACTAAACATTTTTTCCGGGAAAACGAATTTGTGTTTTTTTCCGAGAAAAACGAGCACAAAAATATTTTTTCCGGGAAAAACGAGCACGAAAATATTTTTCCTAAAAACGGAAAAGGACTCAGACGTAAAGCAGGACCTATTTGTTATATTTTGGACCCGACCGCTATCCCAAAAATTAGAAAAGGGCTCGATTCGCGATTCGCATTTAACGGGTGCATCTTTTCAGTAAAGTAACAAACCAGGACCCAAACGCAATCGGGAAAAATTTTTTACCTCACAAAAATCACAAAGGACTATTTTGTAAATTCGCAGGGACCTATACGTAATTTGGAGAAACGGACGGACTTTTTTATAAAATTTCTGGATTGACACGTGGATAGCCGGGCCTTCCAGGAAACCTGCGAACTTTAATTAGGGGAGGATGTGTTTGACCTAATTTTGACTTATCATTGTAGCTACTCTGAGTCTGAATACTTTAAACAAGCACTTCGCCGAGGTGCACCTGCAAAACCTAGGGAACCACGGATTCCAAGAATGCCACACTTGTAAGTTTTTAGCGTTACTATCCATTTTTCATTTTGTCAAAATTTTTAATGATTATGCCTTATTTATTGCTAGGTATTGTCAGCTCATCTTGTATTTTGTTTATGGCAGGCATGATTTCCAGTTCTTCAACAACCAAAGGCTAAATGATTTATATGAAAAGGAAGTCCGGTACCTTATGGTAATTCCTTAGCTAGAATGCTCGTTATTCCAGCTAGATGTTGAGAAACTAATTCACTCAACTTTTTACCCTTTTTTGTCTTATGTGCCATACCATAAGAATGCATTTCACCATTGCTCCACTACCTAATTCATTATTTGTTAATTGCCATTGATAATTATTGTGCCTAACTTTTAAATATTTAATGCAGCAAACAAACCAGAAGAAAGATACCATTGATGCTGAAGATGAAGGTATCACTAGCTCTTGCTTCTCTAAGTTGCATTACAGCACCTAGCTACATTGTGCTAATTATATATTTCTTGTGCAATGCTCAGATCAGTTGGAGCCTTTGACGATTTTTTGTTTAAAATAATATATATTTAATGAAAAATTACAGAAATAATATGCCGAAAATAAAAATAACAGTTCTACACACACCGTAATTTGAAATTGCATGACGGTCTCTGTCGCATAATTTGAAATTGCGACGCAGAGCCTGCCGCTAATCGTTGAGGCGAGATACAATGCGTTTCCAAATTGCGACAGGCTCTCTGTCGCCTGTCGCAATTTGGAATTGCGATAGGTGTGTAGATCTGTTATTTTTATTTTTGGCATATTATTTCTGTAATTTTTTATTAAATGTATATTATTTTAAACAATAATTCTTTGCAGGCAGATGAGCAGGATGAGAAGGAACAGTTATTAGAAGAGGTTAGATGATATGCATATACCTAAATCACCGATTTCCTGCAGTTACCCATATCTGCCTGCTTTTTAGATATTTTTTTAAACTTTATTTCTGTTTTCCATTGTGTGAATCTCAGGGTTTTGCAACATGGACGAGGAGAGACTTCAACACATTTATCCGTGCATGTGAGAAATATGGACGCAATGACATCAAGAGTATAGCCTCTGAAATGGAGGGGAAGTCAGAAGAGGAAGTTCAACGGTATGCTAAAGTTTTCAGGGAGAGACACAAGGAACTGGGTCTGGGTGGTAAGCTAGTAAATTAATTATACATGATTAATATATGGTTATTACATAACTCTTCACCAAACAACTGACAGCCCGTGTGGTGATTGGTAAATCAGGAAATGTAGACAGTTTTCATGCTGACTAATCATTTGTGGTTTGTCTCTGTCTAACCAGATTATGATAGAATTATCAAGAACATTGAAAGGGGAGAAGCAAGGATATCCCGGAAGGATGAGATCATGAGAGCCATTGGGAAGAAGTTAGACCGCTATAAGAATCCATGGTTAGAGTTGAAAATTCAGTACGGCCAAAATAAAGGGAAGTTCTATAACGAGGAATGTGACCGTTTTATGGTACGCTCCCTCACTTCTTTTTATGCATATTTGTTCCAAGTATGTGACACGATTAACAAGCTGCTACATTTCAGCTATGCATGATGCATAAGCTTGGGTACGGAAATTGGGATGAACTGAAAGAGGCCTTTCGCATGTCGCCCTTGTTCCGATTTGATTGGTTTGTGAAGTCCAGAACAGCCCAAGAGTTGGCTAGGCGATGTGACACCCTCATCCGTCTAGTTGAGAAAGAGAATCAAGAATATGATGAACAAGAAAGGCTCGCAAGGAAAGACAAAAGGCTTTCTAAGGTCACTGGTCTGAAGTCTAAACTATCCTTAGCTTCACTATTTCATCGTTCTAGAATTCGTGCATACCCTGTTTCCTTCGGTTTTGCGATCATGCTGGTCTGACTCTATTTTTCTTTTACTGCACAGAACATGACACCAACAAAGCGAGCCGCCTTAAGGGCATCAGAGGGTGACACGACTCCATTGAATTCATTTAAGAGGCGACGGCAGTTAGGGATGTAATCGGATCGGATACGGTCGGATATTGTTCATCCCGTATCCGTATCCATATTTTTTATCGAATACGAAGTTGGATATGAATGGTGTCGGTTGTGAATACGAATGCGAATAATACCGGATACTATCACTTACGAATACAAAGCGAATACAGACCGGATTCAATACGGGTACGAATATTTTTAGTCGGATAATACACGAAAATATAGATCATTTATTGCACATGTAACATACTGAATGGTAGATTACTTATGAGTTATGAATAATTATTGACTATCAGACTAGTAGAGAATAGAGATAGAGAAAGAGAGTATGAATGATGGATTGGGGATTTTATGTTTTTGGTTTTGGGTCTGCTGTGTGGCAGTATCGCATTGCCTTCAGTTTTGGCCTGGCGCCAGTGGACAAGCCGGGAAGTACGAAGCACGCGGTAAATTTTTGGTTTGGCATCGCACTGGCGCGTGGACCTGTGGTGCACTTGGCGTTGGCACTTTGGCAGTGGCAGTGTGGTACTTGGTAGAATGGTAGTTGGTACTTGGCAGTTGGCACTGGTACTGGTAGATTACCAAGAGTGGTATTGGTACACTGGTACTAGTGCCTCTAGACTCTGGTGACTGGTTCTCTTTGATAGTTTGATTGGAGAGTTACAGACTCACAGTCTTGGAGAAGTCTTTAAAGTTTTCGGATAATATCCATATTTTATATCTGGATATTATCCGATTATAAACTTGAATATTCCTGTATCCATCGGATAATTACTATCCGTATCCGTATCCTTATCCAAGATAACTATCCTTATCCATATCCGTATCCGAAAAATTCTTCGAATATCCGAAAAACTATTCAAATCGCTATCCGAATTGATTCGGTCGGTCGGTCGGAAAATATCTCTTCCAGTTGCACCCCTAACGGCACGATTATGTCGGCACCGTAAGTCATCAATCGGTTGAGGATCTTAAATAAAAAAATTACCTAGTACCTACAAGTTAACCCATCTAGGGAGCTTAAAATTAGCTTTGACTGTATCTGCTGCTCACAGGGAAGGCGTAAGCGAGGGTGATCTGATGATGCCTACTGCTTCCTTCTGGAACTTGTCGGGAGATCGAGAGCGAGCTCAGAAAACGTTTCAGGCCAAGTTATTAATGCTTCAAGCCTCCTTTGTGTCCATTAGCTCAACGCTCAAAGACTCAAAACGGAGGCTCGACTTTGTAGCTTAATTTGTGCAACAACGTAGGCTAGTGCAATCCTTATCGTAGTGGTATATGTATTTCTCCTGGGTTCATTTGATTCTTATGCAAGTCTTAACGGTTCCCCCACATACGAAGCCCAATGAGAAACTTGCATATGTCGCTGGTCGTGGCCCTGGTTACTTTGGTCCAAGGTACTCCACTCCCCAAATAGAAGTTCTGCAAGAGGAAGCGCTTTGACGTCCATCGCCTCTGGTGCATCGCCGCCTCGGAGCTACCCCCTCCCTGCTTTGAATCCGGTCGGCATGCACGTCTTCCCCAAGCGCTTCCAGCAGAGAGGTCTTTCGGTTATTTTCTTTTCTTTCAAGTTCTTTTCTGTCATTTTCAAGGGCCTGTGTTGACGCCAAAAACGTGAAGGGGGTTTCTGGTTGCAACACACCGGACGAACACCGAGTTCAAGTGTGTAGGCGTGCCAGCTGATTTGACCTTGCAATCGGCAAGAAGATAAATGGATCTAATCGACTTATGCAAGTCGATTTCGATCAAAGCGAACAGTAAGTCTAGTCGATCCGGCGGAAAGACCGGATGGGGTAAATAGGCCACTTCTTCCGAAAAAGGCGATGCGCAACAAGATCAAGAAAAGATGAACCAAAAGGGTGTAATGTAACAAAGATCAATACCGCGATACGCAACTCGATTGATCAAAGAGTATTACAGATGAAAGATTACAAGCTAAATTGGCTACTCCTAATTGACAGGAAAGTAAAGGAAAAGTAGATGCGTGTTTGTGGGTTGGCTCTGGGCGCCTTTTCTCCTCGCCTCTGGATGTCTTATATAGCCTATAGCCAACTAGAGTCCTGATAGAATACGTTTGACAATTAGTATCCATATCGGCCTCTCCTTTCCAAATATGATGAGTAGTATTTGGGTCGGTCTCTTCTTTCCCAAATCTGATGAGCAGTATCCGCGTCGGTCTCTTCCTTCCAAACAGATTCTCCGAGATATTCCTAAGTTACATCCTTTCCATATTTCGTTGACTCGGGACTTGTCGATGTTGATCATACTTACCAAATTTAGGTGCAAACATATGCCCCCCATTTTTGGGAGATAACTTGTTATCTTCCAAAAATCTCCATCATCGGCTTGTACTTCATCGGCTATTGAATATTAAGTAGCCGATACACACTCAGCTTCCTCGTGGCCAATTCATAGCTGGATGAATGCCTCTTTAGCCGATTCTGTCTTTATTTTAATTTCGACTGGCAGAGTAAACACCATGTTGACGTCCATGGGGGGTGTCGTCGATGAGCTCTTTCCAAATCATTTGGCCAATTATCTGGTCGATGAGAACGCTGCCCTTGCCGACTACCTCCTCTTTCATATTCCTCAAATAATAGAGAAAAAGTCGGCTTAAGTCTGGGTGTTGGTTTTCGTGGAGATTTTTCAGCCTTATACCATCGCCCGACTTGCAGCTCTCCATTTGATTTAATTGTCGAGTTTTTGCCATTTTGATCGGCTTCTATTTGGAACGAGCCGATCATAATTTTGAGTGTATCACTACCCTTCGAACTGGACTGAATGTTGACCCGTTGGATCGGCTTAGGTTCTTCGTCCATAGGTTCCTTTCCTTTGCTTGAGCAGTGGACCATGTTGATCGAAAAAGGGTTGACATCCTCATTCATGACTGGCTCCTCTACAAATTGTAATCAACTATCCTCTAAAACCGATTGTATATTGTCTTCATTATTCTTAAACTCATTTTTGAAGCCATTATTATTAGAGAAACAACTCTCTTGAGCCGATACTCGGTGCAAGAGGTGACTCAAATCAGTGAATTCTTGCCCGCCAAATCTTTCCTTTAATGGAGAAATTAAACCATGGAAAGCCAAATCGCTAAGCGATTATCAGCAAAGTTACACTAAAACACCGACTCCTAACCTTCCTGAATCTCTTAATGTACTCAATTACCGATTCTCCAGACTTCTGTCGGACGGAACTTAGGTTAGAGATTCGCAACTCTAGGTTCCCGCAAAAGAAATATTCATGGAATCGGTTTTTCAAATCATTCCAAAAGTGGACCGAATTTGGAGGTAAGTTTGCGAACCATGTAAACGCAGTTCCTGACAAAGACAAAGGAAACATCGATTTTCAAACCCGTCAGATGCCGCTTCGCCATCTAATCGAGCAATGAATCATTCGACGTGCTCAAGGGTGGTGACAGAGTCATCTCCTGAAAACTTGGCAAAATCAGGGATCCTATAACTGTGTGGATAAGCCATTCGATCTATGTAATCTGGGTACGGCTTCCTATAGCCGATTACCTTGCCCTTGGGCTACAAGCCGAATTGATCTCTCAGCACGACAGAAATTTGATCGGCCCAATTACTACTGGCTAACGTAGCGTTAGGGTTTTGCCAATTGGGGTGACTGGCATCCTGCCCCCCGAGTGTAAACTCGGGTCGTTGATCAACCTGGACCAGCTGTTGTTGAGGTAGTCGGTCGTACTCGTTTTTCTTATCGGTCGGTGACTCATGTAAAGGAGCACAAAGTTTGGTGTATGTGAATACTCCAGGCGGGATCGGGTTCTTTGGTGGAATCGATCCTTGGAACAGGGGAACCCTATCTAGGTCGACCGGCCAAGAGGCCGATTGAACGAAAGTGTTGGTTGGCATGGTTGATGATGGATCGGTCATTGTGCTTACTCTAGTCGGCGCGACATGTGCCGGAGGTACTTGTCGGCCAGGCTCGTGACAATGCCCCCCGAGTGCAAACTCGGCCGGTCGGCTTGTTCTTGCCGACGGGTGTTGACGGGCCATGATTCGCCACCATCGGTTTTACTACCGAAATTCGTGCAAAGGAAAGAAAGGTTCTGATACGAAACTATCTTATGTGGAACCCGATTTTTACTTGGGTTCTATGACTTATCGATTCAATCTACCGAGAAGCCGATCGACGTAGGTGTTTCTCGACCGATGGAGGTAAATTAGCTATTTTTGCAGCGTCGGTATATGCATGGTAATGGGTAACCATACCAGGCGAAGATTTCGGCGCCAATACTGGCGGGTTGAGTCGGCATCAACGAAGGTGTGTCGGTGACATCGCCATCAGATTAGTGTTTGGTGCCCAGAGTATACCGCACGTTGGCAAAGGATGCGGTGGCTCAGAAGAGACCTAGCCGCCACGAGCTCTTGCGCCACCTTTTGACGCTACTTGATATTAACGGCCTAAGCGTCGTTATTGTGGTCGATGATCGATCGAGCAAGGCACGCTTTATAGACCGGTTAATCATATCCGATAGCTCGCTTGAGCGGTAGGTATCGACTTACCATGCCTTTCGGTGGAGCACGGAGCCCCGGTCGACGAGGCGATCGTCGGCAAGCAGCCTTCCGAGTGACTCCGCCGAGTCTTCGATAACGGTGAGCATCATCTGCTCGAACGCGGCCTTTCGGTCTTCGACCTCCTTTCGCTGCTCCGGCGTTAGATCGGCCATTGAAGGCGCGATTATCGTGTCGTTGTTGATGTCGGATGTCGTTGTAGATCTCCCTGTCGAAAACATGCTTGATTGTTTCGTGTCCCACCAGGCGTGCCAAAAATGTGTTGACGCCAAAAACGTGAAGGGGGTTTCTGGTTGCAATACACCGGACGAACACCGGGTTCAAGTGTGTAGGCGTGCCAGCCGATTTGACCTTGCAATCGGCAAGAAGATAATGGATCTAATCGACTTATGCAAGTCGATTTCGATCAAAGTTAACGGTAAGTCTAGTCGATCCCGGTGAAAGATCGGATGGGGTAAATAGGCCACTTCTTCCCAAAAAGGCGATGCGCAACAAGATCGAAGAAAAAGATGAACCAAAAGGGGTGTAATGCAACAAAGATCAATACCGGCGATGCGTAACTCGATTGATCAAAGAGTATTACAGATGAAAGATTACAAGCTAAATTGGCTATTCCTAATTGACAGAAAAGTAAAGGAAAAGTAGATGCGTGTTTGTGGGTTGGCTCTGGGCGCCTTTTCTCCTCGCCTCTGGATGTCTTATATAGCCTATAGCCAACTAGAGTCCTGATAGAATACGTTTGACAATTAGTATCCATATTGGCCTCTCCTTTCCAAATATGATGAGTAGTATTTGGGTCGGTCTCTTCTTTCCCAAATCTGATGAGCAGTATCCGCGTCGGTCTCTTCCTTCCAAACAGATTCTCCGAGATATTCCTAAGTTACATCCTTTCCATATTTCGTTGACCCGGGACTTGCCGATGTTGATCATACTTGCCAAATTTAGGTGCAAACAGCCTGGTAGCAATATCTATCTCGTAGAAGATCCTTGTTGTTAAGTATGCGATGTTCTTGGGGTTATAAAAAAAGCTTGAGGTCTACGAGTTGCATGTTATTCTTATCGAGCTTACTAGAGTCATATCGGGTAAGAGTTTTTTTTAAATGTTGAAAGTTAGTGTACGTTAAATTGTTTTCTCCTACCAAGTTTACTAAAGCTGTGCTTGAGTTTGAGATTTTCTAACTGTTGAAAATTAATGCACGTTGAATTGTTGATTGTTACCGAGTTTGCTTAAACCGAGCTTGAGTTAGTCAAGCTTAAGTCGAGCCAAGCTCAAGTTTAAGTTTAGACTTGGATCTCAGCTCAGGCTAGTTTGATCTCAGCTTCAGCTTCTACCAAATTTGAACTTGGAAGCTTGGTTCATTTATGGTCCTAGATTACACATCTTTTATTCTAAATCTAGAGTGTTCTAGGCCCTTTTGCCTAAAAAGGCCTCAAAACGAATAAACAATGCCTTCTTTAAAGCTTTCATTCATCACAATCTTACAATATTGTCTTTTCACAAAGCAATGCCAACCCGTCGAGATGAGCAAAACTAGCCACGCCAGTAACACAAGAGCTAGCGATCCTTCTCCCTAGCTCCAAGGAATAAAAAGCAACGTCCCATAGAGTATTATCGATCTGACCTCCGAAAGATCACCTCCGATCCACCCATGGAGCAACGAGACCAGCAAAAATGATCAACGCGACGGTAGCGCTGGAGGTCCTGTCCCCCTAACTCAAGGTCCTCAACCACCCGTGCCGTACCATCACACAGATCGAGGCGGCGTGGAGCAAGTCTCGTCGACAAGCATCTCCGTGTGGCGTCGAATCCGAGACACGAGTCGTGAGGCCTCAGGACGTATCTGAGACGAAGCCAGAGCACATAGCCTGCTCTACAATACCTAAAGATTATGGGCGAGAAAACGAAGACTCAAAGTGGATCCATATCTCTTCAGTATCCTCTCCTAACAATCGACAATTATCTGATATAGGCAATAAAAATGAAAGCAATCTTGCACGCCCAGGACATCTGGGGTGTAGTCGATCTAAAGGGGAAGGCTGAGGAAGATGACAGGATAGATCAAGCTGCACTTGTTGTGATCTATCAGGTAGTACCAGATTCAATGATGCACCAGCTCATCGGAAAGGACATAGCACATGAAGCATGGCTAATGCTTCAAAAAATGCACATGGGAGTTGACCGTGTGAAGGAGGTGCGACTACAAAATCTACGGAACGAGTTTGAGAATCTCCAAATGGGAGAAACCGAGTCAGTGAACGTGTTCGCATGTAAGCTTACTTCATTTTAGAATCAGATTACTTCTATCGGCGACAGGATAGAGGAATTTATGGCAGTAAAAAAGTACCTGCGCGTGCTACCAAAAAAGTTCGTGCCTATCGTCACCACACTCATGTACTCCTCTAATTTGGAGAACATGAAAATTGAGGAGATCACTAGCTCGCTCAAGGCGCATGAGGAGCTATTGAGAGGGTATCAGTCGAGTAAGGAGCAGGGGTATCAGTCCCGTAACAAGTAGGTGTTGTTGTTAAAGGGAAATGAAAGGGGTAAGGGCAAACAGTTTAACCGCAGGCGTGGGCACGGCGGTTTCGGTAGCCGAGGAGACAAGGCTGAACAAGACGGTGATAACAGACCACGAGATAAGTCACATATCATATGTTTTGAATGTGAAAAATATAGTCACTATGCGTTAGAGTGTCGCATCATATAAAGTGCTTCAACTGTAACAAGTATGGACACTTCGCTTCGGATTGCAGGAACAAGAAGAAGAATGAGGTGGTAAACCTCACCCAAGCCTGTGAAGACGACGAACCGGCTCTACTCCTCTTATTGTGCAAAGAAGAGGAGTCGAACATACTGATGTTGAATGAGGAGAATATAGTTCCTAAACTATGCATAGAAGGAGATAGCCACGATCACACTGATTTGAGGTACTTGGACAATGGAGCAAGCAATCACATGACTGTAGATCACTTTGTGTTTCATGAGCTTGATGAGAAAATTTCAGGAAAAGTCAAGTTCGGCGATGGCTCCACGGTGCAAATAAGAGGCAAAGGGACGATGCTGGTACAATGCAAGAACGACGATTAGAAGATATTCTTTGAAATTTATTATATACCGAGTTTGTGTAACAATATACTCAGCATCGAGCTTACTAAAGCCATCTCGGGTATGAGTTTTTCTAAATGTTGACAATTAGTGCACATTAAATTGTTTTCGCTTACTGAGTATACTAGAGCTGTGCTCGAGTTTGAGATTTTCTTACTGTTGAAAATTCGTACACGTTGAATTGTTAATTGTTACCGAGTTTGTTTAAGCCGAGCTTGAGCTTAGTCAAACTTAGGTCGAGCCAAGCTCAAGTTTAGGTTTAGATATGGATTTCAACTCAGGCTAGCTGGATCTCAGCTTGGGGTTCTACCAAATTTGAACTTAGAAAGGGTTGAGCTCGACACATTTATGGCCCTAGATATATGCATCTTTTGTTCTAAATCTGGAGTGTTCTAGGCCCTTTTGCCTTAAAAAAAAGCCTCAAAACGAATAAACAATGCCTTCTTTAAAGCTTTCATTCATCACAATCTTACAATATTGTCTTTTTACAAAGCAATGCCAACACATCGAGATGAGCAAAACTAGCCACGCCAGTAACACAAGAGCGATACTTCTCCCAAGCTCCAAGGAATAAAAAGCAACTTCCCATATAGTAGCTTATCGATCTGACCTCCGAAAGATCACCTCCGATCCACCCATGGAGCAACGAGACCAAAAAAATCGATCAACGCGACGGTAGCGCCGAGATCCTGTCCCCTACCTCAACCACCCGCTACCAGCACCATCAAACAGATCGAGGCCTTCGTGGCCATCGCCCGACGATGCTCTTCTTCAGCTCATCTTGGGCTTCTTCCCGCTGTGTTCGAGAAGCATCCTCCTCCAGTATGCTGTGGGTGGCCTACACGGTGATCTTCCCCTCATCACCTACACCTTCGCCAGATGCTGATCATCCCCGTGAAGGGCGGGCTATACCCGTCTGGGCCATGTCCTCTTCCTTGTCGCCACCGCACTAACTCCATCATGGCCTACGACCTCGACGACAACAAGCAAGGAATCGGCAACTCGTCGAGCTTCTCCAAGATCTGGCCTACTTCTCGATGATATTGGGGCTGCTCTACCCCTACCACACTGACACTGGCTATCTCCAGTCTCTAACTAAGGACTGGAATCACTTCTATTTTTCCCTCATTTCCATCCCTATCGTGTTCCTGATGTTAGCCGGCTTGTTCACCACC
Source organism: Guadua angustifolia (assembly GCA_036346375.1). Taxonomy (NCBI): domain Eukaryota; kingdom Viridiplantae; phylum Streptophyta; class Magnoliopsida; order Poales; family Poaceae; genus Guadua; species Guadua angustifolia. Next base: position 5,916,363 of record CM070501.1, read on the forward strand.
TTGGTCAGAGTGTTCTCTTGCTGGATGGTCAACTACTCGGATCCCAGCAAAGTTGTCGCCGACTACATGAGAGACTACGTTGATTTTAAAAGACTACCTGATGGTGCTGTACAAGAGGCCGATCCTGTTAGTCTCAAGGGCTACAGTATCCGGGTTCATCGCCCGACTTCAAAGCGGTGAAGAGGGCCATGATCCTGTGCCAATCTTGTCACTTGACCGTCCTTTTAGGGGTGCGATAAATACTCGCACTACTCAGAATTTAGGCTGCTGGTAACCAAGTGTACATTGCTTGATATAAAAGTAAATGCGAATATTTTTACAGATGAAATAAGGGCCTAACGGCCAAGGTTTTACAAAAGGTGTGGCTGCACCAATACATTACGTATCACCCACAGAAAGGCTTGAGCAGATAGATCAAGGTCTTCAAACCAAATAACATCGCCATCTACGGACTGAATTCGCCATCTTCAATTGAAATCTAAAGAGGGGTTGGGAGCAAGGGTGAGTACACAACCGTACTCAACAAACCACACGGAAATTCTGAATATTATATGCAGGGATAAACAAGGTAGGCACATGTTTTAAGTATTGTGGATGCAAGTTGTGAATATCAGTTTTCATTTTACATTTGAAACACAAACCATTAATAGCAATATAAATATATATCAGGGGGGGTTATCGCAAAGTTCTCATCCACGCATGTGTTTTAATTATAAAAGTCTAGGGCGCGCTTGTGTATCACCGAGATTAACTTAGCTTCATTAACCGGAAGCACGGCGTATTCGAATACCATTGATATCACTCTGCAGAGGTGCTCAGCTTTACCCACAAGACATCTACGGTCATTAGTGCCACCGGATCAATATGCAACTTTTATGCATGCGGTCCGACCGAGATTGACATAACCTTTCATTGAATTTTCCCCCTTTAGTTCCTACCCAGTAGGTTACTTGGTTCCCCACTCCCAAGGCCCATCGCCAAAGCGACGGTGCGGCCGGCTAACCGAGAACACCTACTTTTATGAAAACCGCCGAATGGCCTTTCATTCCGTTTCACTCCCTACCACGACGCTACCCATTCTTCCCACAGAGAATGGGTCCTCCTGTAGGCATTCTAAGGGAAAAACAATATACCGGGCTATGTGGATCAGGCCAACAGAGCTGACCGACCCAACCTGTTGTTGAGCGGAATCTGAAGTTATTTACGTTGCCCAAGACATCGGTCCTTAAATGCCAAAGACTCAGCCAAATGACATACCACAACCCATTGGTACCAATTGTACCACCACCACACCACAACATTGGCTTCGTCATCGGTTGGGGGTTGGGCCAGCATCCACCTCCCGTGGTCCGCCCAAAATGTCCCCCACACCGTAGCAATTGTCGAAAATCAACCGAGCCATCTCTCGGAGATTAAGCATTTGTCTAAAAGTAATACTTGTATGAATTGCTACATCTACGAAGGTTCAATATTTTATAGCCTAAGGTTAAAAAGGAATTAGGGCATAACAATAGGTTTAACAATTGGTTGTATCTAATCATGTCATTCGAAACTACCACATTTTCTAGTTTTCTAAAATAACAAAAATAACGCAATACAAGAAAATATATAATATAATGGAACTGGGTTCAACATTGTAACGTCCCAAAATTTAGCCAAATTTAAAATTTTTGAGTTATTTGCATTTATTTGAATTTATCTGAAATTTTGTGGATTTTTGGGATTTATTTGGATTTAATTGAAGTTAATTTAAATTTATCCTTTCTTTACTAATTAAATATCAGAAAATTACTTATCAAAAATAAATAAAAATATTTTATGTAAGCTCTAAATGCTCTGAAATATTTTCTGGAATTTTTCTAGAATTTTTCGGGCATTTTTAGTGCCCTAAATAATTACTTTGATTTATCGGATTTATTTTTATTGATAAAACCGAAAATGTTGTAGCTTCTGATGTTGGGCGAGCCCAACACTGTGTTTCAAGGCCACCAAACCCTAGCGCCGCTGATCCCGGCCGCGGCGATCCCGACGAACGGTCGTGGATGGGCCGCGTCGCCATAAAGACGTGTGTCGATGGATCTCGGTAAGTGGCGCTAGGATGTTGCCGCTGCGGCATCGCAGAGCTAACCCACATTTCGCCTCACCGCCGGATCACAATTGACAGTCCGATCGCGTCGCCGCCTCGGAGAGTGCGAAATGTTGCACCGCCATCGCCTCACACACCGAGGATTCGTGAGGATTTGCGCGAACCCGAGGCTTGTCCGGCGGAGATAAAGTCCTCTGATGCAACACTTCACTCCGCCGATTTTGCCTACTCACTCGTGCACTCCCGTACACCGTAGCTTGCGCTAGAGCTCGCTGGAGTAGCATTCTTCCACCGCCTCGGTTTTCCTCGCTTCCCGCCGTCGTCCGTCGTTCTCCGCCACGCCCAAGACCCACTCCGAGTCTGCCGTGTCGAGACGATCCAATGGGCCACTTCTTCACGCCGAGAAGCTCGAATCGCCGGCGCCATCTGATCTTCTCCAAGTCCGGTGACAAATGCCGCCGCTTCTTCGAGTATCGCAACTCGCCTCCGTCGGATCTTCATCCCACGCACCAAGGTAAAGCCACGGTATTCCTATTTGAATCGAAATGAAATGGTATCGTAGAAAATGGTCGTTAGATGGTAATCGTGCGGCTCTAGTAAGGCCACGTGGAGGTCCGGTGAATAGGAATCGCCAGATGACTTCCGCCGCTGATCTCCATCCAACCGCCGCCGCTGAGTCCACGAGCTACGAGGTTAGCGCTGATTATGGCCGTTAGATCTCAAATGTCCGCTTGGATTGTGCCACGAGGCTCGTGAGCGCGCATCGCCGTATCGCGGGCCGTTGGATCGTCATCCAACCGTGGAGGAACGTCCACGTAGTCCCGGGTCGACGCGATTGTTAATGCCCGTCAGATTTTAGATTAAGGGCCGAGATCTCGCCACGTAGCCACCCTCGACGTGTTGATAATAGCCATCGATCTTAGATCAGTGGTTGAGATCTTAACACGTAGCCGCTCGGAGGCTCTGCCGTTGCCATATGCCGACCGTTCGATTTAAATCCAACGGCCAGGAAAAATGTGTCCGCGTGGACGGACGATTCTACAGCCGCCGTGTCGAAGTTCTGTGTGGACCGAGCACTGTTCCGACGGGCCCACTTGTCAGTGTGATGACCGCCGGGTGTGCTGACGTCAGCATGACGTCACCCGGGGCCCACATGTCAGTGACCGTGGTGACGTGGCTGTCTCTGGTGCTGACATGTGTCAAGCCGTGGAATTTAACCGGATTTTCCAGTAGAAAAATAAATCAATAACTCGGGTATTTCTTTATTAGAAATTCCAGAAACTTGCAAATGCTATAACTTTTGCGTTTTAACTCGGAATTGGGTGATTCTAGTTCCTAAAAATTTGTAAAAATGTGAACTATTTCTTGGTGATTTTTATTTTATTTTTAGTGATGATCTTGCTGTCTGTTTAGTATATTTATTGTGTGCACGTTTGTTCCGAGTAGACTCCGAATTGACGGGAACTGTCGGAGAAGATTTCGAAGACCCATCGCAAGTCCCTGATCAAGATCAACAGCTATTTGAAGGCAAGTCATGCTTTGACCATATTGCCCCTAGATTTTCAAATATATCTCAATTCAAGTTATGCATGCTATGTTAATCAAAAATGATATTGCTTATGTGGGAAAGGTAGGTAAATTACCTATCTTGTTTATGCCAGCTTGTTAATACTATTTGTATGCCCTGAAAACCTTGTCACCATAAGATGTTAATTTATGTTGGTTGCTATATAAATGCCAACACGGGAGGCTAGACCGTGATTAGCTGTTTAGTATGCTTGTGTGCGTAGAATGACTTTCAAATTCGCAAAAGAATATTGACTAAACAATTATGGAATGCATTTTTGAAATAATGCGATGATGTCATGAGACGGAATTGGGGGTAGCGACCTGTGTGGTTCTACTCATGCAATGAAGTGGGCATTGGCATGTGTTGCATAAATGCAAACCGAGGTGGGAAATGATTTGGACCGGGGCAAGTGGCAAGAAGGCTTCGTGCCAGGTGGGCCTGTGTGGCAACGGGATGTATTGAGATTGTAAAGGCTGTGTGCCGAGAAATATAAAACAGATGTCTTGCCCGGGACAGTTAAGGACATCACCTTGCGAGCCTTTGAACTGAAGTTTCAGAGAACCACTTGTCCGAATGGGATGCAGACCTAGTTTAGTAGGGTTCTCGATATCTTTCCTTTGACACTCGGGCTGATAGCCACACAAAAATGTAACCGTATGGGGGGCGCGACTGTCTTTGCGGCTTGGTACTCCATCCAATCAGATTTGCTTGTTCTAAGCTTCGCTCTGAGTGAGGAAGTGTTAGAAAGGAAATCTCTGGAAAGGTTCCTTTGGTTAGGTGTTAGTATCCAAAGACTTTGTTGCAATCAATCACTGTGTGGTGAGCGATCAGATCCTGTGGGTAAAGTGTCTACCTCCGCAGAGTGTGTGTTAAATCTATTCGAATAGCCGCGTTCGCGGTATTGGACAATGCTCGGGGATTACAGTCAAGGTTAGATTTTCAAAATAAAATATGGAATGGGTGGTTGTGTGCCGAAGACTAATGAATCAAACTTAGGGCTGTGTGCCAAACTCTTGGAAAAGAATTGAGGAATTATTTGTTATAGTAATGATTTTTTTCCTGCTTTTATTGTAATTAAGACTATCTGTTAAAAGAAATGCTGCTTTATGCAAAATAACCATCTAAGCCTTTCCTTTGGAATAAGCCATGCATGTAGTAATAGAACTGCATTGTGCATGACTTGTTGAGTATGTTGTATACTCACCCTTGCTTCAACAAAACCTCAGAAGAAGAAGCTACGCCACTTGGGAAGAGGAGTTCAACGAAGGTCGAGGATTAGGGTTGAGCCTCACAATTGCCCGTGGGCGTAACGAGGGGTCCATTGACGTACTTTTGCTTCCGCTATTGAACTTGTGCTACTTTGTTATTTATCGCTCTGCGTGGCTTAATTAATGTAAGGTGACCATAAGGTCGTAACTCGCTTATATTCATGTGTGAAGTACTTAATTATTAATTCACTGTATGATTGTGGTACTTCAACACTGTTCATCCTGTGTGTACTAGCGTGATCCTGGACTAGTACATAATACACAGAGGGTCCGGATTTGCAGATTTGGGTCCCGACAGAGTTGGTATCAGAGCCATACTTACTGTAGGATTTGACCCTAGATAGATTGGCCGTTCTTTAGGAACTTCAAAATTATTTTTTGTTAAAAAAAAGAAAAATTTAACTTGAAAGAATGATAAGTTTTTGACTTGTCTTATTCTTCTATTCTTTTCTCCTTGCTGAAAATTTCTATCTTTCCCCATTGTTTTAAATGAAGATCTTATCTAAGCTGTTCCAAATAGTTATCGTTGTTTCACACTTAAGGAGAAAGCTACCGGTGTCGCCGCCATCCCAAGATCGTGAAGAGCAGAATTGTCGAACTCAAGAAAAGTGGATCAATGAAGTGTTCTGGCTAGAAGAACCAATGCTTTCGAGCAGCTGAGACTCATGTGAGAGTCGCGTCTGCCTAAGATAGAAGTGTTACCTCTTAGACGGTAGATTATTGTGTGTTTAGGTTAATTGGGTTTTCTTTTGATTCTTTGAGTGTGCAAGATATGCTGCGTAGCTTTTAGGCTTGGATAAGCAACCATACCTAGTTAGTAATTGTTTGCTTAAGGTTTTAGTTACACTGTTCTCCCTATATAAGTTCTTCTACTTGCCTATTCTTTTCCTCTTATCTCTAAACCGCCGAGGCAATCAAAGCAGATGGTGAATACTGCAACACCGAGCCGGAGGCGATGGTTCACGCTAAGGAGGCAACAGAGCAAAGACACCACCTCCACAGTAGCACCACTAGTTGACATGCGAATCTAGGAGCTTTTCTCGAAGACAAACGCGATTAATGCAGCACTATGATGGCAACTGCACAACAAATCAACACCCAAGCAGTCGCCAACAACCAAGCTATTAACAATGGGCCACGTCCCTACTCGAGATTGTCCGAGTTTATGAGGACACGTCCGCCTACTTTCTCAGGCAATGCTAGCCCGTTAGAGGCAGATGATTGGTTGAGGACCATCGAGAGGAAACTGCATATAACACAGTGTGATGGAAATGAGAGGGTGCTTTATGCCTCTCATCAGCTAGAAGGAACAGCAGCTGAGTGGTGGGAAAACTACTGCGCATCGTAGGAAAACCCACAGGAAATCACCTGGGAAGAATTCACCATAGCCTTTCGTCAATACCACGTACCAGAAGGTATCATGGAGCTAAAGAAGGAAGAATTTAGAATGCTGAAGCAAGGAGGTCATTCCGTGGCTGATTATTTAAATAAGTTCACTCAACTAGCACGCTACGCTCCTAAGACGAGCAAAGATAAGGCTAGGCGCCTCGCGTTTATGAAGGACTTAACATCGATTGGTGGGATTGATTACCCACACCTTCCCTGATTTTTAAGAACTGGTAAATAAGGCACTTATACTGGAGGATAAGCGAAAGGAGCTTGATGATAACCGCAAACGCCGCATGGCACAACAGGGAGGACGTCAAGGTCATCAGAAGCCAAGGTGATACCTCAGCAATTCTCCCGATTTCCTCAAGGAAGCAATGTCAGGACACCGCCGCCGATGCCGAGACCAGCAGGACAAACCCCCCAGACTCCAGTCAGGACTGTTAATCCGAATGGAGGAAACCAGCAGATGTCGGGAAGACGCTGCTACAATTGCAATGAAACTGGGCATTTCGCCAATGTGTGCCCAAAGAAGAGAGGAGTGACGCCAGTGCGCTTCAACTTAGGGAACACGCCAGCTAAAACTCCTGTCCAAGGAGGAAGCCGAGGACCTTCCCAAGCCGTAGCCACACCGCAAGTATTCACGCGAGGTAGGATTAATCACATTTCCGCAGACGAAGTCCAGAATGCTACGGACGTCGTGCTCGGTAAGTTCCTTGTCAACTCAGTGCCTGCTACAGTGTTATTCGATTCCGGAGCTTCACATTCGTTCGTTTCTCGAGATTTTGCCATGACAAATGATCTGGATATTGTTAACCTTAAAAGTACACTTCTAGTCCAATCCCCCGGATTAGAATTCCGCTCTAAGGTCGAATGTTCTGGGGTTAAGCTATTAATAAAAGGGGTAGAGTTCCTAGCAAACCTTATTATATTAGATACCCAAACCCCGGATGTTATCTCAGGAATGGATTGGTTGACTAGCATAAGGTCAGATTAGACTACGCGAAGAGTCGGTTCTGCTGAAAGCCCTGATAATCGGAAAGTGGAATTTCAAGCAATGGTAGTTCGAGATGGACAAATGTTAGTAAACAGTCTGGAGACCATCAGTTTGAAGGAGGTACCAGTGGTCAGTGAATACCCGGATGTTTTTCCCGAGGAATTACCAGGAATGCCACCAGACAGGGACATAGAGTTTGTAATCGATCTAGTACCTGGAACAGCACCAATAGCAAAAAGACCATATCGGATGTCCACCGAAGAACTTGTTGAGATGAAGAAACAGATTGAGGAGTTATTGGAAAAAGGATTCATCAGGCCGAGCTCGTCACCATGGGGAGCGCCGGTTACTGTCTGCCAAGAAGAAGGATGGGAGTTTTGAATGTGTAGATTATCGGCGCTTAACGAAGTGATGATAAAGAATAAATATCCGCATCTTGATAGATGATCTTTTTGATCAATTAAGAGGAGCAGGAGTATTCTCCAAGATCGACCTTAGGTCAGGATATCACCAGTTGAAAATCAAGACCGAGGACATACCTAAGACTGCATTTTCTTCAAGATATGGACACTATGAGTTCACTGTTATGTCATTTGGATTGACAAATGCGCCAGCATACTTTATGAACTTGATGAATAAAGTATTCATGGAATATTTAGATAAATTTGTGGTCGTGTTCATAGACGATATTCTAGTTTATTCAAGGACGGATGAAGAGCACACCCAACATTTGAGATTAGTGCCGAGAAGCTAAGAAAGCAACGATTGTATGCAAAGTTCAAGAATGTGATTTTCGAAGAGTAAGGTAGAATTCTAGGCACGTAATGACCGCCGAAGGAATTGCAAAGGACCCAAGCAAGGTTGAGACAAGATCGCATTGGGAACCGCCAAGATGGTTACGCAGATTCAAGCTTTTGGGATGGTTTGGGTATTACCACGATTTATAGAAGGGTTTTCGACAATTGCCAGGCCAATTACGTAATTGTTAAAGAAAGAGAAGAAATTTGTGTGGACACCGGATTGTGAGAAGAGTTTTCAAGAATTGAAGAAACGATTGACATCAGCGCCAGTGTTAGTTCAACCAGATGTGCACCAGAGTTTTGATATTTACTGCGATGCATCACGCCAAGGGCTTGGATGCGTGTTGATGCAAAACGGAAAGGTAGTAGCCTATGCATCAAGGCAATTAAGGCCACATGAAGAGAATTACCCGACGCATGATCTAGAATTAGCAGCTGTAGTACATGCCTTAAAGATATGGCGTCACTATCTCATCGGCAATAGATGCGAGATATATACAGACCATAAAAGCCTTAAATACATTTTCACCCAATCTGACTTGAACATGAGGCAACGGAGATGGTTAGAACTGATCAAGGATTACAACATGGGTATCCATTATCATCCTAGCAAGGCCAATGTAGTGGCTGATGCCTTGAGTCGGAAAAGTCATGGTCTAAATATGAAAGTGGGAGAAAGCCAGGGAGAATTGTGCAAGGATTTTCAGAGGTTGAAATTGGAAGTTGTTCTGGAAGGATTTGTAGCCGCTTTAGAGGTGAAGCCTATCTTGGAAGACCAGATTAGGGAAGATCAGAAGAATGATGAGAAGATCAAGTGAATCAAAGCCAAGATGGAGGAAGGGCAAGCAAAAGAATTTAAGCTAGATTTAACAAGGCACGCTAGGATGAAAGAGCGCATTTGTGTACCTAACAAAAAGGAGTTAAAGTAGTTAATACTGGAGGAAGCTCACGACTCCAAGTATTCGATTCACCCAGGAAGTGCAAAGATGTATCAAGACTTGAAAGAAAGGTTCTGGTGGCCAAATATGAAGAGAGAGATTGCTGAGCACGTAGCACTATGTGATGTATGCCAACGAGTCAAAGCTATACATCAACGGCCAGCAGGGCTGCTGCAACCATTGAAAATACCAGAGTGGAAATGGGAGGAAATTGGAATGGATTTTATCACCGGATTGCCAAGGATGCAAGGAGGTTATGACTCCATATGGGTCATAGTAGATCGTTTAACAAAAGTTGCACACTTCATACCGGTAAAGACAACCTACTCAGGAGATAAGTTGGCAGAGCTATACATGGCAAGAATCGTTTGCTTGCATGGAGTGCCAAAGAAGATAGTATCGGACAGAGGTACCCAATTTACCTCAAGATTTTGGGATAAATTGCATTCAAGAATGGGCACCCGCTGAATTTCAAGATAACAGTTATCATCACCCGCAAAATGCATCGCGCAGTATGTAAAGAGTCAATCGATATTAGAAGATATGTTGAGGGCCCGTGCATTGGCATATACGACGTCTTGGGATAAATGTTTACCATATGCTGAATTTAGCTACAACAATAGCTATCAAGCTAGCCTTCAGATGTCACCTTTCGAAGCGTTGTATGGTCGAATTTTGTAGGACGCCGTTAAATTGAATGAGATCGGTGAGCGCCGTGTCTTCGACCAGACGACTCCAAGAAGTCAAGAGCAAATAGCACTGATAAGGGAAAGGTTGAAAATCGCGCAGTCAAGGCAGAAGAGTTATGCGGACAATCGCCGCAGGTATTTGAGCTTTGAGCCAGAAGATTATGTGTATCTCAGAGTTACGCCTCTTAAGGGAGTCCAGAGGTTTCACAAAAAGGGAAAACTCGCACCAAGATATGTAGGACCGTTTAAGATCGTAAGCCGCAGGGGAGAGGTCACATATCAACAAGAGTTACCGCAGTCATTGGTAGGAGTACACAATGTCTTTCATGTATTGCAACTCAAAAAGTGTCTCCGAGTTCCTGACGAGCAAACCTCACTGGAAGAAGTTGAACTACAGGAAGACTTGACCTATAAAGAGCAACCGATAAAAATTCTGGATACAGTGGATCGAAAAACAAGGAGCAAGACAACCCGCTTTTGCAGAGTTCAGTGGAGCAACCTCACAGAAAGCGAGGCCACCTGGGAACGAGAAGAGGATCTGAAAAAGGAATTCCCGAACCTATTCTTTAGTTAAGCTTCGAATCTCGGGGTCGAGATTCTGTTAAGGGGGTAGGTTTGTAATGTCCCAAAATTTGGCCTAATTTAAAATTTTTGAGTTATTTGCATTTATTTGAATTTATCTAAATTTTTGTGGATTTTTGGGATTTATTTGGATTTAATTGAAGTTAATTTAAATTTATCCTTCTCTTGACTAATTAAATATCAGAAAAGTACTTATCAAAAATAAATAAAAATATTTTATGTAAGCTCTAAATGCTCTGAAATATTTTCTGGAATTTTTCTAGAATTTTTCGAGCATTTTTAGTGCCCTAAATAATTACTTTGATTTACTGGATTTATTTTTATTGATAAAACCGGAAAAATGTCGTAGCTACAGTATTGGGCCGAGCCCAACACTGTGCTCGCGCCAGCCAAACCCTAGCGCCGCTGATCCCGGGCCGTGCGATCCCGATTGAATGGTCGTGGATGGGCCGCGTCGCTTACAGCGCGTGTGTCGATGGATCTCGGTAAGTGGCCGCTAGGATGTTGCCGCGTGGCACCACGTAGCCAGCCCGTTACTCGCCCTCAGCCGTCGGATCGCAATTGGACGGTTCGGATCGCGTCGCTGTCTCGGGAGAGTGCGAGCTGTGCACCATCGTCGCCCGTTGGCCGCCGAGGATTCGTCAGGGATTTGCGCGCAACCCGAGGCTTGTCCGAGCGGGAGATAAAGTCCTCTGCATGCAGCACTTCACTCCGCCCATTTTGTTTACTCACTGCACTCCAGACACCGTAGCTTGCGCTTAGAGCTCGCCGGAGTAGCATTCTTCCACCGCCGGTTTTCTCGCTTCGCCATCGTCTGCCGTTCTCCGCCGCCTAAGACCCACTCCGAAGTCCGCTGTGTCGAGACGCATCTAGCGGCCACTTCTTCACGAGAAGCTCGAATCGCCGACGCCATCGTGATCTTCTCCAAGTCCGGTGACAAATGCCGCGCCTCTTCTTGAGCATCGCCTTCGCCACCGTCGGATCTTCATCCCACGACCAAGGTAAAGCCATGTGTATTCCTATTTGAATCGAGCTGAAACGGTATCGGTAGAAAATGGCCGTTAGATGGTAATTGTGCGGCTCTAGTAAGGCCACGTAGGTCTGGTGAATAGGGAATCGCTCGGTATGACTTCCGCCGTTGGATCTCCATCCAACCGCGCCGTTGAGTCCACGTAGCTACGAGGTTAGCGTTTGATTATGGCCGTTAGATCTGAAATGTCTGGCTTGGATTGCGCCATGTAGGCTCGGTAGCAGCGCATCGCTCGGGTATCAGTGGCCGTTGGATCGTCATCCAACCGTGGAGGAACGTCCATGTAGTCCCGGGTCGACGCGATTGTTAATGCCCGTCAGATCTTAGATTAAGGGCCGAGATCTCGCCACGTAGCCACCCTCGACGTGTTGATAATAGCTATCGGATCTTAGATCTGTGGTTGAGATCTTGCCACGAGTCCGCGAGCTCTGCCGTTGCCATATGCCGACCGCTGGATTTAAATCCAACGGCCAGAAAATGTGTCCGCTGCGGACCAAGAGTTGCACGCCGCGTGTCGAAGTTCTCGGTGGATCGAAGATCTTTATTCGCGGCCCACTTGTCGCTGTGATGACCGCCGTGTGCCGACGTCAAGATGACGCCACTCGGGGCCCGCATGTCGGTAACCGTGGTGACGTGGCTGTCTCTGGTGCTGACACGTGTCAAGCCGTGGAATTTAACCGGATTTTCCAGTAGAAAAAATAAATCAATAACTCGGGTATTTCTTTATTAGAAATTCCAGAAACTTGCAAATGCTATAACTTTTGCGTTTTAACTCGGAAATGGGTGATTCTAGTTCCTAAAAATTTGTAAAAATGTGAACTATTTATTGGTGATTTTTATTTTATTTTTAGTGAAGATCTTTCTATCTATTTAGTATATTTATTGTGTGCACGTTTGTTCCGAGTAGACTCCGAATTGACGGGAACTGTCGGAGATGATTTCGAGGACCCATCGCAAGTCCCTGATCAAGATCAACTGCTATTTGAAGGCAAGTCATGCTTTGACCATATTGCCCCTAGATTTTCAAATATATCTCAATTCAAGTTATGCATGCTATGTTAATTAAAAATGATATTGCTTATATGGGAAAGGTAGCTAAAATACCTATCTTGTTTATGCCACCTTGTTAATACTATTTGTATGCCCTGAAAACCTTGTCACCATAAGATGTTAATTTATGTTGGTTGCTATATAAATGCCAACACAGGAGGCTAGACCGTGATTAGCTGTTTAGTATGCTTGTGTGCGTAGAATGACTTTCAAATTCGCAAAAGAATATTGACTAAACAATTATGGAATGCATTTTTGAAATAATGCGATGATGTCATGAGACGGAATTGGGGGTAGCGACCTGTGTGGTTCTACTCATGCAATGAAGTGGGCATTGGCATGTGTTGCATAAATGCAAACCGAGGTGGGAAATGATTTGGACCGGGGCAAGTGGCAAGAAGGCTTCGTGCCATGTGGGCCTGTGTGGCAACGGGATGTATTGAGATTGTAAAGGCTGTGTGCCGAGAAATATAAAACAGATGTCTTGCCCGTGATGCTTAAGGACATCACCTTGCGAGCCTTTGAACTGAAGCCAGACAACCACTTGTCCGAATGGGATGCAGACCTAGTTTAGTAGGGTTCTCGATATCTTTCCTTTGACACTCGAGCGACAGCTACACAAAAATGTAACCGTATAGGGAGCGCACTGTCGTTGCTGGCTTGGTACCCATCCAACTGTATTTGCTTGTTCTAAGCTTCGCCCGAGTGAGGGAAGTGTTAGAAAGGCAATACTGGAAAGGTTCACTGGTTAGATGTTAGTATCTGAAAGACTTTGTTGCAATCAATCACCGTGTGGTGAGCGACTATATCCTGAGGTAAAGTGTACACCTCCGCAGAGTGTGTGTTAAATCTATTGAATAGCAGGCCTCATGATATTGGACAATGCTCGGGATTACAACAAGGTTAGATTTTCAAAATAAAATATGGAATGACCGGTCAGGTAGTCAAGACTAATGAATCAAACTTAGGGTCGTGTGCCAAACTCTTGGAAAAGAATTGAGGAATTATTTATTATAGTAATGATTTTTTTCCCGCTTAATCTAATTAAGACTATCTGTTAAAAGAAATGTCGCTTTATGCAAAATAACCATCTAAGCCTTTCTTTGGAATAAGCCATGCATGTAGTAATAGAACTCAAGATTGTGCATGACTTGTTGAGTATGTTGTATACTCACCCTTGCTTCAACAAAACCTCGAAGAAGAAGCTACGCCCACTTGGGAAGAGGAGTTCAACGAAGGTCGAGGATTCGTTGAGCTCGCTGGCCAGTTCGTGGCAAAACGAGGGGTCCATTGACGTATTTTTGCTTCCGCTTATTGAACTTGTGCTACTTTGTTATTTATTGCTGCATGCGGCGAATTAATGTAAGGTGACCATAAGGTCGTGTAACTCGCTTATATTCATGTGTGAAGTACTTAATTATTAATTCCATTTGTGTATGATTGTGGTACTTCAACACTGTTCATCCTATGTGTACTAGCGTGATCCTGGACTAGTACAGAATACACAAAGGGTACGGATTTGCAGATTCGGGTCCCAACAAACATGTTCAAGGAGTGTGGCTAGCCTTGCGGATTTGTGGGTTCGCCTAGTGAGAAGGGGTTGATGTCGTGTCCGGCTTCGAACGGCTCTTGCTCCAGCGACGGCTCTGTGTACTGCTCCTGCTCCGAGATTCGTGCCGTTGGTTGTTCTGACGTCGGTTCTAGTGCGAGAAAATGCAACCAATAATTAAATGAACAAATACAAACAACAAAATAAAATCGAAAAAAGAATCAGAGAGAAAATGGCCGGAACGGAGCTCAGGGATATTTTGGGAATTTTTCTGAACTTGGTTTGGCGAAACGGAACTTATTTTTGGACTCAGCGGCTCGAAACGGTCAAGAAAATGTATTTTTGGCTATTTTGTATTTTTAGGAATTTTTGGGATTTTTCCAAATTCTAAATTGATTTTTGGATTTTAGAATGAATTTTAATCCGAAAAAGAAATAAAAACCGAAATGGACTATATGGCGATGAGGGCTGACGCGAGGCTTGTGCCCAGCGCAGACGTTTGGCCAGTGCGGGCGTGGCCGCACGACCATGGACCGCAGAGGAGGGCTCGAGGTGGAATGGGTTGGCGGGGGAGATAGAGGAGCTCACGGCGAACCCGAATCGGGGAAGAAATGGGGATGGGGTGGAGCAATGCGGTCGGGCGGCGGTGGGGACCGGAGATGGGGAAGAAAGCGCTAACGCGGGCGGAGGAAGCTACCGGGGAAGAAAATGACTGAGGGGAAGGAAAGAAGAGTGCGCGGGGAAGACGAGGAAAGGCTTACCGGCTCGGGATGGGTTCGGGAGGGAGCACAGTGGGGTTTAAATAGCGCACGAACAGCAGAGAGAGAAGAGCACCATGATTGCGGCTGTGACCGAGGGAAGAGCTCGAGGCGCTGCGGGATTTGCGGCGAGGGCGGCGGCGAGGTGACGTTGCGCAGGCGAGGCGGGATTCGCGGACGAGGCGACGGGTGAGGGCGGCGCTGCGCAGACGGTGCTATTGGCGACGAGACTGAGGGCGCAGGTCGTGTGGAGAAGAAGCAATCAGGCGCTGAAGGCGCGGGGTGGGTTGGCGGAGGTGGGTCAGGCGGGGAATGGGTATGCTGTGAGAAAAGAAAAGGACGGCCAAAGAGAAATGGGCTGAAGCCAGCTGGGCTTTACAAGGGAGAAGGCGGGAATCAACATAGGGAAAACGGGTTTTTCGGGTGCTTGGCCAAAAATGGAAAGGGCTAAAAAAAATGGGTTAAAGAAATTTCGGAAAATTCCAGCAAAATTCAATTAAATCCAATAAAATGAGATAAATCCATTTTTGAAATTTTTGGGTTATTTCAACCTACCCCCCTTAAAATAAATCTCGTCCCCGAGATTTACTCCTCCTAGGGAACAGGTTGGGAAATTCTGCTGCAATTCTGATTCCTTTTTCCGGTGGGTTCTTCAATAGAAAGAATTCGTCCACCATTTTCGGCATACTCTGTCATTCCTATTTCTGTGTTGACTTTTAGTTGACTTGTCGATCCGGGTTGGCACTTGGTCTGTCGGTTGTC
Source organism: Guadua angustifolia (assembly GCA_036346375.1). NCBI lineage: Eukaryota > Viridiplantae > Streptophyta > Magnoliopsida > Poales > Poaceae > Guadua > Guadua angustifolia. The sequence continues at coordinate 5,931,828 of CM070501.1, forward strand.
CCAATGATCCGGAGGTACCGCTTGTGATGAGGTAGGTTCTTCTGCAGGGCAATTCCATTTCGCCATGGTTGATCTGACGGTTACCGAAGGGAACTCCTTAACTTAGGTATCTAGAGTACATTGGGTACCTGTCTTTGAGCTTGGGCTCATTTGTGACTTGCAGGTTACGTCTTCAACTTTCTTGAGGTTTGATAGGGTCCGACATATCTGGTTGTAATTCTTCCTTAACTCTGAAATCTGTACATTGACTTGGAGGGCATCATCTTCAAGCAGGCAAGGTCTTCATTCTGGTGACTGACATTCTTCTGCTCTTTGTCTGTATAACTTTCTTGTTGTTTTAAGGCGGCCTTTGGGTCTTCTTTGCTGACTTTCATAGGGGTTTCTGTATCATGCACATCTTGGGGCCTAGAGAATTGCCCTTTTCTGTTTCTCTGTCCAACTTCGTTTTTATTGTTACATGTGGATTTCCAAATTGGGTGTGATCTGGGTTTCCTGTTCTGAACCATTTTCCTCGGAATTCCATGTGACCTTATCATCTGTGCTAAATATATTCCTTCTAATCTTTTGTTTCGGTGGAAAGCTTGCTTATTTGAAATGAGGTGCGCGATCTTGGTCAATCTGTCAGTTGTCATCCAATAATATTGAATCCCTGTCGAGTCCTTGAACATCCTTGTGAGGAAATCCATTCCGATCTCATCCCATTTCCTATCTTGGGGAAGAGAGCTGCAGTAGACTAGTAGTCTTCTGAGGGTCAATCTTAACCTTCTGACACACATTACCGTATAGGACATTCTTGGCTGCTTTCTTTGTCAAAATCAATCCTCTGATATTTTTATTATTACATATATAGTTATAGAGCCACGATATCCCTTGTTGATTTGGCGGAAGCTCTTGAGGGGTTGGCATCTGTCATTCTTTTTCTATACTACTGAATGTTCTTATCTTCCTGTTGGGCTGTTTTGATTTGATCCAATGGATTTGGGGAAATTCCAACTGAGTGTATGAATCTGTCATCACTTTGCAGGTCAAGATTTCCTTTTCATTTCTAACTGGTTACACATGGTGGGTTAAGCCACTTTCTCGTCGATTGGTCTGGCTATTCTGGAATGATTATTGTCTTGGATATCTCTGAGGTGGGGACGCTGATTCATTTTCTTTCTGCTAACTTTGGGTTCATCTGCATGATGGCTTACTGTCCCTGGCCATTCGTAAGGATGGTGAATACTGCTGTTCCATTTCCAGGTTAACTAATCCATCTTTAGGGTGACATTCAAACCTTCCTATTTTATCTTCAGCAACTGATCATGAACTTAATTCCTTGAATGATCAATCTCTAGGATCTTCATACTTGAACCGAGTCATTACCCAACTCCCAGGGTTTGGAACACATAAGAGGTAGGCAAGGGGAATAATTCATTTTTGCAAACAAAAGCCAACGAAATGAAGGGATGGTTTGCACCGGGGTTAAAAGAATCACATTGGTTGTGACTGAGCTTGGAACTTACCGATGACGACGCTTATGCCTCGCAGCCTTCTTCTACAGTATATGATTTATCCAATTTCTCGGGTCATTGGGATTTGGTTCGGTCTTGATGGGTATCTTCCTTCGCAGCAATCCTCGTTGCTTTCTCGGTGGCTGATATGGCGCATTTTATCGGTTTGTCGGGATAGAGTTGGAAACCTGAGCCTTGGCCACATCAGAGGGTAAATGCTTCTTAGGGCAGTGATGCCGGATATGTCCTGTCTGTCTGCAGTGAAAGCAGCGAGTGGTCTTGTGGGGGCAATTCTTCGCATAATGATTTCCTTTGCAACTGAAGCACTTCCCTTTCTTGAGTTGAGGCATAGTAGGTACCGGTCTCTGTTCTTCTACAGCCTGTCTTTTAGCAAGGAAATTGGGTGTAGGAACTGGCACTCGTATCCTCAGCGGTATTGGGTTCTGCATCCTCAGCTGTTGGGTCTTCCTTTTCTGAGTGTTTTCCAAGTTGTTCCGGGTCTCCTCGGTGATTATTAACTTGTCTACCATTGTGGTCAAATCTTCGAAGTCATGCGCTGCAATATAGAGCTTCAAACTTTCCTGCAGACCTTCGTAGAATCTTTCCATCTTCTTGGCTTCTGTATCCACTTCTTCAGGGGCATATCGTGCTAGTTGGTTGAATTGATAAAAGTATTCCAAAACTGATCTCTCACCTTGGTGGAAAGTCAAAAATTCCCTTCTTTTAGCTGCCATTAAGCCTGCAGGGATGTGAGCTGCTCTGAATGCTTCCTCAAATTCTGACCACGTGGTTTCTTGTCCGGATTTTTGTGCCTGAAAGTTCATCCACCAGGCGGCGGCTTGTCCTTGTAGCTGGTGCGAGGCGTATAATACTCGTTCCCTATCTGAGCACTGTGCTATGTCAAGTTTCCGCTGAATGTCACTGATCCAATCATCTGCTGCGAGTGGTTCCGCCGCACTTGAAAAGACGGGTGGTCTTGTCTTTTGGAAATCAGACCACCTTGATCTTACAATGTTTCCATCTGGCGCATAGTAATCACTGTGATGGTGTCTGGGTGGTCTGGCGGCAAGCTGGTCTAATATTCTCTCCATTACTTGTGTATGGCGCATCTCTGCCTGATGTCTGTTCCTTTCCATTATGGCCAGTACTTGAGCTAAGCTTGTCACATTGCCGGCGGATTCGTCTTTGTCACATATATTGTGGTGCGGTTCAACTCCCACCATATTTGCTTATCTTGTTCGGTTCTGCAGCAGGTTTTAGGCAAGCAGAAGGTAAGTAAGACTTGGAATTTGGGGTAAGAGGAGAATGAATAGGTAAGGGCTTTAGACGAAAGGAAGGAATTCTTTGAGTTGGGTAGGGTCATAAGGATAATTTATTGCAAACCAAGATAACTAAGATTAGCAAACATAGATTTTTCATTCAATACATAGGGGATGAATCGTATAAGATACCGTTTTAAGGTTCGGTACGACCCATTTTACAATACCAAAGCCTAATACAAAAAGGGGGTACACTTCTAAACTAGCGGTCTACTCATGACTTCGGTCGCCCACCTCTGAATTGCCTCCATCAATGGACTCTTCTTCATGAGTCTTCTACTAGCTCATGGTTCTCAATCTCGCTATCAATGCATCATTCTCATTCCATGCATTTATCACCGCCGATGATCTCATCGCGCTCCCCGAGAGCGGAGTAGTCAACCTCTTGCTCCAATATGAATCGGTCGCATCCTTCAGCGCTGGTCGATCGCTGCCGGGAATGTTGATCATGACTTCATTTGGCTCCGGGCCATCTTGCGGGACCCAGGAGAAAGGATTGCAGTCGAATTCATGCTGGTATCGGCGGCACAGGTACCTTGCCGCCTTCTTGGCAGCATCCTGGATGGGTTCTCGCTCAATGCGCCGGAAACCTTCGAATCTTCTCGGTTGATCGGGACGAATGGGCATTGGCGGCAGATCCACCCAAGACAGCCACTGGCAGCGGATTCCTCCATGGAATTGCTCCTCGGAGTGGAAGACTGGATTGTCTGCAGGACGCGCACCGAGGAACAGCATCATACCCCACAATCGATCTACCCATCCTCCAAGCGCATCCGGGTAGGGGTGAATTCTGTGCACCATCTGCTGACACGAAATTTTGAAGTTAGTTAAGCTCAGAAAACTTAAACACATTTTTAGAAATAGAATTCTGGGTAAGATAGAAGAGGCGAGAAATAGGGAGATAGCGATAATGCTTAGATAATTTTGTAACCCTTTTTGTTTGTAAGTCAAATAGATTTTTCGAAAACTTTCCTAAGCCAACTTAAGGTTTTGATCTACTGGTCAAGTCAAGCTCTGATACCACTTGTTACGGACCGCCCTTTTCAGAGGGTGCGTATAAATACCCTCGCAGCTACCCAGGAATTTAGCTGCTGGTAACCAAGTGTACATTGCTTGATATAAAAGTAAATGCGAATATTTTTACAGGTGAAATAAGGGCCTAATGGACAAGGTTTTACAAAAGGTGCGGCTGGCACCGAATACATTACAGAATACCCACAGGAAAGGCTTGAGCAGATAGATCAAGGCCTTCAAAACCAAATAACATTGTCATCTACGGACTTCTGGAATTCGCCATCTTCAATTGAAATCTAAAGAGGGGGTTGGGAGCAAGGGTGAGTACACAACCGTACTCAACAAACCATACGAAAATTCTGAATATTATATGCAGGGATAAACAAAGGTAGGCACATGTTTTAAGTATTCTGGATGCAAGTTGTGAATATCAGTTTTCATTTTACATTTGAAACACAAACCATTAATAGCAATATAAATATATATCAGGGGGGTTCTGCAAAGTTCTCATCCACGACAGGTTTTAATTATAAAAGCTACAGGGGCGCAGTTGCAGGTATCACCCTAGATTAACTCAGCTTCATTAACCGGAAGCACGGCATATTCGAATACCATTGATATCACTCTGCAGAGGTGCTCAGATTTACCCACAAGACATCTACGGTCATTAGTGCCACCGGATCAACATGCAACTTTTATGCATGCGGCCCGACCGAGATTGACATAACCTTTCATTGAATTTTCCCCCTTTAGTTCCTACCCAGTAGGTTACTTGGGTTCCCACTCCCAAAGGCCCATCGCCAAAGCGGATGGTGCGGCTTGGCTAATCGAGGAACACTCGCTGTTGTGAAACTGCCAATGGCCTTTCATTCCGTTTCACTCCCTACCACGATGCTACCCATTCTTCCCACAGAGAATGGGTCCTCCTGTAGGCATTCCAAGGGAAAAACAATATACCTGCTATGTGGATCGAGCCAACAGAGTCGACCGACCCAACCTCGTGGTTGAGCGGAATCAAGTTATTTACGCTGCCCAAGACATCGGTCCTTAAATACCAAAGACTCACCAAATGACATACCACAACCCATTGGTACCAACTGTACCACCACCACACCACAACATTGGCTTCGCCATCGGTTGGGGTTGGGCCAAGATCCACCTCCCGTGGTCCGCCTAAGCCGCCCCCACACATGAAAGCAATTGTCGAAAATCAATCGAGCCATCTCTGAGATTAAGCATTTGTCTAAAAGTAATACTTGTATGAATTGCTACATCTACTGAAGGTTCAATATTTTATAGCCTAAGGTTAAAAAGGAATTAGGGCATAACAACAGGTTTAACATTTGGTTGTATCTAATCATGTCATTCGAAACTACCACATTTTCTAGTTTTCTAAAATAACAAAAATAATGCAATACAAGAAAATATATAATATAATGGAACTGGGTTCAACATGTTCAAGGAGTGTGGCTTGCCTTGCGGATTTGAGGGTTCGCCTAGTGAGAAGGGGTTGATGTCGTGTCCGGCTTCGAACGGCTCTTGCTCCAGCGACGGCTCCGTGTATTGCTCCTGCTTCGAGATTCATGCCGTTGGTTGTTCCGACGTCGGTTCTAGTGCGAGAAAATGCAACCAATAATTAAATGAACAAATACAAACAACGAAATAAAATCGGAAAAAGAATCGAGAGAAAATGGCTTTAACGGAGCTCGTGGGTATTTTGGGAATTTTTCCGACTTGGTTTGGCTTAAACGGCTCATTTTTGACTCAATGCTCTAAAACGGTCAAGAAAATGTATTTTTGGCTATTTTTGTATTTTTGGGAATTTTGGGATTTTTTCAATTTAAATTGATTTTCGGATTTTAGAATGAATTTTAATCCGAAAAAGAAATAAAAACCGAAATGGACTGGCTGCACAAAGGAAGTCGCATGCCCATATGGCGTACGAGGCCCACGCGAGGCACGCGCCCAGCAAGCACGGCCGCCCAGCGCGAGGGCAAGAGCCACACCGATAGGTGGGTTATGCATGGCAATGACGCGCGGACCTGCAGACAGAGAGAGAAAGGGAGGGGCGTGGCGAGCGGCGGCGACTTCGGTCGGACGCGGAGAAGATGATGGGCGTTATGGTGATTGGCGGCTCGGGAGGGGAAAAGAGATGGCGGCGGAGCAAAAGGACCTCACGACGACTTCAGGGCAGGGGAGAAATACGGGAGGGAGAAAGCAGGGCGGCGCAGCGGCGGGAGAGCATCGGGGCCGAAGAAGATGCACATGGCGAGGGCGGAGGAGGGCTTTGGAGGTGGAATGGGTTGGCGGGGGAGATAGAGGAGCTCACGGCGAACCCGAATCGGGGAAGAAATGGGGATGGGGTGGAGCGATGCAAGTGGGCGGTGGGGACCGAGATGGGAAGAGAGGCCGACGCTGGTGGAGGAAGCCGCTAGGGAAGAAAAGGATCATGGGAAGGAAAGAAGAGTGCGCGGGGAAGACGAGGAAAGGCTTACCAGCTCGGGATGGGTTCGGGAGGGAGCACAGTGGGGTTTAAATAGCGCACGAACAACAGAGAGAGAGAAGAGCGCCATGATTGCGGCTGTGACCGAGGGAAGAGCTCGAGAGGCAAGGGATTCAAGGCGAGGGCGGCGATGAGGTGACGCTGCAAGAAAGTAGGCGGGATTCATGACGAGGCGACGGGTGAGGGCGGCACGCATGACGGTGCTATTGGCGACGAGATCGAGGGCGCAGTCGCGGAGAAGAAGCAATCAGACGCTGAAGGGCGTTAATGGGTTGGCGCGAGGTGGGGCGGCAAGGGAATGGGTTATGCATGAAAAGAAAAAGGACGGCCGAGAGAAATGGGTCAAGCCTACTGGGCTTTACAAGGGAGAAGGCGGGAATCAACATAGGGAAAGCGGGTTTTTCGGGTGCTTGGCCAAAAATGGAAAGGGCTAAAAAAAATGGGTTAAAGAAATTTTGGAAAATTCCGGCAAAATTCAATTAAATCCAATAAAATGAGATAAATCCATTTTTGAAATTTTTGGGTTATTTCAAATCTACAGGAATGGACCGTCACCAAGATGATATCGCCACCGTCGACACGATCCGGGAGAAGTACAAGAGGATGGCATCGTGGGTACCTCCTGCACTAATCGCCTTAAATCCAAACCCAAACCCTAACAAAGTCCTGTCTACCCAAACCCACTAAGCTTTATGGGTACAAATCAGACCATACCCAAACCCAATGGGTACCTAATACCCAATGGATACCCACGGCACAGATTTGTGCGAGCAACCAAGGGCGTAAGGCGAAGAGGTGGGGGCGCCACGCCACATGCTCCTCCCTCGCAGACACCAAGGCCATGGCTCGGTCCGCACGAACACTAAACCTCTGGGTAAAGGGAGTAGTGCCTTTGGTGAGTAGGGTCACCTCTCTCTCTTCTTTGGGCACTATGCGCTGCGGGCCAGAGGGAGCGGATGGGAGAGTCATGGCAGGAGGAGCAAAGGCCGATCACGAGTGAGGCAAAGGAGGGGAAAGGGAGGCCGAAATAATCAGGCGATGGGGGCAAGGAGAGGGAAGTGATGGGGGTGAGGGGAATCAAGGAGTAGCTGACTCATCCAATCAGTCAGTGAGTTTGTTTGTCTAATATACCTCTAAAAAAGTAGGCCCACATGTCATAGGATACCCATTGGGTATCCATGGGTACAAATTGACACCCACACCCATCCTATGAGCTTATCAGGTACCCAAACCCATAAACCCATGGGTCTAAAGTGCTACCCATATCTACTCTTACCGGGTCGGGTACCCACGGGTACCCAAATCTATGGGTAAAACTGCCATCCCTAAGCGACGGCGGCCACAATTTCAACTCAACTGGAAGTGGCTCGCGGCTGAAAGACGTGTGCCTTTCGTTCGCCTTGTCGCACCTGCTGAAGCGCCGTTTCTTCGGGATGGAGTGTGCTGAAGCGGACCTCCCCGAGACGCGCGACCTTGTCTTCAACGGCCTTCTGTCAAACGGTGGCTCCGAGAGAGCGTTCAGAGTGATCGAGGTAGAGTTGGGCTTCCTCTACGACTTCTACTACACCAAATATGCTTCTATCTTTGAGATGGAGAACGTTTTCTTCCGGATGGTCATTCTCAAGGTCATTTGCAGATTCATCCTTGGGGCATTCGTGCTTTTGAAATCGACAACCGTAGAGACCCTTGACCCTGTCATTAAGGTGGAAACTAGAACTGTCGACTCAGCAATCACACTGATCATCCTTGGATCATTCCTTATAGTTGAAGTTCTGCAATCCGTACTATATATGGGATCAGATTGGGCCATAGTATCACTGGCTTGTAGAAATATCAGAACAGGTTGCTGCAGTTCCATCCATAAGCCCATTGGGTTTCTTCATAGACTCCCGTTATTCGGGTACTGGCACAACAAGATAGAGCAGTGCTCGGTAATAGAAGGTCACCTCATGTTCTTTCCCAAATTCGACCTCTTCGAATTATTGGGTGTATATTCAGTCGGCCAATTCATGGCGAGGAAAATTCGGTCGTTTGTATATCGTGAGCAAGATTTGGGCCCCGTTCATCTGACGGATATGGTGAAGAAAGTAATCGTCTCCTCGCTAATGCGAAGTGCTGGTGATCATCATCTCACCAACGGAACAGCGTCGTTGGAGAGGAACGGCGTTACGCAGTTGTCAGAAACACTGAAGGATAAAACTCAAACAGAGATCATGCTCACTTGGCACATTGCAACCGAGTACTGCAACATTGCATTTCCTAACGAGGAGGCTGAACAAGAGGAGAACAGCCGGTTTCAGCTCGCGAGTACCGGGACGTCGCGATCAAGCTATCCCGGTACTGCGCATACCTGATGTCCTCCGTCCCAGAGTTGCTTCCGGGGAACTTCGCAGACACCAAGTTCGTCTTCGACACCGTCATGGGGCAAGCAAGTGGGGAGCTGGGGTTTGACATGCCGGAAAAGGAGCGGCTGCTGAGGGTCATTGCCGACGCGGCAGGCAAACCGCCCTCCATCATCGTCGAAGGGCTGCGGCTTGGCACGGAGCTGGAACGCATCGCCACCGCCCGGCCGTGGAAGGTCATGGTGGAGTTCTGGGCGGAGACTCTCCTCTACGTCACGCCATCCAACAACGCTGAGGGGCACATGCGACGCCTCGCGGAAGGAGGGGAGTTCCTGACCCATGTCTGGGCTCTCCTCACGCATGCCGGCGTCCTCACGCGCAACAGAAGGGAAGAAAGACAAGAAATTCCCTGAACAACCTGTGTAACGGCTGTTGGTTTGATCTTGTTGTCGCAGAGTAAGTTTGCGTGGCGTCAGTTGTGTTTTGTTGCTTTCAGAGTTTGTATCGGAGTTCCAGTTAGTAACGGTAATGTGCCGGATATGTATAGCTTATGTATTTGATGAAAAATAGAAAAGGATGTGAGCTGTTGCACATCACCAAAACGATCTGGTGTTTTTTTTTCTCTCAACATAGAAGTTTTGCTTTGTCCAGTTCCTTTGCTTTGTATTGTTACTTTGGTTACTAATGATCTGGTGTTTTTTTTGGTTACTTTGGTCCAAGGTACTCCACTCCCCAAATAGAAGTTCTGCAAGAGGAAGTGCTTTGACGTCCATCGCCTCTGGTGCATCGCCGCCTCGGAGCTACTCCCCCTCCCTGCTTTGAATCCGGTCGGCATGCACGTCCTCCCCAAGCGCTTCCGGCAGAGAGGTCTTTCGGTTATTTTCTTTTCTTGAAAGTTCTCTTCTGTCATTTTCAAGGGCCTGGTAGCACTATCTATCTCGTAGAAGATCCTTCTTGTTAAGTATGTGGTGTTCTTAGGGCTATAAAAAAAGCTTTGAGGTCTACAAGAGCCATCTTGGGTATGAGTTTTTCTTAATGTTGAAAATTAGTGCACGTTAAATTGTTTTCTCTTACCAAGTTTACTAGAGCCGACCTCGAGTTTGAGATTTTATTATTATTGAAAACTAGTGCACGTTGAATTGTTGATTGTTATCGAGTTTGTTTAAGCCGAACTTAAGCCTAGTCAAACTTAGGCCGAGCTAAGCTCGAGTTTTGGTTTAGACTTGGATCTCAACTCATGCTAGCTCAATCTCAGCATAAGCTTCTACCAAATTTGAACTTGGAAAGCTGCTCAACCCGGCTCGTTTATAGTCCTAGATATACGCATCTATTATTCTAAATCTATAGTGTTCTAGGCCCTTTTGCCTAAAAAAACCTCAACGAATAAACAATGCCTTGTTTAAAGTTTTCATTCATCACGATCTTACAGTATTGTCTTTCTACAAAGCAATGCCAACCCGTCGAGATGAGCAAAACTAGCCACGCCAGTAACACGAGCTAGCTAGCGATCCTTCTCCCTAGCTCCAAGGAATAAAAAGCAACTTCCCATATAGTTTAGTTTATTATCGATCTGACCTCCGAAAGATTACCTATGGAGCAACGAGACCAGAAAAAACCGATCAACGCGACGGTAGCGCCTACCTCAACCATCCGCTACTGCACCATCACACGATCGAGGCCTTCATTGGCCATTACGCTACGGCCGCTTTTTCATACTCATCTTGGGCTTCATCCTCGTGAAGGGCGGGCCGCACTCGTCTGGGCTATGTCCTCTTCTCGTCGCCGCAAGACTAACTCCATCACGGCCACGCACTCGATTTACAACCAGAGGATCGGATGGCGCCAATCAAAGGGGTGAATGATTGCGTGGAAGCTAAAATCTTATTTTTAAACTTTTGAAACACCCCAATTCAAACTCAAATTGATTGAAGACCGTTCACGGGTTGGGAAACCAGCTTAGAAGTCTGGGCGACCAGAGAGCACTAGGGCGACCAAGAGAACACTTGAGCGACAGCTTGAGTACAGGCACCAAGAGGACACCGAGCGAAGCAGCTTTGGGCACTGGCGAGCAGTAGGGCACCTGGGGCACCAAAGAGGACACTTGGACGAGCAAGAGGACACTTGGGCGAGCAGTAGGACACTTGGGCGAGCAGTTTGGCACTTGGGCGAACAGGTTGGGCGACCACGTGAACAGTTGGGCGACCACACGCACAGTCTGGGCGAGCAGACCGATATACGCTCACTAAAATAGAAATTTCTGAAGATCCAGCCGTTCGATTGATGTGAAATTTTAACTGTAGAAACTAGACTCAATTCCGCAGCTAACACAAAAAGAATCAGGTCAATCGGATATACGGATCTAAAGTTATATACTTCCCAAGATGACTGAATCCGGGCGACCACGCGAGCAATCGGGCGAGCAGGACATCAATCTGGGTGACCACAAATTACCGAAGATCTAACCGTTGGATTGATTTGAAATTTTAACTATATAAACTAGACTCAATTCTGAAGTGAACAAAAGAAGAATCAATCCGATCGGATCTACGGATCAAAAGATATTACCTTTGCAAGATGATACCTTTGCAAAGAACCGAAACTCCGTGATGAACTTCGTGTCCGCTATGATGAACAAGACTTCAAGCGATCAATCAACTATGTCGGCCAAGAGCAAATCACGACGCAAGAAGTAGCTCTCGAAGATTGATTTTTATTTCATTGTCTAAAGTACTCCAACACAAGAGTACAAACCCGAGTACTGAACGCTTTAGCATAAACAGGGACACCTCCCCTATTTATACAAAGCAACCACAAAGAGATTGAATACAACCCACTTCCAACATGGAAAGAGTCAGATATATCTCAACTTGGCCCAACGTGGCCAAAAACAACTTGCACGTATGTACAAGACACCCGCTGTAATTACGTGACTAACCAAACCTCCATGGCATGTTCTCTAGCCCGAACGCTCCGCATGACATCCTTGACCACCAAGACCTCGATTCCTCCTCGAATCTAGTCTCAACCTCGCCTCCATGAACCTAGTTCCAGCCCCACATCGACCACGCTCGCCTCGAGCAACACTCGCACATGAATAAACACAGAAACGTGCACGAGCACAAGTCCACGACTTGACTCAAGGTCAATCCATGCAACCACTCACACGAGTGCATTGCATCAGCAAGATTTATCATGCTATCACCAAGATAATAATTATCTCAACATGGCACATGCATAAGCACCACACATGCCATAACCAAAAACACTTTGCAATGCCAATTTCTTTCCTAAACCAATTTTTCATCACATGATTTCACAACAACAAGCAAGAGAAGCTAGGTTCATCGAGCTTCCAAGATCGCTTCTACTACTCGATGATGGAGTCGCTTTACCCTACCACGCCGGCTCGCTCCAGATCTAAAAGTGGACTAGAATCACTACTATGTTCCCCCATTGCCATCCCTAGCTTGATCCCGATATCTGCCGGCTTGTACGCCAACTTTGTCAGAGTGGTCTCTTGCTGGATGATCAACTACTCGGATCCCAGCAAAGTTGTCGCCGACTACATGAGAGACTATGTTGATTTTAGAAGAGAACCTCGAGCTGTACAAGAGGCCGATCCTGTGTAACATCCCAAAAATTTAATAAAAGTGAAAATGAATATTTTGAATTTGAAAATATTTATTTCTGAGTTTCTTGGCATCATTGGTTTTATTTGAATTTCCTTTGGAGTTTTGCATTGCATGAGAAATTCAGTAAATGGAAAATAAAGAAGGAAAAATAGAAAAAAAAAGCAAGAATACAAAAAAAGTAAAAGTTTAGAAAATTGCCATGAGAACCCTGATCGTTCAATTAAATTATTTTAGCCAACAATTGAAATTTTACACATAGAATAATGAAGAGATAAAATGAAAAGATAACTTTTAAATCAAAATAATGTATTGTCTGAATTCACATAAAATAATGGAATCACAAACGGTTTAAAATTTTATAGAAGTATTCGAGATCAAATACTTTTGAAAAACAAAATATCAAAAATAATAGACTTCAATTGATCTCAAATAAAAATCGAAGCCAGAGGTTAGAAATCCAAATGGTCGCTATTGAAAGAATATTAGTAATTTCTCAGTAACTCATTTTAATCTGAAAATTTTACCAGACATCAAACCCTGTCCAAAGACCTTGGTCAAAAAGTTTAACAATTTCCTACTCCCATTTGACAGTCCAATAAATCCATGTTCTATACTCATCTCACCGACCGGTGACCCAAGGTCCCACTCGCCACCTCTGCCTCGCTTTTCTCCTCCTCTCGCTCGATCGGATCAGAGTGGAGGCGAACTCTCCCAAGCCCCGAGTGGCGACTACAGCCGATGACCGCCACGAATCCCACTCACCCCTGCATTTCTTGGCTACAAACCGCACCACAAGGACCTCCTCTCCCATTTCCTCACTTCTCCTCTCCTCAAGCTAGGCGCAAGAACTCACCCCATTTCCACCATTTTCAAGCCTCTGCTGCTAGGGCGCTAAGTAAAATGCGAGAGCTTCAGCGATCCTTCTTCAAATCCTCTGAGTCAAGCATCTCCAAGGCTCAAGCATCAAAAGCCCTCAACAATTTCGGATCTCTCCCATGCGAAATGTCACGCCACGAGAGCTCTTCTTCCCAAGTCCCACCGTGGGTAGAGCTTCTGAGATTCTTCCTTCAGTAAACCTTGAAAATAGACTCCTTGTGACTCGATGCTCACAATGCCACCGATTCCATCTCTAATGCCTTTGTTCTTCTTCTCCGTTGGTCACCGCCATTTCACTACCGAGCTCTGCTATGCTTCACCGCTATCTCTTCCAACTAATCATCGCCTCCCCGAGTTCCTCGCCGAGCCGATGTCAGTTGTGCTGCTGCCACGAGATCCGCCGAACACCTTCGCCGGCCACCCTAGGAGTCCTCGCTTCCTATCGCCGTTAAGGGAGTGGTCGAGCACTCGAGCCATCGACCATCGAGCTGAAGAGGAAGCCAAGCCAAAAGCCGCCTCCTTCTGATGGAAAGTGCCTTTTGGTTTTACAGTCAACCTTAGCACATTCCCTTGTTATTGACTTGTACATCTTTAATCACAAACCAGTGAAACAAATTTGTATAATCATCTAAAATCACAAAGAATATAAATAGGTAAAAATATTTAATTTTTTTGACCTGCAGAATAATTAATTATATTAAACTTTGATTAGGAATGTTAATATGGATGTTAATGAGAATTTGTGTATAATAAACCATGAAGAGATGAAATCAGTATAAATGGGATTTTAGGACCAGGATGTATTCAAATATACAAATACATTTAGTTTTTGAACTAAGTTTAATTTATTTGCTTAGCAACCATTAATAATGCTTAATATGGCCACTAATAGAAATGAGTGTATAATAGTTCATAAAATCATATAAGAAATGAATATGTGCTTCTGGGATTGTAATAAATCTAATCATGCAAAAATATTTAACCTTAGGACCAAGTTTAATATAATCGGTTGTTAATCCTCATTAAACTTTGTTATGGCCATTAACAAAATAATAGCGCCATGGCTCACAAAATGATAGTGTAGGTTGCAATTGGTTCCTGGAAACAGCAAGAACCCATGTATGCATAACTACTTAGAATCAAACTCAACTAGCATTCTCTTAAGGAAAGGAAATGTTAATCGTAACGATAGATAATTAGTTAAATTAGTTAATCTATTGCAATTGGAGTTAAAATAATGCCAAACCAACTTTATAACATTTCTAGGATGGTATTCTGTTAATGCCTGAAAAATGAATCCAGAATCATGTATAGGTTAGTAGGAAATTAAGTTTGAAACTTGACCGATTTAAGGTTTCAAATATGATCATTTAGGCTATTTCTGCGATAGATGAAACAACTCGTTTAAGTACCGAAATCTATAAAACTAGTTTAGAAACATTGTACAAAGTTTACACTACCATGATCTGTAAAAAGAACCTTATTCCATTAAGGTTTGCATATTAATATTGTTAGTACAAAACCCTTAAGCGTTAACCTTTTGCTTCGCATTCCTGCCAATTCCGATAACGTCAACTTTGCAATGCCACTTAGGCCTTTTCAACAATGAATATAATGTATCAGCCAAAGCCTAAAATTTATGGAATTAGCTTAGGAGTGTCATACAAAGTATAAATCATCCTAGTATGAAGAAATAACCATACTTCATCATGTTTTGCATATTAATCCTAATAGCTGAATAACCCTAAGTAATCACCTTACTTTAGACCTTAATGCGAATAAATAATAAAACTTTAGGTATGGAAGAAGAAATCTGTATATTAGATATTTGTATCGCCAGAACCTTCTCAAATGTTATGAAAATAATCTCAGTAGCCTAAATCAGTCGATTTAACTTGCATGAACTAATTCTAAGCAAAATCAATTAAAGATAAATAACTACTCACTCATAATGCAATGTGATCATATAAGCCTTTTTCATTAACTCGTAAAGCAGCTCATCTAAATCTGAATTTAGTAAAGAATAGCCTAGAATTGATCTCTAAGATATAATCTACCGTAATCTAAGGAAATATTCTTATTTCATCTTTCTTTGAATCTGAATCCTAATAGAGCAAAACCTGTAAGTAATAAATATTGGCAGAACTCATATTATGAATAGTAAATCAATGAAGCTTGCATCTAGTGATTAATTCTATTAATCCTAACCAATTTTAGCATCTTGAATTCGTAAAATAAGATTAATAAATTCATAAAGAGCAATCCATGTTTCTTGTAAAGAGTTTATTTGTTTTGCTATCTATTTTCTTTCGCTCTTATTGAAGTTAGTATTTGCTGTATTTTCCGTTGATCGATGTGTAGAACCCGACGTCCCTATTCTCCGTCAGTCAGCTGCCGCCAATCGCAAATTTCATCTTCACCGTAGCGTAATTACAAGGCAAGCATCCTTGACCATATTGAGCCCATTATTTTATATTCCTTTTGTGCATCAAATTGTTTTATGCACGCGTTTATTTTATGTAAATTGCTATCTTGTGGTTTTGGTAGCTATACCTGTTGTCTTGTGAATCTCCTTTGATAATTATGACATGTGAACCTTGATAGCCATAGATTAAGGTTAGGCATTACTTATGGTCATCATGGGTATATACGCTCATATTATTCATGCTTAGCCACGCCTTAGCATTAGCAATGTACATGATCAAACCAAGATTTGTTTCCAAAACATTAAAAATGTCTCTGCTGGTTATGTACTTTGATTAAAACCCAAAATAAAACTATGCTTGATGCGCGATTATTGGCACAATGGATGTGCGTAATGGAATTGCACGAGTGTAGGGTGAAGTGTCGCCTGTGTTGGATTAAGGACCGAGCAATGGGACGCTATTGATCCGAGATTTCGTGCAAACCACAAGGGTGAGGATGGGTTAGCCATAGCTTGTTATGTATTTAGACATGGCTTTGTTCATTGGTAGGCGGAGCTTTGCATGTGTTTTCCTGTCAGACTACCTCGACGGGTATTCCGGCCAGTCTACTTGTTAATGCAATCTGCAGTACGCTCGCCGTGTTTAGAAACGCTAGTGTTGGGTGTGTGAATGTGGGCCCACGGCTTGGGTGTGTGTTTCTAGTTCTACGGCAGGGGTTTGGGCACCTGGGAGACTAGTAGGATACTTGGGCGAGCAGGTTGGGCACCTGGGCGACCAGTAGGTACTTGGGCGAGCAGGTTGGGCGACCACGTGAACAACCTGGGCGAGCAGACCGACACACATTCACTAAAATAAGAATTACAAAAGATCCCACCATTCGATTGACGTAAAAATTTAATTATAGAAACTAGACTCTATTCTAAAGCTAATAAAAAAAGAATCAGGTCAATCGGATCTATGGATCTAAAGTTATGTCCTTCACAAGATGACTGAATCTGGGCGACCACGCGAGCAGTCGAGCAAGCAGGACATCAATCTGGGCGAGCATAATTCCCAAAGATCTAACCATTGGATTGACATGAAATTTTAACTGTATAAACTAGACTCAATTCTGAAGTGAATAAAAAAAAGAATTAGGTCAATCTGATCTACGGATCTAAAGTTATGACTTTCGCAAGATGACTAAAACAATTAGCGATCTAACAGCTGGGCGACCAGGCTAGCAATCTGGGCGACCATAAATTACTAAAGATCTAACCATTGGATTGATGTGAAATTTTAACTATGGAAACAAGATTCAATTACAAATCAAACCCAATAAGAATCAATCCAATCGGATCTACGGATCAAAAGATATTACCTTCGCAAGATGGTAATTTTCGAAAGAACCGAACTCCGTGATGAACTTCGTGGATCGCCAGGATGAACAAAACTTCAAGCGATCGATCAACTATGTCGGCCAAGAGCAAGACAAAATCACTACCGCTGAAGATGCAAGACGGATCTTTATTTCGATCCGTTACAAGACTCAAACAAAAGAGTACAACCCTAAAATCTTGCTCAAGAATAAACAGGGACACCTCCCTTATTTATACAGAGCAATCCTAACGAGATAGAATACAACTCCAATTCCAACATGGAAAGACTCAGATACATCTCAACTTGGCCAACGTGGCCAAAAACAACTTGCACGTATTTCACTGTAATTACGTGACACCATTTTACTTATGCTCAACGTCTGACATCTGGCTCTGATTCTCCTCGAATTCTGGTCTCGCTGCTTCATGAACCCAGTTCCGCTCCGCCATCACCACGTCGTCAGAATACCACACATGAATAAACACAGTATCAGAATCTGATTATTCATGTATCATTACATCGATGCGCATCATGCATATCACCACATAATAATCATTCAATGGCACATATATACACACACATGCTATAATAAAACATTATGTTAATTTACCATTCAACCAATTTTTCATCACATGATCTCACAGAAAAATTGGTTGAATGGTGAAATTGGCATTGTAAAGTGATTTTGGTTATGGCATGTGTGGTGCTTATGCATGTGCTATGGTGATATGTTTATTATGCTGGTGATAGCATGATGATGGTTTTGCTTGATGCAATGCACTCGTGTGAGTGGTTGCATGGATTGACTTTGAGTCAAGTCGTGGACTTGTGCTCGGATGAGTTTCTTGTTTACTCATGCGTGTATTGCTCGAGGGCTTAACGTGGTCGATGACAGACCGAACTAGGTTCATGGAGGAATCGAGGTTCGAGACTAGATTCGTGGAGGAATCGAGGTCTTGGTGGTCAAGGAGGTCATGCGACGCTCGCCAGAGAACATACACATGGAGGCCGTTAGTCACGTAATTACAACATGTTGATGCGCACTAGGTCGGCCCAACTTCGATGAGAACGATATGCTCGCTTGATAGCGCACGAAGTAAATGGATCGCTACTAACACGAGATCAAGAACCAAGCAATCGCAACGTCACCACACAAGGCGCATCAACCGAATCAAAGACACGATTGATCCTTGTACCGCTGCAACCGAGAACATGCAAGAACAAGGTGAGAGCAATTCCAATCCAATAATCTCAAAGATACAAGGGTGAGGTTCGCTTTCCACACGGGTGGTCTAGTCGACACACGCCGAACACGAGGAGGGACGACAAAGGGTCTACCAAAACACAACAAAACCTAACCAGAAAAGAACGGTGGCCACATATATAGCGGCGGCAGGAGGTGTAGGGCAGCCAAAACAGCGGTGGCCACCAAAACCCTAGGATACATGGGCCATAGGCCCAAAAGTGAGGTGATGCAAGACCCAATTTCGCCCGTGACATTGTTCGCATTTTCCCATCGCTCGAGTGAATTTGGAAGTGGGGCTAGATCCATTGGAAAGCTTATCTCCTAAGTTTTCAAAAGGGTGGTAAGCACGCTGAAAACGGAGTCCGGAGCCCAAGTTATGTCCGCTTGAAGTACTCGCTGCTCTGGATGGTCGAACCGACTCGAGACGAATTCCCGTGAGATTGTTCTGTAACTTCCTGTCGGATCAGGACGAATTTGGAAGTGGGGTTGATCCATTGGAAAGCTTATCTCCTAAGCTTTCAAACGGGTGGTCGACGCTGAAAACGGAGTCCGGAGCCCAAGTTATGCCCGCTTGAAGTTGGCATACCGCCGATGGCTGAACCGGCTTTTTGGCATCTTGGGTTTCCATATGGGCCTTCCTTGACGCGTGGGCTGTTCTCGGTGTGTGCTTGAGGCCCTTGTCTGTTGATGTGGGCTTGAATAGCTGAGCTTTTGGATTAAGGCCCTCGGCGACGGTTGCTGCAGTCGTCGATCATTTGTGATGAAGATAGAGCGGCGTCGGTAGTCATTGGAGAAACCGGAGAGGAAGGAGGGCAGCGGTCACGCCTGGTTGTATCCATGTTGGTGATGTCCTCATCATCCTCCCTTCTTGAATTGGAGTCGCCCTCGACTCCTTCTCATGATCCCGCAAAAGGTTTGTGGCAACAGAGGCAAGGAAATGATGTCGCAAAGCAATATCATGAGGAAACAATCTTATTTAAAAGAATTTCTTTCTTGATCATTGGTTTAGATTGTTGTACACCACTAACAAGTTTGTCATCCTCTTGTTCTTTACCATTAGTTCTTTTTGCATTAATTTTGGCTAGCTCAGCAGGATTCATTGGATTCAAAACCAATTTCTTTCCATTAAACTTGAAAGTATATTGATTGGTTCTACCATAGTGAATAGCATCAACATCATATAACCAAGGTCTACCTAATAAAAGTGAACATGATTCCATAGGTATAACATCACAACAAACATGATCATGGTATGAACCAATGGAGACAGAACTTGCACAGCTTAGGTTACCCGAACCTTACCAATTGAGTTGAACCATTCCATTGAGTAAGGTTGTTGAAGTGGAGTCGTGGTCAAGCCAAGTTTTCGACCATGTGTAGACTTGCAAGGTTGCTACAGCTTCCTCCATCAATGATGACGTGTACACAAGCGTTCTTGCACAACAAACTTAGTTTGGAATAAGTTGTTGCGTTGAGTTTCATTGGCATGTTCCATTGGTGCACTAAGTAGGCGATGAGACATGAGGCTCATGTAGTTGTCCATCATTGCAAGACTCAGTGCACACCATCTTGATCATTCTTGCCTCTGAGGTTAGTCGCAGAATAGCAAGCAAATTCTTATCGCTACATATTGAAATACACTTACTATCCTTCTTCTTAGATTGTGTAGGCTTGACTTCTTTCTTCAAGAGTTCCTTCTCATTCTTGGTCGAAGGATAGTCCCATGCTCGACCTTTTCATTTTTAATTCTCCATTTTGCCATTTCTCCATGAACTCACTGTGCTTTTTTCTTTCAATTTCTTCTCTTATCTCAAACTCATGATTAAGTTTCCACATATATTTCTTTTGTTCTCGTGGAATGCTTGGATCATCCTCAAGTATAGATCATCGTTCGTGGACTCGCCATTATTAGTGGTAGACAAGAAAAATACATGCAAAAATGTATATTCCTATCTACTAATATGTGGACGGTGGAGGATTTCACACGCCAAGCTCACACCAAGTTCTTACCAGCTTCTTACCCGCAGCTTTTCAAGGTTCAATCGAGGATGATGGTAATCTGCACTCGGGGTGACAAAGCGATTGCAAGGTGCTTCTCTTGTGGTTAATAGTAGGTGGAGCTTGGATAGGTATAATATGTAGCAAAGGATATACTAGAACCACACTAGCCAAAACAAGTTGAAAGAACGCTCAACGACGGTATTTTGTCGGTCCTAGGATAGACCGTGACTAGAGACGCGAGCCCTGACACCAATGAAGTCACGTAAACAAAGAACTGTAATGACCACAAGACACAAGCAAATAGCTAGGGCTTTTTTCCACCTTTTAGTGCGGCTCTTTTATATGCACTTGCCTTTTTTTTTAATTTTTCTTCCTTCTATATCAACAAGTGGCGCATACGATGAATTACAACTCAAACTTTTTTCCTGCTGCAAACAGATCTACTATGCAGAAACTTCAAACGCTGTTTTTGGGTTTTTATTGGCTTCCAATGCAAAAAAGTATAACTGGAAAGTTGTAGATATTTTCGAGCTGATCAATTTGCATATATGGAACGTCTATTTTGGATAAGGGAAGCCAGAGATATTGACCCCGAAATACAGACTGCTCAGAAAATCAAGGACGAAAACAGATTCCAATCCGACGGTATTTTGGGCAAGAAGACGGCGTTTCTGGAAAGTTTCACAATGGACAAAGTTGTAGATAATTTCTCAAGCTTTCAGGAAAGTACAAGAACAGCAAAATCCGAGTTCGTATGAGTGAGTTATGACCAAAATACCGAACTGCACAGAGGAGGATCCGAATTGGACGTGACGACGCGATGGAGTTCAACTCGGTGACAAGAACTCGAAACTCTAAAGATCAAAACACTAAGACCAGCAACGACACGACGATGCAACGCAAATTCAACAAGAATTAAACTAGGTAGTAAAAGTAAAGGCCAAAAGGGGCTCGGATTAGATCAAACACACGACAACAGAATTTTTTGTGGTTATTTTTCTGGACTCTAGGACGAACAAGAAAAACTAAATGAGGATAAGGGTGTTCTCACCAGGCAACCGTCGCTCTGATACCACTTGATGCGCACTAGGTCGGCCCGATCTTCTGATGAGAACGATATGTCGGTTTGATAGCGCACGAAGTAAATGGATCGGCTACTAACACGAGATCAGCAACCAAGCAATCGCAACGTCATCACACGAGGCGATCAACCGAATCAAAGACATGATCGATCCTTGTACCTGCTGCAACCGAGAACATGCAAGAACAAGGTGAGAGCAATTCCAATCTAATAATCTCAAAGATACAAGGGTGAGGTTCTTTCTCGTCACGGTGGTCTAGTCGACACACGCGAACACGAGGAGGGACGACAAGGGGTCTACCAAAACACAACAAAACCTAACCGTAAAAGAACGGTGGCGGCCACATATATAGCGGCGGCCAGGAGGTGTAGGGCAGCCAAAACAGCGGTGGCCACCAAAACCCTAGGATACATGGGCCATAGGCCCAAAAGTGAGGTGATGCAGCACCCTGAATTTCTGGCCCGTGACATTATTCTGCATTTTCCCATCGTTCTGGAGTGAATTTGGAAGTGGGGCTAGATCCATTGGAAAGCTTATCTCCTAAGTTTTCAAACGGGTGGTCGCACGCTGAAAACGGAGTCCGGGAGCCCAAGTTATGTCCGTTTGAAGTACTGCTGCTCCTGGATGGCCGAACCGGACTCGGAGACGAATTCCCGTGAGATTGTTCTGTAACTTCCTGTCGGATCAGGATGAATTTGGAAGTGGGGCTGGATCCATTGGAAAGCTTATCTCCTAAGCTTTCAAACGGGTGGTCGTACGCTGAAAACGGAGTCCGGGAGCCCAAGTTATGCCCGCTTGAAGTTGGCATACCGTTGGATGGCTGAACCGGGCTTTTTGGCATCTTGGGTTTCCATATGGGCCTTCCTTGACGCGTGGGCTGTTCTCGGGGTGTGTGCTTGAGGCCCTTGTCTGTTGATGTGGGCTTGAATAGCTGAGCTTTTTGGATTAAGGCATCTCGGCGACGAAGTTGCTGCAGCGTCGATCATTTGTGACGAAGATAGAGCAGCGTCGGTAGTTATTGGAGAAGCCGAAGAGGAAGGAGGGGCAGCGGTCACGCTGGTCGTATCCATGTTGGTGATGTCCTCATCATCCTCCCCTTCTTGAATTGGAGTCGTCCTCAACTCCTTCTCATAATCCTGCAAAAGGTTTGTGGCAACAGGAGGCAAGGAAATAGATGTCTGCAAAGCAATATCATGTGAGGAAACAATCTTTTTTAAAAGAATTTCTTTCTTGATCATTGGTTTAGATTGTTGTACACCACTAACAAGTTTGTCATCCTCAAGTTCTTTACCATTAGTTCTTTTTGCATTAATTTTGGCTAGCTCAGCAGGAGTGCTCAAGTGTTTCATCTGGTCGCCAAGTGCTCTCATCGTCGCCTTGATCGCTTCTATCGGGTCTCCCAGATCGATCCATCTTGGTCTCCCAACTGTGTAAACTGGTCTCCAAGCAATTTGAGTTTAAATTGGGGTGTTTCAAAAATCATCAAAAATTTGTTTTTAATTTCCACGCAATCATTCACCCCCCTCTGATTGCTACATTAGTATATTTCGATCCTACAAGTCCATTCATGGAAAAGCCTACAACCTTGCATATGGCTGTGGTGAAACAATTCTTGAGGTATATAAAGGGGACAATAAACTTTGGATGCTTATATACCAAGACGGTTGATAGCAATGAAGGTTTGGTTGGCTATACTGACAGCGATTTCGCCCGTGATATTGATGATCGTAAAAGTACTTCGGGCATTATGTATTTCCTTGGTGGAAACGTCATTAGTTGGACATCACAAAAACAGATGGTTGTTGCATTATCATCGTGCGAAGCAGAATATATTGCAGCATCTACAGGAGCAAGTCAGGGTGTTTGGCTTGGTAGATTGATGGCAAGTGCTAGCCACCGCCACACCTCCTCCCCACCTTTCTCACTCGCCACCCACGGAGCGAAGCTCATGGAGGCCCGATGCCTTCCGAGGAAGGTCATGCGGGCCAATCATGCCTCATGGACTCGAGTGCCCAGATCCGCGAGGGGACGACGGGAGGGTGCCTTGGCGTCCCCTCCACGCGACGGGGGCGGTCAAGGAGAGGGGCCGCGCGGCCACACGGAGGAGACTACGCCCGCCGATTGAGTCAAGGCTCGGATCCGGTCGCTGTCGGTGGGCTGGATCCGCGCCTGCGGCCAGACACCACCTCTCCTCCGGTGGTGGCTGCGGCTGCACGGGCGCTTGGTGGAGGGGGCTCCTTCCCCACCCTCAATCCTCTGTGGTTGCGCCTCCTCCGTGGTGGAGCTCAAAGGCTCGGCCCGGATCTTTGGTGCCCTCTCCGGATCCGTGCTCTCGCCCCTAGATTTAGCTGTTTGGTGGGAGCCTTGCGGCACGGATGTCGGCCCATTGTTCCGTGCGCGCGCCCCACCTATGCATCGGCTTGAGGGTCGGCGTCTAGTCCTTCACAAAGGGCGACGCATTGGGTGGTCTTGGCAAGCGGTAAATGGCCGCCCCTCGCTGTTTTATAGTGGTTTAGATTGATCCTCACTTGTTGTTGCTAACACTGGTGTGGTGGTCGGTTTCGCAACTTGTGGATGATGGGCGATCTAGGTGACTACTCTTCACTTCAACGTTTTCATCTCTTACTAGCGTTGTTCATACATTTCTTTTGACCTATGTCATCTTAGCATCGATTCGCGGATTCGCTTTTCTTAGGCGACACAACTCATTTTTAGATGCACTCTATGGACTTGATGATTGTGTGCCTATTGGCTAGCTCGCGAATCATCATCGTGAGAGTCGAACATCTAAAATTGTTTGTCCGCCTTGAGAAGGCGGCCATTGCTATTGGCTGCTTAAGTGGTATGGTGGCACTAGCTTGGAATGAGGGTGGTTGCAACACCGATCTCCCAGATTTTGACTTCTGTGGAGAAATCCTAGGTCGACCTTAGTTGGTTGTGCTCGCAATGGCCTTGTTGAAGGCATTGTTTTTAGTCCGAGGATTTACTCTCCGAGGTGAAAACCTTGGTCCGCCTTCACCGGTTGGATCATGGCAATGGCGGCGTGTAAGCGACGAGTCCTTCTTGGAGGCGTTGTCATTGGAGAGCTTTTATCGTGATCCAAGTGTTACTATGATGGTGGATAGCCTTGAAGACAATATTGCATGATGTAGTTTGTCAGCGACGGCTCCTTTGTCTTTTCTTGTGTGTGTATGTGTTTGATCTGTACACGCTAGCTATGTAGAGGCCGGGAGTCTTCTTAGTATAATTGTATCACCTTGATGTAATTTACTAAGATTAATAAAAGCTTCCTTTATCGAAAAAAAGATTGATGGCAAGTTTGATGAATCAGCAGGAAGAAAAGGTGATTCTCAAAGTGGATAACAAATCTGCAATTTCGTTGAGCCAAAATCTAGTCCATCACAAACGTAGTAAGGCCCTGTTTGTTTAGGCTTAGGCTTTTTGGCTTATAGCTTAAAGCCAGCTTTTTGGCTTAAACAGCTTAAAAGCTAATGGCTTTTGTATGTGATAGAGGTTGATATTTTTATCTAACATTAATGTTATTAGTCTAAAACCAACCATCAATAAGCCAAAAAAAGCTTCTCTCCAGTGGCTTTTGGCTTTTAGTTATCTGGAGGCTTATGGCTTTTTAAAAGCCCAGATAAAAAGCTGTTCGTTTGTTTGGGCTTTAGTTTTTTGGCTTTTAAGCTGGTGAAAAAGCCCAAACAAACAGGGCCTAAATATATTGATACTCGGTATCACTACATCCGAGATTGTGTTGAAAGTGGAGAGGTTGAAGTTGAGTACATAAGTACTCAAGATCAGATTGTAGATTTGCTAACCAAAGCTCTTGGAAGAGTTAAATTTGCAGAATTATGTCAGAGACTCGGCATTATTGATGTAAATTCAGAAATACAAGATTAGGGGGGAGTTTTGTTAGTTTAATCATGTAACTTTTCGTTTTTCCAGAGCAAAAGCTTAGGCCCTGTTTGGAAGCAATGTATTTTCATAGTTTCTAGGTAATACCATGGTTTCTAAGAATACCATGGTATTTTATACCATGAGGTGTTTGGTTACCATGCCAAAAGCTATGTATTAAAAACCATGGTTTGGTAGATACCATGGTATTTTTGGAGTATTTAAAACTCCACTCCAACCCAAAGTTTTCATGGTTTTGGCTAGCTTCTTGTATATTTTCACTCAAATACCATGGTTTGTGATGTTGCATCCAAACAGTTGGTAGTTCCAAGAAATACCATGGTTTTAAAGGAGTTTGGTAAAACCATGGTATTCATGACAAAACAATTGCAAACCATAGTATACCAAAACCATGGTTTTGAAATATATTGCATCCAAACAGGGCCTTAGTCTGTATCCGGATGCAGTCAGTCAGTGTCATACTCGGATTGAGTCAGTTTTTGAAGTTGTTGTCGGATAAGACAATAGTAGTCCGTCAGTTTTGGTTTCTGTTTGGAGTATCTGTATGAAGAATCAAACTGTGTATTGTTGGGTATAAGTAGTGAATAGAAAATGCAGAAAAGACGTGCAGTTTCAGGTCGCAAAAGACTCTTCTGTTGATTGATTGCTCTGTTGCCGTATTTGAGTTCTGAACTCCGTTTTTCAGACTCTGTATTGCAGAGGCGTTTCCACCCAAACGCATTCTGTGCTGAGGCAAGGTAGCTTTCAGGTTTTTCGATACAGACTGCTGAAGGAAGTTTTGCACAGCATTGTCGTGCGGCTACTGAGTTCATCTCTCGGTGTCTCAACATTGTCAAGGTCATTTGCACATTCATCCTTGGGGCACTCGTGCTTCTGAAATCGCCAACCGTAGAGACCCTTAACCCTGTCATTAAGGTGGAAACTAGAACGGTCGACTCAGCAATCACACTGATCATCCTTGGATTATTCCTTATAGTTGAAGTTCTGCAATCCGTACTATATATGGGATCAGATTGGGCCATAGTATCACTGGCTTGTAGAAATATCAGAAACGGTTGCTGCAGTGCCATCCATAAGCCCGTTGGGTTTCTTCACAGACTCCCGTTATTCGGGTAGTACTGGCACAACAAGATAGACCAGTACTCGGTAATAGAAGGTCGCCTCATGTTCTTTCCCATTGTCATGCTCCTGTCCAAAATCAAACGCTTCGAAATATTTGTTGTACGTTCAGTCTCACTATTTATGCAGAAGAAAATTTGGGCGTTTTTAAATCGTGAGCAAGATTTGGGCCCCGTTGATCTGACGGATAGGGTGAAGAAAGTAATCGTCTCCTGACCTCGCTAAGGCGAAGTGCTGGTGATCATCATCTCACCAACGGAACAGCGTCGTTGGAGAGGAACGACGTTACGCAGTTGTCAGAGGGACTGAAGGATAAAACTCAAATTAACAGAGCCACAGCGAGAAGCCAATAGAAACCGAGAAAAAACTTCTGGAAGTCAGAGCCATCGAATGAAAAATACCACCGAAGCTGTACTCAGCTTTGGAGCCGACGGACTTAAAAAAATTCAATTCCGACGTCCAGATTAGATTGGAGTCCGATCTGAGCCGGTTGTTGGTTTTAATGCTCAGGTAATCATGAATCATGAAGAGGCTCTTTGATGTTTCTCTGGATGTCGAAGCTTCACATGGGTGTGTGAGATGAGTTCAATGCACTCGGGTGACGCGAGTGCAAATAAGAGACAGATGCATGGTAAATAAAAGAGATAAAAATTTAACGTGAAAAACTTTTACAAAAAAAAAAGAAAATAATGTATTATATCGCTTTAAGATTATAAGTACTGGATGTTGACTTATATAGTTAAAAAGTTCTAATTGTAGATGATTTGACTAATAATATATTTGGATATAACCAAAATATATGATAAGTTAGGATATTGAGTTATCTCCAGCAGTGTTCTATGGGCTTGTGTTCCAACAATTGGTATCAGAGCCTGAGTTCTTGATCAGAGCCAGATTCTTGATCTGTTTGCCCAAGACGATGGTGAAAGAGAGTTCCGTTGTCTCGCTGTAATATCCGATACTCTCGAAGAGCAATTATACAACATAGGCAATCAAGATGAAGGTGTACCTGAGGGCTTAAGGACTGTGGGACGCGATCGAGGACGGTAATGTCGATGAGCACAAGGATCAGATGGCTTTGACGGCCATCTACGGAGGCATCCCTAAGGAAACGTTCTTCCTACTGGCTGAAAAGGAGACAGCCAAAGATACGTGGGAGGCGTTGAAGACGATGTACCTTAGCGTCGATCATGCGAAGGAGGCAAAAGTGCAAACCCTCAAAGCTGAGTTCGAGAGGATGCACATGAGAGAGACAAAGTCGGTTGACGATTTCGTTCTAGGCCCTTTTGCCAAAAAAAAAAGGCTCAAAACGAATAAACAATGTCTTTTTAAAGCTTTCATTTTCACAATCTGATATTATTGTCTTTACAAAGCTTTTGCCATAATAAGCTTCCAACCTGTTGAGATGAGCAACACTAGCCTCTCCAGCAACACAAGAATAAAAAGCAACTGGCCATATAGTACATTATCGATCTGACCTCCGAAAGATCACCTCTGATCCACCCATGGAGCATCGAGACCAGCAAAAACCGATCAACGCAACGGTAGCGCTGGAGATCCTGTCCCCCTACCTCAACCACCCGCGACGTACCATCACACAGATCGAGGCCTTCGTGGCCATCGCCGCGACGCTGCTCTTCGTACAGCTCATCTTGGGCTTCTTCCGGCGGCGTTCGAGAAGCATCCTCGTCCAGGGCGGCCTGTGGGTGGCCTACACGTTGATCTTCCCCCTCATCACCTACACCTTCGGTCAGATGCAGTCATCCCCCGTGAAGGGCGGGCTGTACCCCGTCTGGGCCATGTCCCTCTTCCTCGTCGCCGGCTGCACCAACTTCATCACGGCCTACGACATCGACGACAACAAGCAGAGCGGCAGCTCGTCGAGCTTCTGCAGTACTGCTTCTACATCTCGATGATATTCGGCCTGCTCTACCCCAAACACACTGGCTCGCTCCAGGATCTAAAAGTGAACTGGAATCGCAACTATATTGCCCCCATTGCCACCCCTTGCATTTTCCTGATGTTAGCCGGCTTTTTCACCACCTTGACCAGAGTGGTCTCTTGCTGGATGGTGTAGGATCGATATAAACTAAACTAACAATCAGAGGGGGTGAATGATTGCGCGGAAGCTAAAATCAAAATTTTAATCTACTAAAAATTCACCCTAATTCAGACTCAAATAATTGCTTCGTATTCAACAAAACAAAGTATATGCATTCGGTAAATTGTAAATTCCCAGAGATCTAGCTGTCGGATTGATCTGAAATTTGAATAGAAGAAACTAGATTCCAATATGCATCTAACAAAAGAAGAATCAGGTCGATCGAATCTACGGATCAAAAGTTATTACCTTCGCAAGATAACGCTTTTGCTGCAGACCGAACTCTGGACGAAAATCAACTACGCCGGACCAAATCACAGACTAAATTCCAACTACGCCTGCATCGGAGCGTTCCTTATTTTTGTTTGCATTCACCGACCAACTAAGGAACTCGCATGCGCTTTTTTTAACTAGTCACACGTACCAAAACCGAATAAAGACCAAGCTTAAAAGAGAGGTTTACCAGAGCTTTTCTTTTGTTGCATGCATGCACATCAAACGCCCGAACAACCAAGCTTTTAATCGCCATTGCACGGAGCTCTCCTACCGCAGAAAAACAAAAGACTCACGATCTTCTAGTCGCGGAAACACTCACGCCAGAGGTCTCTCGCCAGAACACGCATGCGCCGCCACCAAGCAAAACTCGCCGCATTAACGAAAAACGCCACTGACTTACGCGAGGTCACCACGGACACAAATTATCTAGACGCAAGAACTCACCAGGACGCCCTTTAGTCCTTTACTCGATCACATGCATGGCCATGAAAACTTCCTTGCCGCAAGGGAATAACGAAGCAATCGCCAACTCAAAAGTACTCCAGCCGCAAGCCCTTGCCAGGAGCAAACCAGCCGCACGTCCCTTCTGCATGCGTGCAAAAACATGCAAGGGATTAACTAGTGGCCATGCGGTCAAGAACGCGTCTCCACCGCCGAGAGCAATCTTCAGAGAACGAGCAAGAACAAAACTCGATTCTTCATACGCCACAAATTGCCGCCAAAAAGCGACAAGCTCTCTCCACAATGAAAAACGGCTATCACAGCCGCCAACAAAAGCTTCAATTCATTGATTAAGTTTCCCAGGGTTTTTATACAACTCAAAACCCTAACACATGTATGCATATAAATATGGCCTAATAACACATGGCCCAATATATGCCTACAATCCAAACATGCACGCGTACGGCCCACCTGCCGCACTCACGTGACTAACCAGCCTCCGTGTGCACCGTTCTCTAGCCCGAACGTCCCGCATGACATCCTCGACCACCAGGACCTCGATTCCTCCCTAAACCTAGTCCCGAACCTCAGTTCCTCTATGAACCTAGTTCCGGTCCCGTCATCGACCACATTCGCCCTCGAGCAACACCTGCACACGAATAAACAACAACCAGTCCGAGCACAAGTCCACGACTTGACTCAAGGTTAATCCATGCAACCACTCACACGAAAGTGCATTGCATCAAGCAAAACCATCATGCTATCACCAAAGATAATTAAATGAACATCTGAGCACAAGTCCACGACTTGCCTCAAAATCAATCCATGCAACCACTCACATGAGTGCATTGCATTAAACAAAATCCATCATGCTAACACCAGCATAATAATCATCTTAACATAGCACATGCACAAGCACCACACATGCTACAACCAAAGTCACTTTGCAATGCCAATTTCACCATTCAACCAATTTTTCATCACATGATCTCACAATCTCCCCCTTGATGAAAACATTGGCAACACCATTTGGACCTGAACATTGGCATTCACCTCACAAGAACAGATGTAAGAAATTTTGTTTATAAAACAAAAAGACAAACAAGGTGACCAAAAGGCAAAGAGAGAAAATCTCCCCCTACAAAGAAGAAACAAAATCTCCCCTTATCTAAAAAGAAATCTCCCCCTATGACAAAGAGAAACTCCCCTAACAGAAAGAAAAAATGTGTGTGTGAATGTGCAATGTGTAACAAAAAAATTCTCACTTTGATTCCAAAATTTCTCCCCCTTTGACAATGGATTCATCAAGAATGCAAAAAGAGAGCAAAAGAAAAACTTCTCCCCCTTTATGTTGATGTTTTCTTTTTTTATATGTACTGAGCATTATGAATCATGCACAAATATAACAATTTGATCACCAAGTCATGCTATCAACAGTATTTGCACCCTCAAATCTACACATAAACAATGTAGAGTAAGCATAACTAGAAATCAAGTACTATTAACGATTTTTTGCATGGCATGATCTCCCTTTCTCAACAATCTTAAAGCCTGAAAACATTGAATTTTTGTGCACTTTATTTGTGCTTTTTTAAAAAAACTGATTCATTACTTTGATTGCAACAATAACAATTGCAAGGAATTACATGCACCATCAGCCTTACTTTTCAATCATGCCAAGCAATCATAAGCTTAAGGTTTCATGGTTTTGGTCATACACAACCTCTTCCAAGTTCATATCATAGTGCAATGATAAGCAGTCTCGTAAAGAAGAAGTGCGATAGTACATAACCTTGATCTTGCATTTATCAACAATCATTTTTTGTTTTAGCACTTAGCTTTCATATTTAGCACTTTTCGAGCAGGATCAAGATAACCAAGAAAGTTCAACCATGACAAGATTTAATTCAAGTTATCATTCCATTTAAATAGTCATGTCATAAACTACACCATATATGCATAAACATGAAGTTGCAAAGATCTTGAAACATAAACATGGCTTCAAATGACATATGTGTATGAAGTACAATGCTCATTACTTTTTCATGTTTTTCATTTAAGAAACACACGAAATAAAAATATGTTGCAAAATATTACAAAGTTTTCAAAAACTCCCCCTCAAAACAACCATCTTAAAAACTTCTTCAAAAATGTCACCTAAAGGGATTGATTTAAAAACAAAAGGCTGAAAGAACAAACCTCCCAAAAGCAACCGAAAAAGGCTTTCACAAAAAAAAATCCAATAACTCCCCCTCAAATGGATAACCAATGAGATCGACAAAGAGGAGATGATGATATACATGTGCTTGAGTTATCATGGTATGTTTAATTAAGCATAAGCATGAATCATGATAAGTGAATTCAAAGCATGAAAGGCATGATATAAAATATAACATTATTGAACATCCCAAGAGATACATATGAGCATATGAACAAGAAGTCTCATCTCATGTCACAATTAAATATCTTTTAAATGTAAAAAGACATGAGTATACAAGATAGCTCACAAAGTAGATGAAGAATTATTGCACATACCTCTTGAAAACCATCTCAGGGGTGAGAACCATTCAAGTCTTGATCCCATCTTGCAAAAGACCAAGATCCACTAAGCTTCTGTTCTCCAACCCGCATCTGAAAAACCTACATAGCACAAGAAGATGTCGAGGCCTCGGTACTGGGGTTAGAAATAAGGCATTTGGGAATCCAGTACTGAGACACACGACGAGTAGGCACAACACGAGTATTCTTGTTCACAAAATCAGATTTGCCCTTTCTCGTGTTTCTTGCAACAAAAGATGTTTGCATCATTCTAGGCACAAAATGAGGAGTGAAATGTGCCTTCCTGAAATTAGAACTAGCCTTAGCCTTTTCTTTCTTTTGCTATTTGGCTAGCCTAAAGCAAAAATCTACTAAGTGTCCATCTCTACCACAATGAGTGCAAGTGTACTTAACATGATGTTTAGTTTTAGAAACAGAAGTAACATTTGCATTCATCATAGTAGAAGATAACACACCAGCAGACTTGAAAACAGTTTTCTTAGGCTCATTGACAATTTCGAATTTTCCACTTTCAAGTGTCTTCACAACAGCTTGGAGCATGTGATTTATGATGAGCATAAGAATCAAAACCTAAACCTTTGTGATGAGTATTGACTTTTGATTGATCCAAAATCATGTTTAGGTTTTTCTTTCTGAAGTGAACCGTTCTAAAGATTTTTCCAAGTAATCAACCTTTCGAGAAAGAGTTAAACAGTTATTACATGGAACGCCCACTTTTCCTTTCTGCTTATGCATAAGTTGAGCATGAAGTAACCTCATGAGTGAGCATAGCATTTGTCATTTGAGAAACCCTAGTATTTGCATCATGCAACTTTAATTCCAGTGTGGAGCATTTAGAACATGGAGTTGAATCATGCAAATCAACAGTAGAACAACTAGCATGTTTAACAAGTTTCTCATTTTTCTCTTTTTCAGCATTAATTTGCTCTAACAAGGTAACATGTTTTTTCCTAAGCAACGTAAGCTCATTGTAAATTAAGTCACATGATTTGCAAGCATCATCATCAGGAATCAAAGATTTAAGTCTAGCAATTTCAGCATTCAAAGATTCCACAAGAACATCATGTTTCCTAATTTTCTTGTCGCGTTTGTCAAGCAATTTTCCAAGACGAACAACAAAGAATAGTTAATTCATCGAAGAAGGTTCTACCTCATTGCGCCGCATTTGTCATGATCGTCCTCGGTGAAGCTTTCCTCACTTCTAGCCATGAGACACAACCCTGTCAATTCATGCTTGCTTGGAGCTGTTGTGTCATCTTCACTGCTCTCCGAATCCACATCGCTCAAACTGACTTGTTCAAGAGCGGAAAGGACCCGGTGGACAACTTTGCTGTTGATGAAACTCTTCCTTCTATTGATTGGAGAGAACTTCTTCTTCTCTTTTCTTTTGTCATTGTCCTTCTCCTCCCTTGATGCTTTACCTGCAAGTTTAGGACAATTTGGACGAATGTGGTTGAGATCACCACACTCATAGCATCTTAGAGGGCCACCACCAACTCTCTTCCTCATTCTCACATTCTGCAAAGCTTTATTAAAACGAGAAGAGAGTAGTGCCAAGTCTTCTTCAGGAAATTCTTCAATCTGTTCATCGGTTAGCGAAGACAAGAAAGACAAAGCAAAACTTGAAGAAGCATTATTCTGAGACATGCTAGATTGGGAGGTCAATGCAATTGATTTATGATCATTCTTCCTAGCAAGAACATCCAATTCATGAGTTTTTAATTTAGAGAAAAGAACATCTAAAGTAAGTGTACTCATGACAGCTTGATTCTCTAATGGATGTAACTTTCATCTCCCAAATTGACATGTCTAATGCACCAAGCAATTGTCTAGCATTAGCAAGATCATCAAAGCTAACTCCAACAAAGACGTAAATTGCTCGAATTTTATTGAACCGTGCAAAGAAATCATCTAGCGACTCACCGTGTTTCATCTCAAACCGCATATATTCTTTCTTATATATGTCTTGCCTAACCTCTTTGACAGTGTTAGAACCCTCATGGTAATCACAAAGAGATTTCCATACCTCATATGCAGACTTGAGATGGATCACGCGGTCGAAGTCGCTTCTTCCCAAACCTTGGATGATCAAATTTCGTGCTCTGCTATTCGCTTCAACCTGTGCTTGATTGGTTTCATTGACTTGATCATTCTCAGGAACTTGATATGGTTTGTACACCTTCTCCCAGATTGCAAAGCCCTGAGCTTGAATGTATGCCTCCATCTTCGCTTTCCAGAACTGAAAATCAACACCATCGAAAACACAAGGTTTTGTCGAATACCTATCCATCGCTACGGTTTCTAATCACCGGTTAAGATTAATTAGAAAAACCTTGCTCTGATACCACTTGTAGGATCGATATAAACTAAACTAACAATCAGAGGGGGGGTGAATGATTGCGCGGAAGCTAAAATCAAAATTTTGATCTACTAAAAATTCACCCTAATTCGGACTCAAATAATTGCTTCGTATTCAACAAAACAAAGTATATGCATTCGGTAAATTGTAAATTCCTAGAGATCTAGCTGTCGGATTGATCTGAAATTTGAATAGAAGAAACTAGATTCCAATATGCATCTAACAAAAGAAGAATCAGGTCGATCGAATCTACGGATCAAAAGTTATTACCTTCGCAAGATAACGCTTTTGCTGCAGACCGAACTCTGGACGAAAATCAACTACGCCGGACCAAATCACAGACTAAATTCCAACTACGCCGTACCGGAGCGTTCCTTATTTTTGTTTGCATTCACCGACCAACTAAGGAACTCGCATGCAGTCTTTTTAACTAGTCACACAGCCAAAACCGAATAAAGACCAAGCGCAAAAGAGAGGTTTACCAGGAGCTTTTCTTTTTGTTGCATGCATGCACATCAAACGTCCAGAACAACCAAGCTTTTAATCGCCAGTTGCACGGGAGCTCTCCGGCCGCAGGAAAAACAAAAGACTCACGATCTTCTAGTCGCCGGAAACACTCACGCCAGGAGGTCTCTCGCCAGGAACACCTGCATGCGCCGCCAGCCAAGCAAAACTCTCGCCGCGCCAACGAAAAAACGCCTACGGCTCTACGCGTGAGGTCAGCCGCCGGACACAAATTATCTAGACGCAAGAACTCACCAGGACGCCCTTTAGTCCTTTACTCGATCACATGCATGGCCATGAAAACTTCCTTGCCGCAAGGGAATAACGAAGCAATCGCCAACTCAAAAGTACTCGGTAGCAAGCCCTTGCGAGAGC
The DNA here is from genome assembly GCA_036346375.1 of Guadua angustifolia. Classification (NCBI taxonomy): domain Eukaryota; kingdom Viridiplantae; phylum Streptophyta; class Magnoliopsida; order Poales; family Poaceae; genus Guadua; species Guadua angustifolia. The sequence continues at coordinate 5,966,773 of CM070501.1, forward strand.
AAACCACCAAGACGTCCCTTCTGCATGCGTGCAAAAACATGCAAGGGATTAACTAGTGGCCATGCAGCCGCAACGTCTCCAGCCGCCGAGAGCAATCTTCGTAGAACAGAGCAAGAACAAAACTCTGATTCCCTTCTGCGCCGCCACAGCCGCCGGCCAAAAAGCGACAAGCTCTCTCCACAATGAAAAACGGCTATCACAGCCGCCAACAAAAGCTTCAATTCATTGATTAGGTTTCCCAGGGTTTTTATACAACTCAAAACCCTAACACATGTATACATATAAATATGGCCCAATAACACATGGCCCAATATATGCCTACAATCCAAACATGCACGCGTACAGCCCACCTGCCGCACTCACGTGACTAACCGACCTCCGTGTGCACCGTTCTCTAGCCCGAACGCCCCGCATGACATCCTCGACCACCGGGACCTCGATTCCTCCTCGAACCTAGTCCCGAACCTCGGTTCCTCCATGAACCTAGTTCGGTCCGTCATCGACCACATTCGCCTCGAGCAACACTCGCACACGAATAAACAACAACCAGTCCGAGCACAAGTCCACGACTTGACTCAAGGTTAATCCATGCAACCACTCACACGAGTGCATTGCATCAAGCAAAACCATCATGCTATCACCAGCATAATTAAATGAACATCTGAGCACAAGTCCACGACTTGCCTCAAAATCAATCCATGCAACCACTCACATGAGTGATTGCATTAAACAAAATCCATCATGCTAACACCAGCATAATAATCATCTTAACATAGCACATGCACAAGCACCACACATGCTACAACCAAAGTCACTTTGCAATGCCAATTTCACCATTCAATCAATTTTTCATCACATGATCTCACAGATGGTCAACTATTCGGATCCCAGCAAATTTGTCGCCGACTACATGAGAGACTATGTTCATTGTAGAAGAGAACCTCGGGATGTACAAGAGACCGATCCTGTTAGTCTCAAGGGCTACAGGTATCTGGTTCACTGGCCTGCCTACAAGGCGGTGAAGAGGGACCGGCGGGATGGACCGCTCGCCGAAGATGATATCGTCACCGTCGACACGATCTGGGAGAAGTACAGCAGCGACGGTGGCTCGCGGCTGAAAGACGTGTGCCTTTCGTTCGCCTTGTCGCACCTGCTGAAGCGCCGTTTCTTCGGGATGGAGTGTGCTGAAGCGGACCTCCCCGAGACGCGCAAACTTGTCTTCGAGGGCCTGCTGTCGAACTCGAACGGCGGCTACGAGAGAGCGTTCAGAGTGATCGAGGTAGAGTTGGGCTTCCTCTACGACTTCTTCTACACCACATATGCTTCTATCTTTGAGATGGAGTACTCTTTCTTCGCGATGGTCATTCTCAAGGTCATTGGCACATTCATCCTTGGGGCATTCGTGCTTTTGAAATCGCCAACCATAGAGACCCTTAGCCCTGTCATTAAGGTGGAAACTAGAACGGTCGACTCAGCAATCACACTGATCATCCTTGGATCATTCCTTATAGTTGAAGTTCTGCAATCCGTACTATATATGGGATCAGATTGGGCCATAGTATCACTGGCTTGTAGAAATATCAGAAGAGGTTGCTGCAGTAGCATCCATAAGCCCATTGGGTTTCTTGATAGACTCCCGTCATTCGGGTACTGGCACAAGATATACCAGTACTCGGTAATACGAGATGGTTGCCTCATGTTCCGTCCCATTAATACGTCCAAAATCTTCCCTATGTTTGTTTATTGGTCAGCCATCAATTTCATGGAGAAGAAAATTTGGGCGTTCGTATGTCGTAAGCAAGGTTTGGGCCCCGTTGATCTGACGGATAGGGTGAAGAAAGTAATCGTCTCCTCGCTAAGGCGAAGTGCTGGTGATCATCTCACCAACGGAACAGCGTCGTTGGAGAGGAACGTCGTTACGGATCACTTGTCATGGAGTCCGAAGGGTAAAACTCAAACAGAGGTCATGCTCACTTGGCACATTGCAACCGAGTACTGCAAGATTGCATTTCCTGAGGAGGCGCGTGCGAGTGGTAGGGCAAAACAAGAGGAGACCAGCCGGGACGTCGCGATCAAGCTATCCCGGTACTGCGCATACCTGATGTCCTCCGTCCCAGAGCTGCTTCCGGGGAACTTCGCAGACACCAAGTTCGTCTTCAACACCGTCATGGGGGAAGCAACAAAGGCGCTGGGGGGATAACAGCGAACAAGGTGATGCTGAAGGCCATCGCCGACAGGCCAGGCGAACCGCGCTCCATCTTCGTCCAAGGGCTGGATCTTGGCGTGAAGCTGGAAAGCATCGCCATCGACGACGCGGCAGGCGAACCGCACTCCACCTTCGTCAAAGGGCCGCGGCTTGGCACGGAGCTGGAAGGCATCGCCATCGCCGATCGGCCGTGGAAGGTCATGGCGGAGTTCTGGGCGGAGACCCTCCTCTACGTCGCGCCATCCAACAACGCGGAGGGGCACATGCGACGCCTCGCGGAAGGAGGGGAGTTCCTGACCCATGTCTGGGCTCTCCTCACGCATGCCGGCGTCCTCACGCGCAACAGAAGGGAAGAAAGACAAGAAATCCCCTGAACAACCTGTGTAACGGCTGTTGGTTTGATCTTGTTGTCGCAGAGTAAGTTTGCGTGGCGTCAGTTGTGTTTTGTTGCTTTCAGAGTTTGTATCGGAGTTCCAGTTAGTAACCTATAGATGAAAAATAGAAAATGATGTGAGCTGTTGCACATCGCAAAAATGATCTAGTGTTTTTTTTTCGGTTTTGCTAGGCATCGGACGTCCTAACACTCCGTAACCTTTTTTTTCAACGCATGCAACATTTTCTACCAACGCGTGCAACATTTTCCTTCGACAAATGCTACAAGAAGCGGATGTTCACTACTACGAACCGACCTTTCCTACCGCCCATCAAGATCTGGGTTGAGTGCGAACCGACCGATATTTAGATCGATCCGGTTCAGCGGCTCTGAGCTGCGAGGGAGTTATTAGTACGGTTGAAGACCGAACCGATGTGATGAGATAACATCGATACGGTTGGTGTAACGAACCGTACTATTTAGCACCACTAAATAGTACCGGTTCGTTACACCAACCGCATCGATGTTATCTCATCGCACGGTTCGTGTCTTCAACCGTCTTAGTCTAATTAAACTTCTTCCTCCTCCCTCTCTCGCTGGACCCAGATCATTCCATAGTCCGCGAAAAGAACAGTGGAGCTTCGGCCAAGAGTTTGAAAGGAGGGGAGGTGCTGCCCAAAATTTCAAAATTTTGGTCATTTTACTCACAACCAAGGTAGCTAAGGTTAGTAATATCATTCCTCACTTCATTTGGTGTTAAATGGAGCCTTTTTTTGCTTGAATTATGAAGAAAATTTGATCTTTTCCCATGATTGATCAAAGATTATGAATGTAGAGGAGAGTGCTGCCCAAATTTCAAAATTTTGGTCATTTTACTCATAACCAAGGTAACTAAGGTTAGTAACATCATTCCTCACATCATTTGGTGTTAAATGGAGCCTTTTTTGCTGGAATTATGAAAAAATTTAATCTTTTCCCATGATTGATGAAAGATTAATATGAATGTAGAGATCTAGCTTGATCTTTTCAAATAGGATACAAAAACTTGTTGTGTAAGCTTAGAATTTGCTTGGATTATAATGTAGCTCGCCTTTAATGTGTGGATCTAGCTTAAATTTAGGTTTTAGTTCCATCGGTCGATGAAGGATGAGGTTTGGTTGCACGTAGTCGGGGGGAGAATGGTGCATGGAAATCATGGAGTTTGGGATCTTCAAATGGCAATGGTTATGTGGAAAAGAAGAAATTTAAATTCATTTGCGAAGTAAAATAATATCAGAAATATGAATGGCTTTATAGAAAATATAAAATGAGTTCAATATTTGAGAAAAGTTTTCAAAAATACTTTGGAATATTTTAAACTTAGAAAATTACTTCTAGTATAATTTTGGTTTTAATTTCCATCAGCAAATTATTTTTGAAAACATCATTAATTAAGTGCTAGAGATTTAGAAAAAAATAAAAATAAATGATTGAATAATAATTTAGAAATTTTTAGGTTGTTACAATTTCAATAGAATTTGCAAACAATCTTTGTCGTGAATTTTGTTGAAATTTTGAATCAGACTCGATCGACCAATTCTTTTTGTAGGTTGCAAAAACTTGTTGTGTGGGTTTATATTTTGCTTGGATTATTATTTAGCTCGGATTGAAGGTGTGGATCTAGCTAATATTTAGGTTTTGGTTCAACAATTCATTATCGAAAAATGAGGTAATGATTATCTTGATGTAACATAATGTAGATGGACCGCGATGGATGTACATGGATCGACGCTCCCGGAGTTCTTGCGGGGTTTGCAAGATTTTCTTCGTCTGGCCGATGCACACACGACGTCGGGCTACATATCTTTGTCCATGCATAGGCTGCAAGAATGAGAAGGATGGCCAAAATCCAGCCACCTTCACTTTCATTTGCTCACAAGAGGTTTCATGTCAAACTATACTGCTGGACCAAGCACGGTGAAGAAGAGATTATCTGAGGAAGACGGTGAAGAAGAAGAGGAGACAACAATATCCCTGGATATTTGGTCAACATGGTTCTTCGAAGATACATTGGGGAGTGTGGTGATGATGACCTAGACCAGATCTTTGCGTGATGGAGAGGAGAATACATCGATGAAAGACATTACGAAAAGTTCGGCGCCTATGGGAGGACCACGGAACAACTGTTGTACCCAAAGCGTCGACAGGCCATAAAAAGTTGCGTACCACACTAGAATCGATGCAATGGAAGGCGACCAATGGATTGTCCGATAAGGGATTGACGAGTTGTTATGCCTCATAAAGAAGTTACTTCGAGGGGAACACACCGCCGAAACTACGACGATGCCAAACAAGTTGTCCGCCCTTTGGGGTTGGAGGTCTGAAGATACATGCATGCCGTAATGATTGTATCCTTTATCGCAATGAGTATGAGGATTCGGAAGCTTGTCCGGTGTGCAAAACTTGCAGTATAAGACCAGCGTGATGACCCGGTGAGGTAGAGGGCGGCGAAGAAGAAGAGACCTCTGCTAAGGTGGTGTGGTATTTCCTGTAATCCCCGGTTGAAGCGTTTATTTGCGAACAAAGCGCATGCCGGATGATCTTGGCACAAGGAAGACCGTAAGGACGACGGAAGGCTAAAAGGCACGCGGTCGATGGCTCCGGTGGAGGAAAGTCGATAGAACATACCGGACTTTCTTTGAGGATGCAAGGAACATAAGGTTTGGGTTGAGTACGGATGGGATGAACCGTTCGGCGATATGAGCGCGATCCAAAGACTTGGCCCGTGACTCTATGTATCTACAACCTTCCTCCTTGGCGTGTATGAAGCGGAAGTACATTATGATGCCATTGCTTATCCAAGGCCGAAGCAACTCGAAACGACATTGATGTGTACCTCAAACCGTTGGTTGAAGATCTGTTAACACCGTGGAACGATGGTGTACGTGTATGGGATGAGTACAAAAGAGAGCACTTCACTTACGTGCATTGCTATTCGTAACCATCAACGATCGCCTGCACTTGGTAATCTATCGGGCCTATCTATCAAAGGATATAAAGCACGCATTCATCGCTAGAGGATACGGACAGCAAGTACCTAAAAACTCTCGAAAGGTTGTGTACATGGGCCACCGTAGGTTCCTCCATATGAAGGACCCGTTCACGGAGGAAGGGTGAGAATTTTGATGGGACGAGAAGAAAGCGTAAGAAGCCCATGCATCGCGATGGGACGCTTGTATTTTCTTTGGTAAAGGATCTGAAAGTAGTATTTGAAAAAGGTCACGTAGCAAAACTGTCCTATTTGAACAAGGTCACACGAAGGCCATTTGGAAGAAGAAGTCAATATTTTGGGACTTACCTTACTAGAAAGACTTAGAGGTCCGCCACTCCATTGGACTTCATGCATATCACGAAGAATGTCTGCGTGAACTCGCTAGGTTTCCTAGATATGTACTAGTAAGTCAAAAGATACACTTCAAGCACGAAAGGACCTCTGACTATTGGGACTCGAGAACGACCTACATCCGGAAAAGAGAGAAAGGACAACATTACCTCCACCCCATGAGCTACACTTTGAGCAAGGAAGAAAAAAAACATGATTAAGTTCTTGAACAATTGTGAAGGTCCCTTGTGGATACTCCTCGAACATAAGGAGACTCATAAACATGAAAGAGAATAAAATTGTACACATAAAATCCCATGATTGTCATGTGTTGATGACCTGATTGCTCCAGTGGTGGTGCGAGGTATTACGCCAGATTGGGTACGAGGACAATCATAAAGTCGTGTTCGTTCTTCAACGGTGTCGCGAGAAGGTCATCGAGCGAATAAGTTATCTAGTCTGCATGATGACATGGTCAATGATCTGGTTAGCCTTGAGATGATCTTCCTCCATCCTTCTTTGATATTATGGTCCATCTCATGGTCCACATTGTTAAAGAGATAGAAATTCTCGGACTGTGTTCCTACACAATATGTTCCCTTCGAGAGGTACATGGGTATCCTAAAGAAGTATGTTCAGAATCGGTCTCGCCTGAAGGCTGCATTTGCGAGGTGTCAAGACCAGAGGAGGTGATCGAGTTTTGTGTTAGTTACATGGATGATCTGAATCCGATTGGCGTCCTGTATCACGCCATGAGGGAGGCTACGAGGAAAAGGGACTTTAGGGAGAAAAGAATCCTATAGCGACGATCTACTTGCATTTAAACAAGCACATTTCACGGTATTGAAACAAGCAAGCGTAGTGGCTCCGTATATCTATGATCACGAGATGAGTCTCTACGCCCAATACCGAGAGAAGTCGAGATAAGTGGATCGCGATGGAGCAAATGGATCATTTCGCAGCTTGGTTACAAAAGCAATTGTTGGGCAAGCGCATGCACGATGAACAATTGAAACTCTTGGCTCGAGGACCGTCCACAACAATCATATCATTTCAAGGGTATGAGATAAATGGGTACACATTTTACACGACAACCCGGGATAACAAGAGCACCAACCAAAAAGCGATGGCGTCAGTATAGATGCCTTGGACAAAAATGGAAAGATGGACACCTACTATGGTTTCATAGAGGAGATCCGGGAGCCGAGTACGGGCCATTAAAAGTCCCTCTGTTTGGTGCCAATGGGTCAAACCGAGGCCGTGGATATCGATAAATGCGGTATGACAACTGTGGACCTCAAGCAAGTGGCCTATAGGGACGAACCGTTCGTGCACGCTAATGATGTGACACGGTATTCTATGTGATGGACATGGACAAGACAAACCGAAAAAAGCGAAGGAGAAGACTAGCGAGAGCGATCAGCCAAGGCGCCACGTGGTTCTTCGGTAAAAGAAGGATTGTCGGAGTTGAGGCGCCACGGACGAAGAAGAGTATAATCGATTCGACGAGCTGCCTCCTTTCACGGTGGGACGTAGACATTAGTGTCTTGAATGATCAGAGGAATCTCCCCACGCACGCCGCGATCATAATGAAGGATCACTTGTAAAAGCAAAGTATGTTAGCAAATAAGGATTGCTTTTGGTGTAATAGACTACTAACATACTAGTTTCTCATTCCTCTAGTGGTTTTCTGTATTTTCTGTTCAAATTGTACTAATATTTGACTAACAATATTGTTCAAAGTCCTCTGTACTAATATAACAAGGTGACAGTTTGCAATGGAATTATAAGAGTGCAAATATTACTTTATTTCTTACAATTTTCTATAATGTTAATTTATATTACATGGTTGGAAAAAATCTTGTAAAGAATAACTTTAAGCAGTACATATTTAAAAATTATTTAATGAAACATTACTTAAGCAGTAGATTCAAAAAAGAAATCTTAAAAAAGGCTAAATGAATCTAAAATTGTAAAAGCATTTTTAAAAATTATTTAATGAAATAATAGTTAAACAATACATTTAAAAAAGAAATCTTACAAAAAAGGCTAAATGAATCTAAAGTGGTAAAAGCATTTTTAAAAATTATTTAATGAAACAATAGTTAAGCAGTAGATTCAAAAAAGAAATCTTAAAAAAGACTAAATGAATCTAAAGTGGTTAAAGCATTTTTAAAAATTATTTCATGAAACAAAGAGTTAAACAACAAATAAAAGAAAAGAAATAAAAGAACAAATAAAAGAAAAAGAAATAAAAGAACAAATAAAAGAAAAAGAAATAAAAAAGAAGAGCTAGGGGGCACGGCGGGGCTCGAACCCGAGACCTCACTGATCGTCGGGAGAGCCCTCGAACTCAAGCGCCAGCGCTAGCCAAGGGAGGAAGAATTCTTGTCGATTAGTATGGGCGCTAAATTGTTTTGAGTCTTTTAACATCGTCCGGTTGGTGTTTTCAGCCGGACCGATAGTGCCTAGGGCTCCCTCCTCGCTGAAGTGACCATCGATCCGGTTGGTGTATTCAACAGATCGATGTCTCTCATCGCATGTCGGTTGGAGTATCCAGCGATCGGCGTGATACATTATCGATCGCTGAATACACCAACCGGACCGATGGTCCACCTATAAAACCCATCCGCCGCCTCCTCATCCCCAATTTTTCTACTCCGCCATTGTTCCCTCAATCTCCTCCTCCTCCGCTCGTTTGCAAAGACCTCGACGCCGGGCGCCTCCAGCGACCCCACGCCATGCCGTCCTCCTCCGTCCTCCGACGACCCCGCCGCCATCCTCGCCTCAAGCCTTGCCTCCCTGGCTTGTTCCCCTCGGCCTTCGCCAACCCTAGGGTTTGTGCCCTCCTCATTGGTGCCCGAGTGATTGGTTTTGGTTGCGTTGCTGCGTTTGAGATGTCAGGTGGTTGGGGACCTTGCAAGAGTGGGATTATTGTTCGATGAAGATTGGGCTGTATTGAGACCATTTGTGACAACAACAATTTTCCAGTACTTGACATTTAGTAGATCAATTGTATACGTGTCTTTGATGATCTAGTACTTGACATTTAGGGGAGGTATTGCTCAGTGATGATCTAGGGTTTATATGAGTAGAACATTTATTCTGTGATATGTGCTTATGTCAATGTTAAGTTTCGGCTGAGTAGTCTGTTGGATGGTGGAATGTGATCGTGGCGCCTGGGCGTTATCCTTTTTGCCTGTCTTCGGATATCTGTGGAGCAAATTTTTTGGAAGTGTGTTGTTTTGTTAAGCTTGTGGCTGTAGTGAACTTTTTCTTTTCTGTGATGGCAAAGGAGTTTTGTCGGCAATTATGGCTGGGTGATGCTTGTGAAGTATTAGTGTGTGGTGTTGTCTTTGCGGGTAGTGTGATTGAAGGTAGAACATTTCAAGATGTCAGTTTCTTCATATCTATATTCAGCTAGTAGGATGTTTAATATGTCGGATGTTTAACATAATATGCTTGGTGATTGATGTTCTATGTCGATGGTATATCTGCCAATACCTTTTCAACTTTGATCTAATAAAATAGGAGAGTAGCTTTTTATATATCATTAAAATTTATACAATGGTTGGAACCCATAGTGATCCTAGTCTTATGGTTCTTAGCTTTACGCACAATCTTTGATCTAATAAAATAGGGAGAGTAGCTTTTTATATATCATTAAAAAATTCTCCTCTGTCTGCATGATTAATTATGTCTTGTAGTTGGGCATGTGTGAAAGAATCTAGTGAGTGATCATGTAGATGCTCCTGCATTTGTTTAGCTAATTCTTATTCTGAACATGTAGATGCTCCTGATTCATATCTATATTCATATTTTGAACTTGATTTTTATGTATGTGTGAGATTTCTATGTATGTGTGAGATTTCTATGTATATGTGAAATGAATATGTATCATGTGAATTATTCTAAGTTGTCAAGTCTTTGGAAAAGTTGTTTCATTTTCACTAAAGTAATGTTGTCACAAATTGGTCAATGATCTTTGTCCCTCTTGTGAGGGACGGTCTTTAAGGCAACCCGTTATCTCGAGAACAATACAAAATTGACAACTTGAGCACTATGCTAGTTGTGATGTCCCTTTTACTTGTCATTATTAGGCAAATCTTCAAATACTTATGTATGTGTGAGATTTCTATGTATATGTGAGATTTCTATGTATGTGTGAGATTTCTATGTATGTGTGAGATTTCTATGTATATGTGAGATTTCTATGTATATGTGAAGTTTGAAATGTATATGTATCATGTCAAATGAATATGTATCATGTGAATTATTCTAATTTCTGGTGAATTTTGAAATTTCTATTTCTATTGATCAGTTTCTATGTATATGTGAGATTTCTATGTATGTGTGAGATTTCTATGTATATGTGAAGTTTGAAATGTATATGTATCATGTCAAATGAATATGTATCATGTGAATTATTCTAAGTTCAGATTCATTATATCTGAGAATTACAAAAAAGAAAATTCGACAAGTTTAAAGATCTTAAACTTGTAAATTTTCTTTTTGTAACTCTCGATATATAATAATTGATCTAAATACAAAATAATATGAAAAAATTCATATATTCTTAAGAATATATTTGTAATAAAAATAATGAATCATTCTTATTCACACTAAAATGATTTGAAAAAAAAAGCCCTGCAAGTTCAAGAAGCATGGATGTGAGGAGGCGTCAGGTACATTGCGGTGAAGCCATGAGGAAGAGGCTAAACATCATGGACTTGGTTGTAGTGTCTTCGGTGAACCACTATCCATAAGCTTACTCCGCTCCTCTTCCAAGAGGAGGCTAAGTGTATTTTTTTTCATTTCGAGATGTATAGTATTTGGCGATTTACATTAGGAACATCTTGCGTCGCCGCCCATCCTCTCTCTAGTCTTCCACGCCGTTTTAGAGTAGTACCATCGACTTTACATGAAATGAAATCTATTTTCGTTAATTTTCAGTGCTTCTAGCCTAAGAAAGCAGCGATGGGCGATGAAGCATTTATGTTTAGTTTGATTGCGGGGAGTGATGGTCATGAGGCAGCGAACTGCACCGCCACCGAGGCCAATGAGGCTGCGAGCACGATGAGGCTGCGAAACACGTTGAGGCGCGAGGTAACAATCGATCCGTTCATGATTTTCGGTTCCACTACCATGCTAAGCCAACATCGACCCGTTCATGATTGTACCATGCTTTCAGATCGGTCAACGAGCGAGCAATCACGTCGGCGAGGTCCAAGCAAGAAGAAGAAGGCAAGACATGTTATCACCGAAGTCGGCGAGGGCGGTGACCTCTTGCACCCTCGGGCGCTTGGGCGTTCAATTGACATCTGGCGTCCACGTTAGGGACCACGTGGCAATTAGCATAGCAAAATGGGATCAGGTCCTCAAGATCTGAAGAACATGCTTTGGAGCGATGTGAAGGAGACATTCACCTTCCCCAAGGGACCGAAAAGAAGGTGAAGAGTTACACTCTCAAGAAGATGGCGGTCGCATTCGGACTTACAAAAAGAAGGTGAGCACGGAGTATATCAAGAAGAATCGAGCCGACTTCAACAAGCACCCAAAGTTGCAAGATCAGCGGGATGCGTTTGTGAAATACAAGACTTGGACGAAGGTCAAAGTTTGAGTGAGAAGAATAAGTTGAATGCACGAAGAAGAATTATCACCACCGACTCGGCCTGGTGGTTACCGCCATACAATACCAAAATGGGAGAAGAGGAGCAGGACACGCTAGCGAAGGGTATCGCACTTGCAACAACGGATTGGCCCGACAGAGCAAAGCATTGGTTCTATGCTCATGGCGGCGCCCTTGATGATAACGGCAATCTTTGTGTTTGGGGAGGTGCTAAGAGATGTGGCGAGAAGGCTTGTACAGATCCATCGAGGAGACTTCCCAAGGTAGCTTTGTGCCAAGCAGGAGAACGACAGCGCTAACAAGGGCCTTGCAAAATCGAGCACACTGGGCGTACACGAGGCGTCGGCGTTGTCCGTGGAAGGTTGGTTTCGCTCGGGACACTGGAACTATAAGTCGGGGAGGAGTAAGGCTCGGCAGTTCAATGACTTAGTGCGCTTGAAGAACGCTGAATCAAACAAATGAGAGAATGCAAGAAGAGATCCGAAGCGGTGCGGCTAGCCTTGAGCCAACGGTAGCGAGGCAGGCCAAGAACCTCCAAGTAATCCGGACATCATTAGCCCCTCCAGGCGGCGAAGCTACCTGCGCTTCCGGTGAAATTTGGCAACGGACTTGGACAAGTATCCGTGAGGCGACATCGAGCGGCGGACACCTTGTGAGCTGCATATCCAAGCGGAACCTTACCTTCAAAGGCGATCGATGGTATGGCTCACCCATTAGAGCCGGGCAGCTTATCCATGGCCATGAGATACCGTTAGGATACTCCAAGGTCTCGGTGGAGGAGGTCTGCTTGAGTACGAGGACCTTGACCTCGAAATTCTGGAGGTGCGGGACTCTGAAGCTAGGAGAGGCGTACACAATTTCATCTGTGGCGTAAGCGGTACATAATTTTTCGAGATAACATGGACTTGTCCTCTCCATGAAGAAGCCCGAGAAGAAACCCGTCTCCTCCCAAGAACACGTGACTCCTACACCACCTCCTGGCATATAAGCCCGACAAAGCCCATCTCGTACACCATCTCCTGCACATATAAGCCCAAAAAAGCCGTCTCCTCCCAAGAAGGCGCCGACTCCTACACCACCTCCCGCACATAAGCGCCACAAGAACCCGTCTCCTCCCAAGAAGGCGCCGACCAAGGAATGAAGCCGGCTCGGCGATAGCTCCCAAGAAGGCGGGGTCCTCCACCCAATCAAGAAAGTGGTGAACTTTCAAGCGGTAGTATGATATGAGCGATGAGGAGATCAAGAAGGTGGTAAAAGGAGAGGTAACTAAATTTCTTAAACCCAAGTCACCGGAGAAGAAGGTTCAACCTAGCACGGAAGAATTTTATAAAGGCTTAATGACTATTAAAATTTGAAGGATAAAAAGGAAATGCCTCGCCAATCAAACTACGGCGTACATTGAATAAGGAATGCCCCAAGAAGAAGATGTCGGTGAGGGAAGACTAAGGCGATGCAAAAATTCTTGAAGAAGCGGCCTTCTTGCAAATCAAATATTAGGCACGGAAAAGATTGAGGTTGCCCAAGTAAAATGGTCATTTAAAATGGGTGGGTCATTGGTGGGGCATGAGCTGCTTGACTAACGACAAAGATCGGCAATTTCATGAATGGTACTTGGGCGCAACCAGGCATGGTCTAGAGATGTTATTTGTCAAGTTTAAGCAACAAGATTTTTTTGCGGCGAAGGTCAATTTATTGTCATTGGGACTACATATATGATCTATACCAGCATGAGGCGCCCTCGGCGTGAGCTTGATGGGTTCTTTGGACTCTGTAAGTGTCTTAATTATTTACAAAAACTATCGTGCACTTCCTTGTACTATACTAACTTGCAAGCCTAACTAATTTCTTATGTAGCATGGAGATACAAAGATGCGAAGGGATCGTATTTTCGACATAGGCTTCATGGACCCGATGAGTTATCAACGAGACAACCGTTAGAGACCACCCAAGCGAAAGCGAGACTAACGCATTCAATGCGCTAATGGGTCAAAGATATAAGTCAAAGATATATCTAGCCTACTCATTTGAGTCGTGTTTTAAATACCACCTCATTCTACTCCTTTTTCATAACACGATGTTAGAACTAATTAGTTATCTATGTTGACACATCTATGTATAGTTTTCCTTTGGATTCTTCTTATGATCGAGCTAGATCGTAGCTCGATCCTGATTATGGACTCATAAAGGAGACCGGTTGAAAAGTATCAAAACTTTATCGACATGCTTTCGACCGGTATTAATTCTTGTTCCTTTTATTATCGTACTAGCTCTATTTCCTTCAATTTGAAACAAATTCTAATCATGTACAATTAAGTAATCACATGTGTAGTGCATTCTGCGGTTCCGTGCTAAAAGCGTGGGCGCATTCAAGGAGAAATTTGACATTACAATTGCCTCTCGTGTATGCGTATATCATAATGCTAGCTTTTAGTTAGTTAACTTAATTTCCTTGCATCCATTTCACGCTTACAACTTTTTCCCTTTGAGATCTTGACTCGGCCGCGGGTAACAATTTATCGGCTACTATGTATCGAGTTTATGCACACCCAAACCGGCGCCGGCCGCGTGCTAAAAGGCAACAAGGGGTGAGTAAATATAATTACTAGCTTTAATGATGTATAGGTACTCCTTATATCTTGTACAAGTTCAAGTATTGATTAGTTAATGACTTAACGATAGGTGCCTCAACATTTGGCGGAACAAGGTTGAACTCTCGCCGACACAGTGAGAGCAATCCAAGAACAACTCGTCGGCTTTATTTACGATGAGGTCGTAAATCAAAAGCGAGTTTCACGAACCAATGTTTAACAGGTTGTGCCCGCCGATAAGGACCGATGAGCTATAGGAATTAGACATCTCTGACTAGCAAGAGCAATGCGCGTAAAAGATCCCGATGAGCGAAGGAAAAAAATACTCAAGTTGTAATTAAAGTTGTGTACATATATATTAATACATTAGGCGATGAAGCGAGAAGAACAAATATGTGTACATATTTTAATACATTAGATGTAATTAAATTTGTTAATGAATGTTCGATGATTTAATTATCGGGCAAAGTGCATGATTGATCATCTGTGCTTTTAATTAGTTGTGATTTAACACACACACATATATAATAGCTCTTTGGAGAAATAGGCACGTATATATACAAAACATCGATCTGCGGTTGGAGAAACCAGCGGTAGTGATGAGGACCTCATCGATGCGGTTGGAGACACCAGCAGTCTTGATGAATCTCGAGTTTCATGGACCCGTGTGGTTGAACGATGCGATACCCTATCGGTCGGGTGAAATGAACCGGATGATGCCCTTGAGCATCGGTCCGGATAACTATCACGGTTCAAAAACCGGTACTAAATCTGATTTTGGACCGGGACTAAATGCCCTTTCCGTAGTAGTGGTTGCAAGTGTTCAAAAAAAATGTTACACGCGTTGGTAACAAATGTTGCAGGAGTAGACAAAAAATGTTTCAAGAGACGTCCGAAGAAAACAAAAAAATCGGACGTCCGGACGGTAGTATTCGCTTTTTTTTTTCTTCTCTGAACACAAAAGTATTGCTTTGTCCAGTTCCTTTGCTTTGTATTGTCGCACCAGAGCTACAGGTCCTGTGCCGATTGTTCCAACAACGATGGCGCGCGCATAATATGTGTGTGTATCTCAACATATCCCTTGTTTCGAAAAATTCTCAAAAAATTACCGTACGTAGAGGAGGTGATCTTCTACCATCATGTAATATCTGAAGACCAAACTTGATAACATTTGAAAGATATGAATAAGACAAACAGCAAAATGAAAAGAGCTAAATAGTGAAAAATCACTATTTAGTCTGAATTTATCTTTTTCATTTTTTTTTCAAATACGATTGAGTTTGGTCTACAAATTTTACAAAATTGTAGAAACTCACCCCCTCTATGTGTGATAATTTTTTAAGAATTTTTCAAAAATTCTACACGTGGATTTCATGGAGTTTACACGGTAAGAAGGGTTTACATTGGAGATATATATATATATATATATACATATATATCATGGTACCTAGACATGAGGATCTTGTCCCTATGTATCGCGTGCGAAAAAGTTTGAATTTTTTATATCAAATTTAACTAGTTCACTAATTAGTCTAGATAAGCTTGAACTTCATTTGAAACATAGTTATTTTTTAAGGTAGTTTGATGGTAGACATGTACTATCATTTAAAATCTTTGAATTTGAGTATCTATATGTTTTTTAAATATGTGCATTTCACTTGCATTGTTAAAGATAAGTATACACCAAATTTGGTTTGATTCCGTGATATTGTAATTGTGGTGTCCTGATGTTTTGGTGTCCTATTCCAGCATCCTATATATATATACACAGAGAGAGGAAATGTACTACCGACTCATAAGGGTAGATACTACACAGTACACATGACATAAGATTCGTGTTGCAACTTCTTTTTCTCCATTTTTTTGTTTTCTGTCTGAAAATACATGAAATATTTTAAGTGAATATTTGTTCCATCACCCGCCATCCATCGTGTGGACTTTGCTTGCCCCTAGCGTAGGGGCTCACATTTGCTTTCCTCGGTATAGTTGATGCAGGGATGAGGGAGGGCATGTGTAACAAAAAGCAATAAAAAATACAGCACTGTTTTCTTCATTTCCTCTCTTCTATATCTATGGCCCAACGGTCATATTCCTTTCTAACTTAAAAACTTTCCCTCGGTAGCATGAGCCGTGGGTCCACCTTATTTCTGGTCCCACTAGCACGTGGCAGGCAAAAAAGACCTCTCGGTACATGTCGCTAGCCTGTTTCTCCCGCACATCTCATTCTCTAACTCTCGTGCGTCTCTCCAAGTCTCCATCCATTCATCCTCTTCCTCGAGATCTTTGAACGTGGGCCAACATGTTATATAGTGGTAAGTGATTGCAACAGGGTGTAGTTCTTAATTTTAGGTGTATGGTTCGAGAAACCAAAATAAAATATAGATTTATTCTCACCTCTCCATCGTACCTAGACTAGGCACTAGAGACAGATGAGATTGAGACATTGCTTTATCCTCACTCTGCATCGTGAGTATCTAAGGCTCTGTTTGTTTGATTTTTTTCATCGGCTTAAAAACCAAAAGGCTACAACCTAAATAAATGAGTAGCTTTTTATTTGGGCTTTTCAAAAGCTATAAATCTCTATATAACTAAAAGCCAAAAGCCATTGAAAAGAGACTTTTTTGGCTTATTGATGGTTGGTTTTAGACTAATAATACCACTAAAATTAGATAAAATTACCTACCTTTGTCACGCACAAAAGCCGTTAGCTTTTAAACTGTTTAAGCTAAAAAGCTGACTTTAACTTATAAGCCAAAAAAACCTAAGCCTAAATAAACAGGGCCTAAGACAGAAAGAGATTGAGATAGTGGGATGACACTACTACAAAACAGCATATAGGTGACGCCCTATTTGTGGCGGTTCATTTCGAACCGTCACAAATACATGTATCAGTGGCGGTTCTATGTGGAAATTGGCGGGAGGACCATTTGTGGCGGTTTCATCCAAAAACAAATCACAGATAATATATTATCTGTGACGGTTTATATTAAAAAACGCCATGATAATATTGTGACTATTTGTGGCGGTTGGTAGATGGAACCGTCACAGATAATAAATTATCTGTGGCGGTTTGGTTTTAGAACCGCCACTAATATAATTATCTATGGCGGTTTTAATTTAAAACCGCCACAAATAATGTTTTTTCTTTATAAAGCCTTTGTTGCCACTTGTCATTTGGTCATCTTCCTCCTCTCTGTTTGCAGAGAAGAAAAGTTAGCTTTTTCATTTGATTTTGTTTGGGCAAGATCTTGTACTTCTACTTCCTAGAATTGTTCCAAGGTGTGTAAAATATGTCTCCTCTCTTCATTTGTACTTTAAAATTGCCATTAATGGTTTATTCTAGCTTAATTAAGGTTTAGATGCAAGGTCTACATTTAGTTTGTTTTTTATTTACCTAGCAATTTGTAGATGATGAATTTATTACCTTCTTTGTATTAGATTAAGTTGTCTACCTTGTTTAGATGATGAATGTTTTGTCAAGTATATATCAAATTTATGTATTTACGATTATTGGATATTAATGAAAAATAAATTATAGTTAATATGATAGATGGGTGATCATGATGTTAATTGCCTTGCATTTTGAGATGAGGAAAATTATTATGTTGCTCTTAGAAGGATATGTATAAAAATTACGTAGTTAATATTTTTCTTAGTTACCATTAATTTTTTTCGTTAGCGTGTGCATATATCCATTAGTGGGTATTGTTAGTGAATTTTTATGAAGCATATAAACCCAATTTATGTAATTAAGATTGTTGGATGTGAATGATAAATAAATTTTAGTTAATATGGTAGTCGGGTGATCATGAAATTTTGAGGTGAGGAATTTATTATGTTGATCTTAGGAGGATATATATAATTTTTTGTTACGTGTATGAGTATATATTAAAATTAATTAATTAAGTTTGCAACATTTAGTTAGTATTAATGTTGTCCCGTTAGTGCATATTGTTGAATATTAGAATAACAATCTATTTAATTAAGATTTTTGGATATTAATAAATTGCTTAAATTAATGAAGCTGTAGATGGACCGGAGATGGATGTACGATCTGCGAACCGTTGCGACCAAGAATATATCGACGGTGTATTTGTTTTCTAAGGGCGTAGGAGAACGACTTGCAAAAGAAGGCGGAGTACATACTTTGTCCATGCATTGATTGCAAGAATGAGAAGATGTTTTCGAACAAAACCATATCCATTTGCACTTGATCCGGAGGGTTTTGTACTGGCTATACAAGTTGGACAAGGCACGGTGAAGAGGAGATCATACTTGAGCGTGATAACGTCGGCGGCAGCCAGGCCGCAATGTGGCGGTGACATCGATTATGGATCCGATGAGGATAGGTTGGTCGTCGATGGCGACATTAATCTGCTCAAATGTTGCGCGATCTGAAGAACTACACTAGTCGAGAGAGTTTAATCAATTCACGGGTTTGATGGAGGATTCGGAGAAACCTTTGTTCCCGGGTTGTAAGGAGGAATACACAAAGTTGCACACGGTGCTCTCGCTCTGAAATTGAAGGCGGCCAATGGTTGGTCAGACAAAGAGTTTCACGGCATTGTTACATCTCTTAGCGGACATCTTGCTGAAGGAAGCGTGTTGCCTAAAACCACGTATCTAGCTAAGAAGGTTGTATGTCCTTGGGATTGGAAGTAGAAAGAATACATGCTTGTCCAAGCATTGTATACTCTATCGCAAAGATTATCTGACATTCATGTATGTCCGGTGTGCAAAGCGCAATGCGATACAAGCGTAAAGGCGATGACAATGGAAGCTATCGAGGTGAAGAAAGGAGCTCCCGCAAAAGTGGTGTGGTATTTGCGATAATACCTCGTTTGAAGCGTTTATTTGGAAACAAAAAGCACGCCAAATTGATGCGATGGCACTTTCGGAAGACCGTAAGAGGATGGAAAAGCGAGACACCGGTGATTACGCCCGATGGAGAACCATCAATAGACTCTTGAGGAGAACTTCGAAATGAACCGAGGAATGTAAGGTTTGGCTTGAGTGCGGATGGAATGAATCCTTTGGTAACATGAGCAAGACATTCATAGCACTTGGCACGTGACTCGTGTATATACAACCTTCCACACGGTTTGTGTATGAAGCGAAAGTACATTATGATGTCATTGCTTATCCAAGGGCCGAGACAACTGGCAGCGATATTGATGTATACCTACAACCATTGGTGGAAGATCTTGTGATATTGTGGAGCGAAGGTGTGCGGTATGGGGCGAGTACAAGCGAGAGTACTTCACTCTCACGCGCATTGTTGTTACGCACCATCAATGATTTTCTGCGGCTTGGTAACTGTCCTACCGCGTACTATAAAAGGAGCGAAAGCATGCCCCAAAGTGCATGGATGAAACCGCTAGTGTGTGGCTCAACAACTCGAGGAAAGCGATGTACATCGTCACCGGAGGTTCCTTGCGAGAATCATCCGTGCCGCAATATGAAGAAACAATTGACGGGACAAAGGAGGACGGTTTAGCTCAAAGGCGTCTTCGTGGGGAAGAGGTGTATGATATGGTTAGGGATCTTAATGTTGTACTCGGCAAGGAAGTCTTGGTAATACATCGTGGTCCCATCTTGAGAAGACCACGTGGAAGAAGAGATCCATCTTTGGGACTTACCCTCTTGGAAGGACTTGGAAGTTCGACCTTGCATCGGCGTCATGCATGTAGAGAAGAATGTATGTGACAGCGTGGTTGGTCTTTTCTTGAATATTCCTAGCAAAACAAAGGATGGATGAAGGCACGAAGGGATCGGAAGACATGAAGATCGAGCCGAGCTACATCCTCAAGACACTGAGGAAAGGCGGCTTTACCTTCCCCGACTTGCTACACTTTGAGTAAGAAAGAAAAGCAGAACTACTGCAAGTGCACGCATGGTGTGAAAGTTCCGTCCGGTTACTCATAAACATCAAAAGCGTATCGATGAAAGATTTGAAGTTAAGCGGCATGAAGTCTCATGATTGTCATGTGATGATGACACAAATGCTCCTGTTGCAATTAGAGGTATTTTCTTGGGACAAGGTCCGAGAGGCAATCACGAGGTTGTGTTCCTTCTTCAACACGATTTCCACGAAGGTCATCGATCCCGTTGGACTTTATGAACTTGGTGATGTGGTAAAGACTACGTGCATTTGGAGATATATTTTCCCCATCATTTTTTGATATCATGGTTCATCTCATTGTTCACCTTGTCAATGAGATAAATATTCTTGACCCGTATTCTGCATCGGATGTACCCATTTGAAAGGTATATGGGTGTTACGAAAAATATGTACGTGTCGATCTCGTAGGAAGGCTCAATTGTAGAAGGTTATGCAAGCGAGGAGGTTATTGAGTTACGTATCGATTACATGGAGGAGGTCGAACCGGTAGGAGTGCGATATCTCGCCATGAGGGTAGGCTAGGTGGGAAAGGTGTAATAGGAAAGAAATCTACAAATTCTTACGATAATATTTTGTTGAATAAGCCCATTTCACGATATTACCTTGATCACTTGAGGTGTGCAGTATATGGACATACACAAGGGTAAGCTAAGGAGGAAAACCGAGGAAAGTCGAGATTTGGATAACAAAAGAGCACAATCGTTTGTTCGGTCATTGGTTCAGGGAGCACATGTGCGGTGAAGAAGCGAGTGTTACATTGAGTGGTTGGCAAAAGGGCCTTGGTACAATCACGACATGGCAAGGATATGACATCAATGGATATACATTTTACACGAGCTCGGGATAGCAAGAGTACTTACCAAAAGCAGTGGTGTCAGTATAGATGCCTCGACAACACGAGCGATCTGAAGAGCATTTACTACGGGTTCATAGAGGAGATATGGGAGCTGGACTCTGCATTTTCAAGATCCGGTGTTTCAATGTCATTGGGTGCGACTCCCGAATGGTGTCAAGGTGGACAAATGCGGCTTTACTCATGTGGACATCGAACATATGGGATCTGAGAGCGAACCATTACGTACTTGCGAATCAAGTAGCACAAGTATTCTACATAATCGACCGGCGGATAAGAAGCGCCACGTAGTTACGCAAGGAAAAAGAAGGATCATTGGAGTTGAGAATGTCGTGGATGAGGAAGAGTACAACCAGGTTTGATGAGTTGCCTCCTTTAAGTGGCGTGACATCGAACCGAGGAAGAAACCACTCAAGAAGTTACCTATCATCGCGATGATCACTGTGAAAACCAAATTGTGAAAGAAAATAATTAGCTAGGAGTAATGGCAACATGTCGCCATTTATATGGAGTAATGGAAATGTGATGTAAGAAATGTACATTTACGCCGAATTAATAGGAAATAAATATGCATGATTTTGATGAAAACTTGAAACTTGAAGTCTCGACTAAGCGATGGTGGAGTCTTGTTCAATTGAATTCGAGGTTTCTATGGCTCTTGAGGAAATGTAGTAGCTTGAATAATTCTATTTACTCAATTTTTATGTGCTCCAGGATATAAACATTTAAATGCTTGTAGGACTTATGTTATACATGCTTCATATGTATTAATGTATGGAAGAAACAAATCATGTATTGTCATATGCAACATGGTTTATTATGATTTCTCAGATTTTAGAGTTATCACGAGGCTTCACAGAGTTTATTATGATTGTCATACGTATCTATGGCGTGGGAGGGGGTATACGTGGCGGTTAAGAACAATAACAAATCACGAGATAACGTGATCTGTGGCGGTTAAGAACAATAACCGTCACAGATAACGTTATCTGTGGCAGTTATTGTTCTAACCGCCCTGAATCTTTATCTGTGTGACGGTTATGGTTCTTAACCGCCACGATGTAGTCTCTACATATACCCATGGCATATACTGCATACTTCGCGCCTTCTACACTTACGATCGAAGCCACCTTTCTTGTGCCTAGCTCCCTTGCAAACCACCGCCCCTCGCACGGCCGTCCCGCGCCCTCCCCATTGCGCCGCCCCCCTCAGCGTCAAGGCTGTCCGCCCTCCCCCACGGCGCCGACCCCTCGGCGTCGCCGTGCCGTCCCGCCCCTCCCAGCGCCGCCTCAAGCGCCCTCCCCCGTCACGCCCCTCCGCGCCCTCCCCACCGGCGCCCCTTGAACCCTAGCAGGTAAGCCCTTCTCTTCACGTTGCATCAATGGTTTAATTAGTGATGGTAGAATTTGTTAAAGAATCAATGGTTTAATTAGTGTTGAATATATCGTGAATACAACAATGTGTGGTCGGTTGAGATGGTTTACGGAAGATAGAGTTTGAGTGTTTTCTTTCTTTGGGCGTTGCGGTTTTGTGAAGATGGCTTGGTTCCTGTTCTTTGATGCGAAAATGCTCAAATAGTAGTAGTTTTGTGAAGATGGCTTGGTTCCTTTTATTCTTTGATGCGAAAATGCTCAAATAGTAGCTATCAATGTAACTTGCACCGATTATTGCTCTGTGATGATAAGGGTCTTTGAAATGAATAGAACATTTATACGTGAATTAGGCCTTGAGCGTAGACTAATATCTTGAGAAATATTGATTTGATTCCTTTGGTTGGGTTATGCATTTATTGCGAGAATTCATCTGTTACTATATTACCAGAGTCTCATTGTTCTTGATAGCTTCTCTGGTTCAATATTTGCATTGTTTATGCTGTTAGATTTAAGATTTATGTAATCTTGCTGCTACTCTGATCATTATATATATATCTGCTTAGCTTGTTTGAGTATTAGGTTATCAATCAATCTGAATCTATATGGTAGTTTTGGTTAACTTGCTATTAAGTTGAGATTCTCTAGTTGAAGATAATCTACTAACGATGAAAGTGAAAACTATCAATTATTGTGCAAAGAGGCTAGTCAATCAACTTGGGTACCAATTTTGGGGCGATTGATTGCTTGGGGACTTTTGCTTGTTCTGAATACTATAGAAAATAGTAAACAAATCTGAGGTTTGAAGGAATGAAATACAAAGCGATTGATAAAATTTCTATTTTTGTTGGGAAGTACATTGTGAATGCCCTTAACATTGTGGATGCATTATACTCTTCTTTGCTATTACTTGTTGCCTTACTTGTTGCCTTGAATTGGGCGTGGGTGATGCTCTGTGATGAACACAGGTACTAGAATGATCAGAACCTTTATTTATGTGGTTTAGGCCTTGAACTATAGACTTAAATGCTTGAAAAAATTGCTTACTTCTGCTGCTATCCTTTTTTGCTCGTGTCAAGAAAACTATGATAAGTACATCAAGATCGGGAGTAGCGGTAGAATAAGGGATCCCAAGCATCAACTACTATGACACATATAGTAAATGGGTACTATAATTTGTTTCCATAGTTAAAAAAGTACAAGTAATTTCACCTCTACATGGTAATGGGTCCATAGTAGAATTCTCAACAAATTCTCCTAAAGTAAGCGAATTATATGGATTTGTTTCCATAGTAAAATAAATAAATAAAAACAGTGCGATAATTTTACCTCTACATGGCAATGGGTCCAGAGCACATGACAAGAGGTGAGTGAAGGCCTCAACCCTAGAAGGCCATGTTTTGCTAGAAGATTTGGAAGATAACTCACCAAATGACAGGACAAACATAATATAAGCAATTGCATAGCAAGGAAAAATGGAAAAGAAAAAAAAGAAAGAGAGAGACCGAAAGAAGCTCAATGCAAAACCATGCAGTGTATATATCTAGACAGCAGAATTCTTTAGTGTGCATTTTAAGGTGGTAAGAGTTCAAGGCCTATTTCATTGAATAAAGTGTTAGCCCATTTGTGATTGTGGTGAAGATCCTTATCTTCATCCATACCCAAATCTGAGAGCACATTAAATTAATTCTCTTTGAGATATAAGGCATAATTCATATTAATGGATCACTTCAAATTGCTAAGTTCTATCTTATCTATGTCATTCTTGTTATTAGTGGATTACTCCATTTGTGACTCGAAATGAGAAATGGACAGGCACTTTAAGGATCTAATGTAGTCCTCAGTTAGTACATATTTTCCTCAGTGTGCTAATTCAATATGATACACTTAGTTATTCTATCGGTTAGTACATATTTTCTTTCCCTCTCACGAAATATCTCCCTTTCTATTGAGTAGTTCTAATGGAGCCCGGCCCGAGCCTATAATGGAGGAGAGCCCGGCGGTACCTTACCCTCCACCCAACCACCGAAGTTCTTGAGGCCTCCACCGCTGTTCAGGGGCCTCCACCATTGTTCGGGGCCTCGGCCATTGCCCCGAGGCCTCCACTTTGTTGCAACACGTCGAGGGCGAGGAAGACTAAAGCCCAAGGCCGATACACCATCACGGAGGTCTCGAATCTTGGGTCCCTGTTGCACCAAAAAAGGCGTGACAAAATCTGAGATCAACATGCGGGTACATCGTAAGGGAGAAAGTGCCAATCACCTATTCGGATTGGCATAAAGTGCCCTAAGCCACCAAAGCGGATCGTGGACGAGCTCAAAGGAACCCGCATTCCCGAAGGAGTCGAAGAACTTCGTGCGTCGCGATGCATTGATGACCATGGACAATGCGTGGAGAAACTTCAAAGGCGAGGTTGAGCGTAAATTATGTGAAGCAAAAGCGGTCGGTAGTCGGAGACTACCCAAGATTACTGACCATCTTGGGATGAGTTAAGTGGCGAGGAAGCAATCTGAAGCGAGAAGGAAGTCTAGTGAGGACCACATTAGCATCGCATGAAGGAATACTCACCCCCACAGACTTGGCACGAGTGGGTACAGGTAAAATTGCTCAATGGGACAGCAGGAATTACAAGTGATCCAGCAGATGGCGCAAGTCCCTTGGTGGACTACGGATCGAGTGAAGCACTACGTGCTAGCGAGGGCGATCTCTTGTCTCATTGGGAGTTTATCATTCAAGAAGCGGCGAAGCGAAGCAATGCGCAAAGAGTTCATCGGTTTCGCCCGGTCCACCCAGGATCCTTCCACCCAAGCAGGAGAAAGAGCGAGCTAACGGCGGCTCTAGGAAACAAAAGCACCCGATTCGAACACGGCGTCGGGTCAAGGTTCCATGGAAGATGGGATTCCCTCGGGACGAAGACTCTTATAGAGTCGAAAGAAGCTAAAGAAAGCGGCTGACGAAAGGTGAAATGGAAAGTATGAAGGAAAGGGTTACTGCGAGAATTACAACCCACCATTCAAGAACAAGTTCAACGACAAGTACAAGCGACCTTGAGCGGACGCAGCGTAAAACGCTCTCTCGGCCCTACAGTGGTCAGCGATTCGCGTCCACGCCATTAGTACAAGCGGACCTAAACCATTATCTGTGGGCGACATCTGAGGACCCCACACCCTGTCGGCTCAACGTGCCCTTGATGAACATCTTTCTCTACAGTTTGCACGGGTAGCTTATACGTGCCAACAAGGGGTGTCTGCATAATGCTCCGATAGCGCCAGGTTATGCAAAGGTCGGTGGACCACGATACTTACGCTTTGCTAATATCAGGCTAGACAAACCCGCCAATGACGAGATAACAACTCTAGGAAGTGCCGTTCACTCATTCATCCAGTGGTGCAAGCGTGACATCGTCTTGAACCATCCAGTGGCAGCCTCTCCTGACATCGTCTTGGACCATGCAGTGCCAGCCTCTCCTGCAGTGCAATCCGCGCATCCGTCACCACCACCTGAGAGTGAAACGGTGAAGAAGCAAGATGAGGTAACAAAGAAAACCATTGAGGACCCCATAAAGATGGCCCTTTGTTAGTACTCCGCGCAGAAACACAGTAACACTTGGTACTTCAAAGGACAAACCTACAACCCCCGATCCCAAAAATGGCACATTAGGCAGTACATGTCGGCTAGATCGAGGGAAGCGAGGACCGAGTATGATGTCGATGCGTGAAAAAAGTAAGGGCAAGGAAGTCGATGAACAAGATAATCAACCAAGATTGAAATTCGAGGTAGGGAAGCCCTTAGTCACCGATTCGAAGTTAAGCAGTCTAACACCCATGATGCACCGATTACATGCATGGTACATGGAGCGATCAACCAAGACATACTCCGAAGGTGGTCACTGCGATTTTCGTGAGAACATTTTCACCACGAGGGCTTTGGCTACTTCTTAATAGAATTCGATAACTTGCACAACTTGTTCTATCACGGCGCCCTCGACATATGTTTTTGAGATCTTTGGACCTTTGTAAGTGTCTAATATATCAATCTTGGTCTACATTCACGTATCTGGATAAATGTCATGTCTAACTATTTACGTTATATAGATACGAGATGAAGGAACTACGAAGAACCAAGGGGCGATTAGGATTCCTCGACACAGGAGCGGTTTGCCAAGAAGAAATCGAGAGTACCAAAGGAGGTCGAGAATACGTCTATAAAGCTTTGCTTAAACTACAAGACAAGGAGTTTATACTTGTACCATACAATTTTAAGTAAGTTCCTCACTAGCTAGTTAAATTACTCGTTGATTTAGTTATGTACTCTAACGTAAGGACTAATGGCTATGGCATCCAGATTCCTTTGGATTCTCGTAGTAATTCATCGGACAAGAGCAAGATCTTGATCATGGATCCTTTGGATAAACCTAAAGCGGACTATGAAGTGATGACACGTTTGATAAATGAGGCGTTCAAAAGATATTATCGAGAAGAGCACGAGACACCGACCATACAAAAATCCCTACAATCCGTACTAACTTTCCAGATGCGCGCAAGGAATATTCTTATATCGTATTTCATAGTAAATAGCTCATTCGGCGACATCTTAGCTCATTCGATTTTCGCGGATGTCTGGCGAGGCGCAAGGAACAAATTTATGTGGGTGCCGTTATTGCGGTACATCTGCGAAATCTTAAGTTGCACAATAAAGACAATGACATGGAGGTCGATCATGCAGACATGACACATCGATTCGCGCCACTCAATTTCTATATACTCTCTTAATTACATTTTTCATACTTACAGGCGCCTCAAAGTTTGTCTCTGATAGGATTGCTTGATTAAAATCCAAGCCATTCAGGGCCGGCTCGCCTACTTCATCATGAAGGAAGTACTCAACAAAAGCAGCGAGTTTTATGGCCGAAGACAACAACGATCCACTCCTCCATACTCATTTCTCACATCACATGTCTCCAACCTCCAAGACCCGTAGGCTTCTAGTTTAGGAAACTAGTTTAGGCTTTTGTTACTTCAATTTTTTTCATTACAAAGTGTAAATAACTCTTTCTTCCTTTTCTTTAATTCTTGAAATGACTTACTTGAGGCAATGATCCTTACTTTTCTTCTTTCTTCTTTGTGATTTTACATGGGATTACCTCATTTTCCTCAGTTGTGAGCTTTGTTGCCATGGTTCTTTATACTATCTATCTGGACTTTGTGGTGCGTGTCATGGTTTCTTGATTTGGATGTATGAAAAATGATGCAAACTTGTAGTATGAGTATGGTTTAATTATTTTGATTTACGCTATGCGTTATGTGGCATGTCTTGTATTTTGGTTAATAATCCAAGAGACATTGTGGAATTTTGTGGCATGAGGAAAATATGAACATAGCTAAGGAAGAAGGCTTGGAGAACAAATTCAAGTTGACAACTACAATTGGAACGACAAACATGCACTTGTTTGACTCAGATGGTAAAATTCGCAAGTATGACATTACGGAGGAAAGTAAGTATCTAGCATCTACCTATTTTGTTGCTACAGACCCTGCTTGGCTCATGTTTCAAATGTTTTGTGTCTCCATTAATGCTTTTTGTTTCACTTGTCACTCATCGATTTTGATGCAGGTGCTTGAAGATTATGGAGCTGCAATTGCGAAACTAGTAGCACAAAAGAAGAAACCAGCTAAGAAGGTTGGATCCTTAAGCAAACCTCTTAATTTTGCGTGTCATAACTTATCTACGGCTTTTGTTGAGAGCAGTGGTGCTGTAAACACAATTTCTGCATCTCTCATACGCTTGCTGGGAAGGTTGCCGTCCAATCTTCTATTCTTTTTTAGATAACAAATATTTTTTAATATTCTGGCCTTCTTGGGTCATTCACTGATCCTTTCCAATACAATCACAGTGGCCGTCGGTGTGGACTTGGCGAACTTATCCTACGGAAAGCGAGCACAGGAGCGGCTTATGCTGTAAGTATCTGTTGCTCTATTACATTTTGTTGTTTGAGGCTTTCACATTCTTTAATTGTTTACCAAATAGAACATCGTTGTTAAGCTTTGATTTTAACTACTTCTATCTTTCGAGGAAAAGTTAATCCCACCCAATGTGAGGCTCGACCATGGTTTGTGCTCGTGTACACTACTTATAGCTTAATTTTGTCAATTTAAGTAATCCAAATTCCAATCTACTTATTTTTAGTTCAAATATTTGTTTTCTCTCTACACTTTTGCTCGACAAGTGTTGCTTATTTAATCTGAGTTCATTCCCATCTGTTGTTAAGTTATTTGCTTAGTCATATCATATATAATTGTGATGTTTGATGTTTTTTATTAATTTGAATCCCATATTCCTTATGCGTATTACATATTCATCTCATATCTTTATTGCTTTGTTTAGCCTCTAGGCGGCTTTGTGTTGGTGTTCCTTTTTTTCCCGAAGAGAATAGAGACATCTATCTTGTTTATACAATGCCCTTTACTCCTTTATAAAATTAAATGTTTGAGAAGAAGCTTCTAGATAGGTATCTGTGACAAACAATTAGAAGTTACGATACAAATGGATGCTACTATTATAGCATGTCTTGCCACCATGTTCTATACAAGAGAAACCCTTAAACCTTACTTCCCATAAATAAGCCATGCATTTCATACACATTGGTTGTGTCTGAATTATATTACATCTCATCACTCTTCTTTTTGTGTTCTCTGTAAAATATGCATTGACTTCATAGTTTATCTGAATGATCATTCAAATAAGCTGTTGGTTGGATTTGTGATATTGCAGGTCATGGGTAATCACGTTGGTGTTACTGATGGAGTGGTTCGAATGGGCATTTTGAGCTGAATGTTTTAAGCCAATGATTGCAACGGATTGCTTGAGTATTATCTCTATTCTCCATACTTCAATATGCTTAATTAATGTACAAACTTTTCTTTGAATAACATAATAGACCCTATTGTAAACTGTGTACATCTTGTTACGATGAATTGCTAACTTGGACATCATTTTTTCATTCTTGCTAGCGCTACAATTTAGTGATGCACCATTCCTTCTTTTAACGAGCATTGAGATTATTAGGGGATGCATCTGTGTCCTTGAGAAAAAGCGTGTCGAGAATTGAAGCAAACCATAAGAGAATTTCACAATTATTGCGAGGTAACTATGCTTCTGAACAAGATTCTCTTATATATATATTGCCTTTGAGAACATGATACAAGTTCTTTAGAGCTAATACTCTGTATTGCCTTCTGTATGATACTTTTATCAATTCTCTTATATATATTACGAAGTTGCTCTATGTATTGTAGCCAATACAAATTACCAATCTGTCGATATTATCTGTGATTATTTTACATGCAGAGGGCATAGCTATATTGCTGAGGCTAGCCACAAATGCCGATTTTTTATTTTTACGTGTCGGACTATCGGTGGCGGTTCTAGCCAAAACCGCATACTTGATACCATGATATCGATCACGGTTTTTGGCTAGAATAAATCGCGATACTCATGATATCGATGACGGTTCTATCAAAAACCGCCAGCGATACCCTAATATCGATGGCGGTTTTGGCTAGAACCGTCGCGATATCATAATGTCGATGGCGGTTCTAGCCAAAAAGCTGTCACAAATAATGTTATCGTGGCGGTTATAGAACCGTCGCGATAATCTGGATTATCGGTGGCACTAAATCGGTGGCGGTTCAAAACCGTCGCGATGGCGATTCGAACCGCCAGCGATTACCTTTTCAAGGTAGTGTGAGTAGGCAGGACTAATTGCTCAGAGTGGCCATCTTCGATGGGTAAGCACGGCCAAGCAAGGTGCATTAGTGTATTTTCGCAGCGAGGGAAGGTTGGCTTGACATGCTTCGTCTTGGATGCTGGAATGCCCTAGGCTAGCTCTTTCGGTATGGAGTTTTCAATTCATCTAACGATGTCCATTTGAGCGGCACGACAATGTTGATGTGAGCTACAGCAGTGTTTTTGCTTGAGGCGTAGCTCGGCACATTGTGATCTTTGGGCGAAACCCGGCCGCACCGTGGGCTATTGTGGCGCGACATGCTGCAGAAACATCTGGCGGTGAGCGATGTCTTGCTAGGGAAAAAGAAAAACAGAAAGGAAAAGGAGAAAAGAAAGGAAATGAAGAAAAGAAAATGAAAGGAAAAGAAAAGAAAAGAGGAGAGGAAAGAAGAGAAAAAAGAAAAGAAAAAGGAAATAAACGAAAATGAAAAGAAAAAGGAAAAGAAAAAAGGGGAGGAGTTGGACTTCTGGTGATGAACCTGATTTTCGTAAGGAGTTGTCCATAGTGGATTTATTCATTCTGGGTTCTCATGGCAAAATTTCGTAGTCATCCATATTTTTATATGCATAGCTTTTAGTTGTGCTTGTTGCATTTAATTCTTGACCATTGCATATTCATGTATACATGTCGTAAAAATTAGTTTGAGAGTTTGTAACTGATACAGCATCTTGTTAGGCCTTAATTGTTCAGTGGTATGAACATATAGTACTTTTTACTTTACATGAATAATTTGATCAACAAAGTAAAATATTATTTGTTAGTTGATGGATGTCAGATTATTTAATTAGAAGATTACTTGGTCATATGCTAGTATTATCGGAATCACACAAAATTTAGTAAGTCTTACATGTTATATTTGTGGGAGTTTCCTCTCACATCAATTTGGCGATTGCAAGACTATCGATGGGTGGATTTACTAGATGTATGAATTGGTGGTCAGCCTATGTGTTTATGTTGCATTGGTAGAATCTTTCCCCTCAATTTAAGTTATACTTAATAATAGTGAATTGATCCTAGTAATGTGCGTATGACTAAATTTGTGCTTAGCATATGAGTTTAATTTTGTGGAATTGGTACCAGCGTATGCAATCGGTTGTTGTGTGCTATTTGAGCAACGCATGTGTATTTGGGTTGGATATTTTAAATGATAGTTAGATGGGTCATACGTACTGAATATGGGAGGACTCAATGATTGATTATTTGACCATAAACAATTAGATTGGAACACCATGTAAATTGGAAGATGAATCATAGGTACCAAAATATTAGACTTGTACACTTGGAGGAGGTTTACACCCTCAATTTTGACTCACAAATGTATGTTTATAAAATCCATAGAAATCCATAGAATTATCCTCTTAAGGCACACTAAGAACCAAAGAGTAGGGGTGAAAACGGGTCGGGTAATACCCGACCCGTATCCGTATCTGGGATAAATTTATCCAAAATTGCGGATACGGGTTCGGGTATGAATTCGGGTACTAACTGGATAATTTTTGTTCGGATACGGGATAGAAAATACCCAATGAAAATGGGTTGAATACGGGTACAAACCGGGTAATTGCAACCGGGTACCCGGTGAAACTCACTCCCAGCTCTCAGCCCAAACGATCATAACTTTTTACTCCGAACTCCGATTTAGGTGATCTTGGACTCTATACGAAGCTTATCAAGAGGGCTACAATCTCCATCCATTTTTAAGATTTAAGAAACCATAAATATTTTTAAATATAATAAAAATATAGACTCTAATGTAGTCACTCAAGCCTAAAATCTAATTTTCAAAATCCTTTACAAAAACTTGATTAAAAGTGTAACTACAAACTAGTAAAAGTCAATAAGATCCAATATTGAGCCATGTGATGATCAACTCATGATCAACACAATTTTGCAAAACACATTTGCATATAAACCGAGAAGCTATGAGATCAATCCTCTAGCTATGTAAGGATCAGCACATGAGTTGGTATTTAGTGCCGGTGGATGTGTTATTGATCAATTTCATAGTTGTCTTGATGCTGAAATTGTTGAGGCCTTAGTTTGTACAAAGGATTGGATGATTGCTTGACAAAATGGTAAATTATTATCTTGCTTATGTGGCTTTCTTTATATATTATGTATATGTCTTTGTTCATAATTACTAATTTGTTGTTTATCAATTTTAGATTTAAAGGGTAAAATAGAAACCTTAATTAAAGATATGAATGCTATGGAGATGAAGGACGATGTTGAAACTTGAGAATTGAGACCTTCATGCACGCATGATGAACTTTATTTCGTTTGTTAATTGTACTCTATATGTTGAACTATGTGTTTGAAGTGAATTCTATGTGTGTTGAAGTCTATGTGTGAATTGCACTCCCTGTATTGGATTATGTGTGTTAATTGGACTTTATGTTGAACTATACATGTTTATTGGCCTTTATGTATTGAATTATGTATTAATTAGACTCTATGTTGGACTATGTGTGTTTATTGGACTCTACGTGTTAGATTATATATTAATTAGACTCTATATTGAAGTACGTGTATTTATTCAACTCTATGTGTTGTCTTATATCTTAATTTGGCTCTATGTGTTGAATTATGTGTGATAATTGGACCAAGTGTGTTAGTTAAATTATTTTTATCACATACTTTGATTCTAGGTAGTTTGCGTACTATTCGACTAAGTACCCGTTATCCGTATTGTACCCGTCCGTATAATATCCAGTATTCGTTTTCTACCCGTTCGTAAACACCCGGTATCCGTATCCGTATCCTACCCGATTTTTCACTACCGTATCCGTGATCGTATCCAAAAAAATAATTAGGGTAGGATATAGGATGACCTACTACCGGCAAGTATCAGGCCGTTTTCACCCTTACCAAAGAGGCATATAAAAATCATGTGGATTCAATCCAGACTTAGCTTTTTGGTATGTAGTGCAGTGAACAACATAACACTTGATGTCACACCTCATCTTTGGCCAATAAAAATGTTCAGCAAGGATGTCCTCCATCTTTTTTATGCCAAAATATCCTATGAGTCCTCCATGCACCTCTTATAGCAACAAAACACGAACGGAGCTAGCTAGAATACATAGAGCCCTAAATAAGAACCCTTCATTTAAAACAAATTTGTTCCAGCATTTACTATCTTTACAATTGGACATGGTATCTTTTAAAAAGCATATAAATCTTTTAGTGTCTCTAAGCCCAAAATTCTATAATCAAGTTGAGATAATCCATCAGCAATCACATTTTCCTTTCCTTTATTATGTTTTATGACATAAGGAAAGATTCAATTAATTCAACCCAACGAGCATATCTATAGTCTAGTTTAGCTTGACTTCTAATACGTTTTAATGATTTGTGATCAGAATGAATAACAAATTTTTTGGGTCACAAATTCTAACAGGTGGCATCTCTGGGGGTATTTCAAATGGAAATACATCAACAAACTCCTGCAAAAGGTTAGTAACAACAAGAGGTAAAGATGCAGGTAAATCCTCAAGTGAAAACAAAGCATCTATGGAAAGTAAAACATAGCAGATAGAATTATCCACTTTTAAGTCATTAGAATCAGATTTAGTAGCAAGCAAAATAGAACCTTTCAATTTAATTTCACCTTTGTTAGCACTAAGTTCTATTTTTCTTATGTTGCATATGTTCTTTAGCTACAATCTAATTTTCACTTTTGCTAGTCTCCTTTTCTCTATTAGCTCTTTTTGATTCATCATTTAAATTTGCTTCAGGAGATATTGGAAGCAAAACAATTCTCTTTCCTTAGATATGAGAGTATATAGATTGGTTTTACCATGATGAACAATATCTCTATCATATTGCCAAGGTCTACCAAATAATAAAGAACATATTTGCAAAGGGACGACATCACAATAAGCATAATCATGATATTAACCAATAGAAAAGAGTATTATCATAATACGTATTACCTTCAGCTTACCATAAGAATTAAACCATTAAATGCAGTAAGGACGAGGGTGCTGATTGGTGGTTAAGCCAAACTTCTCGACCATATCTATGCTTGCAAGATTGTTGCAAATCCCTCCATCAATAATGACTTTGCTCAAACGCTCGTTAATGACGAACTTCGTTTGGAACAGGTTGTGGACTTGGTTCTGTTTTGCACGCTCCATTTGAGCACTTAGCACACGCTTCACAATGATGCTTAAGTACTTGTCAGATGCTTAAGTACTTGTCAGATGCTTCAGTACCAAAACATGTTTCCTTTGAATGATCAGATTCATGTTCCTCACTTGCAAGTTCAATGGCAAGCATAATATATTCCACATCAATATCATTGGCTGAAGTGTACTCACCATAGTTTTAGATGAGGACGGTTCATTAATTTGGGTAGTCATGCATCATATGCTCAAAACCCTTGTAACGATGGCATTGTACATCTCTTGATCGTCCGGTAGAAGCAGCCGAAGTCGAATTTTTTGCAGGCGCTTGAACCGTGGACTTGCTTGCTTCAGGAGCACAGGTAGTGGTGTACGACGTAGGGCGCCCACATGTGGAGGTGGTAGGTGGTCAACTAGTTGCAGGGGGAGGTGCTCGGTTTTGTGATTGGTTCAGCCTACTTGCAAAAGAACCTCCAAAATTGCCCTGGGAACAGGATTGTCTTTCCTACATTTCTCGTTCAACTTTACAAGTAAGATGAAATAAACGGGTGATATAGTTGTATTCTTTATAATCAAGAATATCTTTAATTTCACGGTTAAGCCCTTCTAGAAATTTAGTTATTTTAGCATCTTTGTCTCTTCCAACCAAGAACGCAACAAATCAATTTGTAGTTCTTGGTACTATTCTTCTACTGTTTTACTACCCTGTCTTAAGTGTTGCCAATTGTTAAGCAAATCATGAGAGTAATATGAAGGTATAAATCTATCTCTCATCATTCTTTTCATAGCATCCCAAGTTCTAGGTATGTTATGTTCATTTCTACAAGCCTCTTTCCACCAAATTGTTGCAAAATCAATGAATTCATTAGTAGCAGCCCTAATATTTTTGTTCTCAGGAAAATTAAAGTATACAAACTTTTGATCTACTGTTAACTCCTAATAACGATATGCATCAGTGATCACAATCATTGTTTATGTTGAAGCCCTCATCAGATTCTGTATCGGCGACAAAGTTGTTCGTGTCATCTACTTCTACCTCATTTGCCTAAGAGTGATCAACAGGTGGAGGCACTCGATCGGCCATAGGTGCAGTAGAAGGTGGATCCCGCTCGAGGCACTCAACACATGTGCGGAACACTGCCAGGTTGGTGTTGATCTGGTTCAAAGCATCATGTGTACTTTTCGTGTGTCGATTGACAAGTGCTCAAAGTGTTACACCAGCCCTCTCATGCATGGTGTGAGGGGTGGATCATCCTTACTATTCTCACCATGTTTTCTTGAACCTGCCATTGTTAGTAGCAAATAAAAAATACACAAGTATATATAATCTCTATCAATTACTAGGTCCTGGAGGTTATCAAGCCGCACACACTCAAGCCCTTACCAAGCTTTCGTAAGTTCTTATCAATGTAAAACATGTGGTGCAATCGATGCCTGGTTCATGATAAATGCAACTCAAACTTGGCAAAGCGATTGCATGGAGAACAATACCTATTTGGTTAGTAGAAGGTGGAGCTCAGACAGACTAAAATATGTAATAACGATTAGTAAGTAATTCAATCCGAAAATTGCAAAGTTGAAAAGCAGTTCAAAGTACTAGTCACTATTTACTGGCCCTAGACTAGACCAGAACTAGATATAGCAAGCTAAAAAAGGTACTATTAGGGTCAAACTCAAGTGACCAACATGAGGAACTATTATAGAAGGAGCTATTTCAACATCAGGAGGAACTTCTCACAATTTGTTATATTTTCCATTTTTTAATTTTCTTTCTATTTTTTCCTTTTTTGCATTGGGAAGTGCAACTACCAACTCAACTAAGGATAGAAAAGCAAAATTCTCACATTTTAGAATGAGAGAAAATGCTAAACAGATGACCGAAAGATGATAAAAATAGCACAAAAACTTCTAGGATCCAGAACTTGGTCTTAGAGGCCAAATTTGAGGTCGAAAACAGGTATAGGACTAAAGGCATTTGCTTTTTTAAGGTGCATCTTGTTGTTCTCTTTGAAACAAGTACTTGTGTGTCAAAAACAGACTCCATGTGCAAAAGTTATGGCCATTTTACTATCAGGCTCACGAAAGCTACTTTCTAGACTTGGTTTCGGTAAACAGAAAGTAGATTCAGATTTGGAAAAGTGGAGATTAACTCGGCTTAGACTCAAAATAGTTTGTGTGCAACTTGGACAGGGGAAGAATAATCAACTAGAATTTTTTTAATCCGGACTTAAGGAAAAGGATAGTCCGAATTGATCTCTTTCCAAACAGAACCCAACTGAATCGATCTCTTTCCAAACAAAACACAACCGATTTGTTCTCTTTCTTTTTTGAACACAATAGCAAGACTCTTGATGACTAAAATTGGTGGCGGAACAAACCGAGACAGAAATCAACAAGCAAAGCTAGACTAATCTAGACACTAAGATCAGCAATTAGACACGATGATGCAACATGTAATTCAAAGACGCAAACCGAAAAGAAAAATAGCAAAGGCTCAAAGGGTTCGAGTAAGGTAAATTTTTACGGCGATTTTCTGGACTCTAGGTAATAAAAAATGAATGTACTACTAGAGTACTGTAAATTCTCACAGATCAACGAAAGCTCTAATACCACCTGATGAGACTAATAGTGGCCCAGTCTTTTGGTGAGATGGATAACTCTCGATTAGTGGAGATGACCCTCACGATCTAGGCTACTAACAAAAACACAACTGACGCTAAGCAATTTCTAAACCAAACTCTGAGTTGTTATCAATTGTGCTAAAGCCCAATTGACTTGATCACGGAGATTAATTTCTGCATGCAACCGAAAAACAAGTAAGAACAAATCAAAAGAAATATGAAATTGCCAATATAGATTAAAGACAAGTGTTGGGGTTTCAATAGTGGTCTTGATGGTTGTTCTAGCCGACTCAAGCAAGAACACATAAGTTTCACATGAAAAACTAATATAACAAAACCCAAGTCACATGAGAGAGCTTAGCTCACTTAACTAAGCAACTAAAGGGTAATGCGGCTAGGAGATGGACACAAACAAAAAGTCCTCCTGGGCGTCCCTCATGGGCCTTCTTATTATATAGGTCAAAGCCCAATTGGTAAAGGTAGTGCAACACCATGTTATGAAGGCCTCCACCTGTAGTTGGGGGTGGGCTTGTGGAAGGGTGGCCGCCAAGGAGAGGAGTTGAAGCTGTCAGCCTAGGCCAGGCTTTGAATCCTTTTTGTAGCCCTTCGTCTTGTAGCCCTCCTTCTCGTATTTTGACCCATTATAGTCCTCTCCAAGATTTCTAAGGATAAGTAAATTACACGCATTAGGCAGCATCATATTCTCATTAGAGAGAGACTTCACTCCCAAAAATGAAGTTATTTGATAATTCAATTGATGTGCACGTGCTCGTGTGATTGGACCATGAACTTTAAAAGTGTGCGGAGAATTATTGATTGCATCTGTAGAAGTGATGTCCTTGTCAGAGAGCTTGTGTAACAAAAAAGCAATTAAAAAATACAGCACTGTGTTCTTCATTTCTTGTCTTCAATCTCTGTGGCCCAACGGTCATATTCCTTGTGTTACAAACTACACCTTTTCTAATTTAAAAACTTTCTCTTGGTAGCATGAGCTGTGGGTCGACCTTATTTCTTTTCCCACTAGCACGTGGCAGGCTAAAAAGACTAACGGTACATTTCTCTAGTTTATTTCTCCCACCCATCTCATTCTTTGATTCTCAGGCATCTCTCCATCTGTTCATCCTCTTCTTCAGGCTCTCTTAAGGTGGGCCAACATGTCATACAGTGGTAAGTGATTGCAACAGTGTGTAGTTCACAGTTTCAAGCATACGGTTCGAGAAATCAAAATAAAATATAGATTTATTCTCACCACTCCATCATACCTGGACTAGGCACTAGAGACAGATGAGAGAGACATTGCTTTATTCTCACTCTGCATCATGAGTACAAGAGAGAGAGATTGAAATGGGGGATGAGTAGGCACAACTAATTGCTTTGAGTGGTCATCTTTGGTGGCTGAGGACAGCTGAGCAAGGTGCATCAGTGATCAGATGGTGTCGATCTGAGCAACATGACGGTGTTGATGTGAGCTGTGGCGATGTTTACGCTCTAAGCGGTAGCTCGGCAGCATGATAAGCAGCGATGCCCGCCTTTGTGGGATGTTGTGGCACAACATGCGGAGAGCATAAGGCGGTAGACAATAGCACTACCAAGGAAAAAGAGAGGAGAAAGGAAAAGGCGAAAAGAAAAGGAAAAGGAAAAAAGAAAAAGAAAAAGGGAGGAGTTGGACTTCTGGTGATGAACCTGATTTTCGTTCATGTGCAGTTGAGGAGTTGTCCACAGTGGATTTATTCATTCTCAGTGCTCATAGCAAAATTTCATAGTCATCCATATTTTCGTATGCATAGTTTTTAGTTGTGCATGTTGCATTTAATTCTTGACTGTTGCATATTCATGTATACATGTAGTAAAAATTAGTTTGAGAGTTTGCAACCCATATAGCCTCTTGTTAGGCCTTAATTGTTTGGTGGTATGAGCATGTATATAGTGCTTTTTACTTTACATGAATAATTTGATCGACGAAGTAAAATATTATTTATCAGTTGGTGGATATTAGATTATTTAATTAGTAGATTACTTGGTCATAGGCTAGTATTATCATAATTACATAGAAATTAATGGGTTAGTAAGTCTTACATGTTATATTTGTGAGAGTTTCCTCTCACATCAATTTGGTGGTTGCAAAATTGTCGATGGGTGGATTTACTAGACATATGAATTGGTGGTCAGCTTATGCATTTATGTTGCATCGGTGGAAATTTTTCTCTCAATTTAATTTATACTTAAGTATAGTGAATTGATCCTAGTAATGTGCATATGGATAAATTAGTGCTTAGCATATGAGTTTAATTTTGTAGAATTGGTACCCACATATGCAATCGGTGGTTGTGCGCTATTTGAGCAACGCATGTGTATTTGGGTTGGATATTTTAAATGATAGTTAGATGGGTCATATGTTTTGAATATGAGAGGACTCAATGATTGATTATTTGACTATAGATAATTGGATTGGAACACCATGTAAATTAGAGGTTGAATCATAGGTACCAAAATATTAGACTTGTACAATTGGACACTACTACCGAACAAGTGATTACTGCCGGGTCCACATCGGCATCACTGTCGGATGTGAACCCGGCACAACCTAAGTGGCAGTGATAGTTGAGGACTATCACTGCCAGTTTATATCCGACAGTTATCACTCCCGGTTATTATTTACAACCGGCAGTGATAAGTAACTATCACTGCTACATTTTCAATAATATCTGGCAGTGATAAGTAACTATCACTGCCCAATTGTTATCAATATCCGGCAGTGATAGGTTTTTTTAAACCTTTTTGCATATATATTTGTGGCAGTATATGTTGTAGCATGTATATATATTGTACAGTAGATGTATTCTGTACGGTATACGTTGTGCATAATAGTACTGAAGCATCGCTAAAGTGTAATTGAAATACATTGAAGCATCATAATATTTAATTTTACATTGTTCATTCACTTTTGTAGCATTACATTGTTCATTCACAATTGTTGGCATGTCACTTAAGCTACAAATCTTTGGTAAAACTTCGCCCTTGGGTTGATAATTTCACGAACGATGAACCCGGTATGCGCTCTTGAAGGGCATCAATTTACGTGGTCGAGCAGAGTTCTGGTGCGTTGCTTGTATTTGTCATGGGAGAAGTTGAAGCATTAATTAGTGTCATCGTCTTTATAAAGAAAAATCTGGGTCAACATGTAATGATCGATATACCGGCTTCATGTTGTAGTCCGTCTTGTCTGCGTGATGAGCAGCGTGGATATGTGTCATTGCGTAGTATCGGATAAATTGTTCCCTTAGGGTTGTTTCGAGCATGGAAAATCGGTGTGTATTCGAACTTTTTAGGTGTATGGATGATGCCGTTGGCTCTTCTGCGATATTTTGTATGCATACATTCATGGTTTGAGTAGTCATTAAAATTAATTAGGTGCAATGGGATGGAAGATTACTGGAACAATAATGCAACGACCGAGTTTACTTGTCTAGCAAGTCTAATAATTCTTTGTACTTGCTTGTCGGTTTCCTCATTGAGTCCAAGACAGTGATGTTGCTTTCGTTTAACATGATGACAAGGACGATCCAGTGAAAACTGCACAAGCCAATTAGTCGTCACATAGTGTTGCGCATCAAATATATTAGACTAGTAGGCAGGGAAACACGTACGCAAAGTTGTAGGGTAAAAGTATGTAGTCCTTGTGTTGTAGCTTTAGCAGCGCCTTGAGTACGTACACCTCAACATCATTTAGTATTTTTGGATCTAGAATAAGTTTGCAGTTGACCATGCCCGGGTCCAGGAATCCTATCTTTTCATTTTTGTCCGCTCTAAGTGTCCTTGTCTCCATTCTACGTAAAAAAAGAAGTCAGACCCTAAGCTTAAGAGTACATGATTATACAGCATGGGTTAGACAAGAGACTTACAGAGTCCATATTCTTAATATAGACATGTCCAGGGCGTCTCGTTGGTAGAACTGATATAATTCTAGGTGTTCTACCCAGAAAAAGCCGTCATCGTTGTGAAGGTCCATATCTTTGTATTTGACGGGGAAAGCATCATTTTTTGTGTCTTTGACATACTGCAGGTACCATTGATCTAGATGCCGTAATTGTGTGGTCAGTTTGAGCTCCTTATTTGGATGCAGCAAAGCTTCCCCGTTAATGAATGGCCACTTTAGAGGTGGCTCCTGCTCTTCAGCACTACCTTGGCCTCCAGCAACAACTACTTTACCACCATCTTCTTTAGATTTCTTTTTGGAGATGCGATCGTAGTCTGATAGTTGGCTATGTTGAGGAGCTTCAGTTGTCCGTCCTGTCTGTTTAACCTTCGCTAAGTCCCGGAAGAAATCCCGTTTGGCAGCTTCAATTTCAATCTTAGTAGGTGGTGGCGTCTTTTTGAAGTGCTCTCCTACTGTGGCGCGTACTTCTTTTCTTATTTTTTCATCGGTCATTTCATATGGTCGTTTCTTGCTAAGAGTTTTAGCTAGCTTCATAGATGACAAACTTTTCCCCCCTAATCGTGTAGAATGTTCAGATCGTGGTGCTCTTTGGTGTCTTGTGGTATTTGGGCGGGAGGAGTTTTCTTGGGTGGCGAGGAGGAGGACTTTTCTGCGTGGCTGTTGGAAGCAGGAGAAGGAGCTTTCTTTGATGACGCCGGAGGAGGAGGAGGACTGTTCCTAGATGGAGACTCCACCTTGTTATCGTTATTAAGATCATCGTCGTTGTCATCTTCTGAGGCAAACTTTATATAGCGCTTGAGCCATGCGATGAATGTGCCCAGGCATTGTCCAAGATTATTTTGCCCCTCCTTGGCCTGGATCTCAACCTCCACTCTGCGGTATCTATCAACCATGCTGTTAACTGAAACTCTGGCGTATCCCGCAGGAATTGGGCGGTTATGCAAAATCTGCCCCTCGTTGCATGGCCAAGCCATCCCTTCAACCACCTTGATGGTAATGTTAAGCTCTGGCGGTGCGGAGCGCGGCGTGTCGACTCTTTGATTTTGTCACGGGAAAACTACGATGAGTCCGCCGGGAGGGTTAGTGGGCGCTTGGCGCTTTGTGAACCGGCGGGACTTTCGTCTTTGGTGACCTCGTCATGTGGTGGCGTTCGCTAAGGACCTTTGATACCATTTCTCGCATCATTTTCATCTATTCTTCAAATTCGAGTTCCCTTCTGTGCAACCGGTCTTCTATTTCTCGTACACGTTCATCCAACTGTTGTTGTCTGGATCTCTTTGGTCGCTTGTACATATAGGCATCCTCTGGGAATACTGCTTTCCAGGGCACCAAGCCAACCCCTTTGGTGCGACCAGGGTGCTCCCTATTACCCAAGGCGTGTGTTAGCTCGTCGTCCTCCCTTCTTGGCAGGAAGGAGCCCTCAATAGTTTCAGAGTGGGCATCTGCGATCTTCCTCGAGATTTCCTCGTCTTTTTCGCTTCTAAAGCTTAAGCTGCCATCATCCGATGAGTAGCTCCTCATAGCGGCGATTACTTGATCGTGGGGCCATGTGAGATGTCGCAGTAACAACTCCACTAAGTGTTAGCTGTTCTTCCCGTGCATCCCACTTGGGTACTTTCCTCACGTAGCCACCGGTGTCTAGCACATGGGGGTAAATGTTCTTGTCCGAATTTGCCTTGTTCTGCTGGCTGATAGCCTGGGCTTCATCAGATTTCTTATATTGCTTGAATTCATCCCAAAATTGTTGTAACCTCGGGAATCTATTAAAATCCGGCGTTCGATCCTTCTTGACATACTCCTTATTCAGCTTTGTCTTCCAGTTCTTCCATGCTACTCCCATAATGCTTAGTGCTCGTTTCCTGGCAAGCTCCAACTGATCTTCGAGAAACTGAAACTTCGCTGTCAACTGTGTCCACAATGTTTGCTTCATGTCGCCGGGAACATCTGACGGGGAATCGAATTGGCGTGTCCATGATTTGTAGGTGATGGGCACATTATCTCTAGCGAGGACCCGCATCTTTGTCGATATGGGCCAAGCAATGGCGGGTATAGCTGGTTCTCCGACTACACTAAGCTCAACTATCACCTTTCGTTCACCCGTGCGCATCTTGCTGGGACCTCGTCCGCGACGCTGGTTCGGTGCACTAGATGTCTGACCCCGCATTTTGATTGTTTCATTAGTCGTTTGGCTCTGC
The DNA here is from genome assembly GCA_036346375.1 of Guadua angustifolia. Lineage (NCBI taxonomy): Eukaryota > Viridiplantae > Streptophyta > Magnoliopsida > Poales > Poaceae > Guadua > Guadua angustifolia. Next base: position 6,009,721 of record CM070501.1, read on the forward strand.
TCTAATTTCATCGGGAAGCATATCCTACGAAAGAATCCTAATAAAGACTTACCTCATGTACATTTGTTGCCTCGACTTGTTCCAGGTTGAGGAACCCTGTCGGGCTTTGCTCTGAGCTTTGGTCCATGGGCTCAGCGCCATCTGGCACTTGTCCATTGTGAGAGGCCATGTGTGGCAAGTTTTCTAGAATTTTAAATTAACAAAATCATGAGATGAATCTTCGCATATATATCAATGTTGTGCATATATAAGGCGTAATCACCATTTTGTCATACGTTAGATAATACTATAACATACATATATATTAATGGTCTAAATTTCAAAATCTTAATCGCATGGATCGATCCTCTGACAACCAACTTTAGGTTAGACGGAGGAGTAGGTAACAAAGAACATATACAATTTCACATATACTTACACATGATACATATACAATTGACAATTCACATATACTTATCACAGATCACATATACTTACACATGATACATATACAATTGACAATTCACATATACTTATTTGCTCAAAAAAAATAATGAATCATTCTTATTCCACAATAATATGATTTTCAAAAAATAAAATAAGGTTATAAATCCACAACTAGAATGTTGGTAGTCTATTACACCAAAAGAAAGCAGAGCGATCAGTTCCTTGTCAACCAAGCACATCACCTCGTGGCTTTCTTCTCCCAGTGTATCGTATGCTCTCCTGGCAGCCATGCTTTTGGAACTTGCAGGTGCTGATCAAAATCAGACAGGACCATCTCAACGGCCGGCACCTAATGCCGCCGATGGACTCACCACGGCCGCCGATGGACTCACCCACCATTCTGTTTGTTCCTCTAGGCGGTGAGAGGCATAAAGCACTCTCGTTTCCTTCACCTTGCGTTATATGCAATTTCCTTTCGATGGTTCTTAACGATTAAATGCGCCTCGAGTGGACTAGCATTGCCTAAGAATGTCGGCGGGCGTGTCCTCATAAACTCGGACAATCTTGAATATGGGCGTGGCCCATTGTTCATAGCTTGATTGTTTGCGACAGCTTGAGTGTTGATTTGTTGCACAGTTGCCATCATAGTGCTGCATTGCTGGAGTGCATCTGCGAAATGCTCCTAGATTACGCATATCAGCGGCGGTGCTACTGCGGTGGTGGTGTCTTTACTCGACTACCTCTGGCGCGAACCACTTGCCTCTGCTCAGTTGTTGCAGTGTTCACCATCTGCTGATTGCCTCGGTGGTTTAGAGATAAGGGGAAAAGAATAGGCAAGCATAGGAACTTATCACGGAAGCAGGTGTAACTTAAAACCATTAATCATTCAAGCATAAATAATAATTAGGTATGGTTTATTACATAGTCTAGGGACTATGCAACCACTATGATCACAACATCACATCAAAATGTTCATTACATCACATCGCATAGCTAAGTTTGAAATTAAAGCGCGACTCAACACGGTGAGTCTCAGCATAAAAGCGATCCTTTGCAACTCTGAAAAAGCTCACTCCTCGAGCCAACAGGCTTGCGGCTCGCCGATCACGTAAACCGGCGGTGAGCTGGCATCGGAACAACTGATCCCCATGCCCTCAAGCTGGTGCAGTGGGGGCACCATTCTTTGGTCCTCGGCTGTGACCTCGGCTCGGTGCTCTAGCTCCTCCTCATCCTCGTCGTCGAGCTCCATGACGGCGTCCAGCTCCCCATGACCGTAGAGAGCCTCCTCCAGCTCGGCGATCCTCTGCACTATGTGCATCCGGGTCTCTCGTAGAGCCACCTCGGTCTCCTCCAGGATGCGGTACACAGCCTGCAGCTCCGAAGTCGTAGTGTCCATGACCTCCTCCTGTGCCGCAGCAAACCGGCCCAGGTGCACGATGGCGGCGTCGTCCTCTAGCTCCAAGCGCGCCTGGAGAGTCCTCCGCGTCTTGAGTGCACACGAAGCGGTATCCCACGGCTCAAGCCGTAGTCCGCTAACCCGGCGCTACGAGCACACTTCGTATGCCGCCTCGTGATTAACTCGCTTCACGCGAGGTGGCGGGACGACTGCTGCGCGTCTCCAGCAGCGTACAAAGTGAGTCGTCTCCCATCCACGATTGATCCGTTGACCGTCGAGTGCGGGATCGGTGAAAAGCGGTCGAAGCCTCCCAACACACGGAGCATCCTCCGGACCTCTGCGGCGTAGCCACCGTGGCCTTCGCCAAAGGTGGACCATCGCATCTACCAAAACAGCAGCGTCGATACTAAAATTTTGAAAGAACACAAAAGTAAAAGCATAATACTGGCGAGGTATGAAGTAAGGAAGAAGGGATAAGTCAAGATCTCTTTGATTATTCTTGCCTAAATTTTATTCTTTAGAAATTAATTTGTACTCCTCTAAGGCGGCCGGTCTAACTAGGGTTAAGTCCTCTCGATCGGTATGGCTCGATACCAACTACTGTCGTGCCCGAATTTACAAATTCGGACATTACATGTATTACTGTACTAGTCGGGATAGCGTTAGTACACACATGATAAACAGGTTGAAGTACCACAATCATACGCGGAATTAATAATAAAGTACTTCAAGCATAAATAATAACGAGTTACGTGACCTTATGGTGCCTTACATCAATTAGCAGCGTGGAGGCGATTAATAATAAAGTAGCACAAGTTTATCGTGAAGCAAAAGTAAAACAATGAACCCTTCAAAGCCACGAACAGCAGCAGTGCGGCTCAACCACGATTCTCTTGGCCTTGATGTACTCTTCCTCCCAAGCGGGCCTGACTTCTTCTTACAGGGGTTTTAAATCGATGCAAGGGTGAGTATCAACATACTCAACAAGTCATGCACAATCGCAGTTCTATTACTACATGCATGGCTTAGTCAAAGGAAAGGCTTAATTGGTTATTTTGCTTAAGCGCATTCCTTTTAAGCAGGTAATCCTATTAAATTAAAAGCGATAAAATCAATATTATTAATGATTAATTTCTCAATTCTTTTCAAGAGTTTGGCACAGTCCTTGTTTCATTCATCGACTTTTGGCACCTGACCACCCAATCCACATCTTTTATTTTTAAATCTAACCCTTATTTGTAATCAAGAGCATTATCGATCTGTGAAGCACTTGTATCCGAATAGGTTTACACACACTCTGCGGAGAACATACACTTTACCCACGAGGATATAGTCGCTCACCACAGGTGATTGATTGCAACAAAGTCTTTCGAGACTAACACTTAGCGATGAACCTCTCGATGTGCCTTTCTAACACTTCCCTCACCTGAGCCAAAGTTTAGAAACAGAGGCGAATACCGTTAGATGGGTACCAAGCCATGACAATTACCTCCCCTTACGGTTACATTTTGGTGTAGCTGTCACCCCAGAGTATCAAAGGAAAGATATTAGAGACATACTCAACTAGGTCCGTCCCATTAGGACAAGTGGTTGTCTGGAAACTTCGAGATCAAAGGCTGCATAAGGTGAAGTCCTTAAGCTGTCGGGCAAGACATCCATTTTATACATCTCGACACCACAGCCTTAACCATCACAATACCTCCTATTGCCACAGGCCCACGGCACGAAGCCTTCTAACCACTTGCGGTCCAAATCATTACCCACCCGGGGTTTGCATTTATGCAACACATGCCAATGCCCGTCATTTCACGAGTAGAACCACACAGTCGCTACCCTCAATTCCATCTCATGACATCATCGCATTATTCCAAAATCGTTCCATAGTGTTTAGTCGGTATTAATGTGCTATTTAAAGACATTCAGCGCATACAAGCAGGCTAGCGACTAATCACAGTCTAGCCTCCGTGTTGGCATTAATGTAGCAACCAACATATTTTAGCATTCTAGGGTGACAAGGTGCTCAGGGCATACAAAAGTATTAACAAGGTGTCGTAAGCAAGATAGGTATTTTATCTATTTTTCCCACATGAGCAATATCATTTTTAATTAACATAGCATGCATAATTTAAATCGAAATATCTTTGAAAATCTAGGGGCAACATGGTCAAAGCATGACTTGCCTTTGAAAAGCAGTTGGTTCTGGTCCGAGATCTGCGACGGGTCTTCGAATTCTCCCTCGGCGACTTCTGGCAACTCGAGGTCTATTCGGAACAACCGTGCACACAATAAATATACTTAATAGACAGCAAGATCAACACCAAAAATAAAATAAAAACCACCATTAAATATTTTATATTTTTACAAATTTTTGGGCATTGGAATCGCCCAAATCCGAGTTAAAATGCAAAAGTTATAGCATTTGCAAGTTTTCTGAAATTCAAATAATGAATAATCGAATTATTTCATTTATTTTTCCACTGTAAATCCGGATTAAATCCACGGCTTGACACGTGTTGGCACCAGAGGCTTCCAAGTCACTCTCGGTCACTGACAAGTGGGCCCCTGATGACGTCATCTTGGCGTCGGCCGCAGCCGAAGTCACCATCTTGACATGTGGGCCCCCGGAACGATGCACAGACCACTCGGCTGACCGACCGCGGCGAGGAATCATCAAGCCACGCATACACAATTTTCCCGGGCCGTTGGATTCAAATCCAACGGTCGGTCTTTACCCGAGCGATGCGATGTTACTAAGCCTACGTGGATGAACCAGAGCGGTCGGATGAAGATCCAACGGCCATGGCTACCCGAAGAGTTTACTGCTCATCGCACCTACGTGGGCACACTAGAGCCACACGATTACCAACCAACGGCCGAGATCTACCGTGCATAATCGACTTAACTCTACGGGGAAGACGTGGCGCAACGTCGCCCGTTGGATGAGAATCCAACGGCTACCGTTACCCAGCGGGTTTACTATTCCTTAGCCTACGTGGGCTCCTTAGGACCACACGATGCGGATCCAACGGCCAAGATTTACTAGTACCGATTCGATTCGTATTTAAAAAGGAAAAATGTGGCTTTACCTCGCGCGTCCGATGCAAATCCGACCGTGGAGGTTGCTTTCATGGCGTCGGCGAAAAAGCGGCGGCGGTGCCGGACTTGGAGAAGAAGCGAAAGCGCGAGCGATTCCCATGCGTCTCGGTCGGAAAAAGTAACTTGTTGAGCGGCAGCTTGGCTCGGTGAACTCGGTGGAGAGTCTTGGGCTCGGCGGAGATCGGCAGACGGCGCGGAAAGCGAAGGAAGCCGGCGGAGAAGAGTTGCTACTACGGCGAGCTCTGCGCGACGCTCACGGAGGATGGTGGCGTGAGAGATGAGGCAAAGTGAGTGGGATGGAGTGCTGAGCACGGAGGTGTACTTCACCCACTCGAACATGCCTCGAGTCACGCGCAATATCTCTGATAATATCCCCGGCACCCAACGGCGGTGCACAGTCGCGCCCTCCCGAGACTATGCGGTCACGTCGCACCATCAGATCGCGATCCGACGGTGGCGATTGAAAATCGATTTGGCGAAACGGTATCCGAGCGCATCCGTCCGATCAAGATCCGACGGTCCAGGATGGACGCGCTAGGGTTTCTTTGGCGCGGCACAGTGTTGGGCTCGGCCCGACACTGTAGCTGCCGATTTTCCAGGTTTTGCAAATAAAAATAAATCTAGAAATTCAAAAGAATTATTTAAGGCACTAAAAATACCCGAAAAATTCTAGAAAAATTCCAGAAAATATTTCAGAGCATTTTGAGCCTAAATAAAATATTTTCATTTATTTTTGATAATTACATTTTCTGATATTTAAATATTCAAGAAAGGATAGTCTAAAAATAATTTCAATTAAATCCAATAAATCCCAGAAAATTAGGATAAATTCAATTAAATGCAATTAAATTTTAGCTAATTCACAAAAATTCAAATAACTCCAAAAATTAAAATTTGGGCAAATTTCGGAACGTTACAAACCTACCCCATACTTGAGTAATCTAGGCCCGAGATTCGAAGCTTAACTAAAGAATAGGTTTGGAAACTCCTTTTTCAGATCTTCCTCTCGCTCCCATGTGGCCTCGCTTTCTGTGTGGTTGCTCCACTGGACTCTGCAAAAACGGGTGGTCTTGCTCCTGGTTTTCCGATCCACTGTATCCAGAATTTTTATCGGTTGCTCTTTGTAGGTCAAATCTCCATGTAGTTCAACTCCTTCCAGTGCTGTTTGTTCCTACGGCATTCGGAGACATTTCTTGAGTTGTGATACATGAAAAACATTGTGTCGCCGCTAGTGTACTGTGGCAACTCTAGTTGATAAGCGACTTCGCCCTTGCGACTTATGATCTTCGCGGTCCCACATATCTTGGCGCCAAGTTTACCCTTTTGTGAAACCTCTGGACTCCTTGAGAGGCGTAACTACGAGATACACATAATCTTGAGGTTCAAAGCTCAATTCCTGCGGCGATTGTCCGCGTAACTCTTCTGCCTTGGCAAGCGATTTTCAACCTTTCTCGATCGGTGCTATTTGTTCTTGGCTTCTTGGAGTATGTGCTGTTCGAAGACACGATGCTCTGATCTCATTCAATTTAACGGCGTCCTACAAGGTCGACCATACAATGTTTAAAGGTGACATCGAAGACTAGCTGATAGTCACGTTGTTGTAACTAAATTCAGCATATGGTAAACATTTATCCCAAAGTCGATGTATAAGCCAGCGCATAGGCTCTTAACATATCTTCTAATATCTGGTTGACTCTTTTAGTCTGTCCATCCGTCTGCGGGTGATATGCTGTACTAAAGTTTAAGCGGGTGCCCATTGCTGTATGCAATTTATCCCAAAATCTTGAGGTAAATTGGGTACCTCATCGATACTATCTTCTTTGGCACTCCATGTAAGCAAAGCGATCCTTGCCATGTATAGCTCGCCAACTTATCTCTGAGTAGGTCGTCTTCTTTGGTATGAAGTCTTGCGACCTTTGTCAACCGATCCACGATGACCCATATGGAGTCATAACCTCCTTGCATCCTTGGCAATCCGGTAATGAAATCCGTTCCGATTTCTTCCCATTTCCACTCTGGCATTTTCAATGGCTGCGGCCGATCTATTTGGTCTCGATGCATAGCTTTGACTCGCTGGCATACGTCACATAGTGCTACGTGTTCCGCAACCTCTCTCTTCATATTTGGCCACCAGAACCTTTCTTTTAAATCCTGGTACATTTTTGCACGTCCTGGGTGAATCGAATATTTGGAGTCGTGAGCTTCCTCCAGTATTAACTGTTTTAACTCCCTTTTGTTAGGTACACAAATGCGCTCCTTCATCCATAACGTGCCTTGCTCATCCTTCTTAAATTCCTTCACTTGGCCTTCCTCCATTTTGGACTTGATCCTCTCGATCTTCTCATCATTCTTCTGACCTTCTCTAATCTGATCTTCCAAGATAGGCTTCACTTCTAAAGCAGCTACGAATCCTTCCGGAACAACTTCCAATTTCAATCTCTGAAGGTCCTTGCACAATTCTTCCTGGCGTTCTCCTATTATCATATTTAGACTATGACTTTTTCGACTCAAGGCATCAGCCACTACATTGGCCTTGCCGGGATGATAATGGATACCCATGTTGTAATCCTTGATCAACTCCAACCATCTCCTTTGTCTCATGTTCAGGTCAGATTGGGTGAAAATGTATTTGAGGCTTTTATGGTCCGTATACACCTCACATCTATTGCCAATAAGATAGTGACGCCATATCTTTAGGGCATGCACTACAGCTGCTAATTCTAGATCGTGCGTCGGGTAATTCCCTTCATGTGGCCTTAATTGCCTCGACGCATAGGCTACTACCTTCCCATTTTGCATCAATATGCATCCAAGTCCTTGGCGTGATGCATCGCAGTAAACATCAAAATTCTAATGCACATCTGGTTGAACTAATCTTGGCCGATGTCGGATCGTTTCTTCAATTCTGGCTGTTTTCACATTCTGGTGTCCAAACAAATTTCTTTTCTTTCTTAAGCAATTGCGTAATTGGCCTAGCGATTGTCGAGAATCCCTCTATAAATCGTCGGTAATAACCAGCCATTCCTAGAAAACTTCGAATCTGAGTAACCGTCTTTGGCGATTCCCAATGTAGTACTGCCTCGACCTTGCTTGGGTCTACTGCGATTCCCTCCGCGGTCATTACGTGCCCTAAGAAATCTACCTTACTCTTCCAGAAATCGCATTTACTGAATTTCGCATATAACTGTTGCTCTCTTAGTTTCTCCAACACTAATCTCAAATGTTGGGCGTGCTCTTCATCCATCCTTGAATAAACCAAGATGTCGTCTATGAATACGACCACAAATTTATCTAAGTATTCCATGAATACTTTATTCATCAAGTTCATAAAGTAAATTTGGCGCATTTGTCAATCCAAATGACATCACCGTGAACTCATAGTGGCCATATCTTGATGAAAATCACGGTCTTGGGTATGTCCTCTGTCTTGATTTTCAGCTGGTGATAACTTGAGCCTAAGGTCGATCTTTGAGAATACTCGGCTCCTCTTAGTTGATCAAAGAGATCATCTATCCGTGGGTAGCGGGTATTTATTCTTTATTGTCACTTAGTTAAGTGCGATAATCTACACACATCAAAGCTCCCATCCTTTTCTTAACGAATAGAACCGGTGCTCCCTAGGGTGATGAGCTTGATGCGATAAATCCTTTCTCCAATAACTCCTCAATCTGGTTTTCATTTCTACCAACTCTTGGTGGACATCCGATATGGTCTCTTTGCTATTAGTGCGGTCCACGGAACTAAGTCAATTCTGAACTCTATGTCTCTGCATGCGGTGGCATTCTGGTAATTCCTCGGGAAAAATATCGAGTATTCAGCGACCCTTGGTACATCTCTTATCTTGTGATCTCCAAATTGTTTACTAACATCTGCCCTTCTCGAACTGCCTCAGCTTGAAATTCCACTTTCCTCCCATCAGGGCTCTCGATAGACACTACTCTTCATCCACAGTCTAATATAGCCTTATGCTTAGTCAACCAATCCATTCCCAGGATAACATCTAGGGTTTGGGTATCTAAGATAATAAGGTTAAGCTAGAACTCTACCCTTTTATTAATAAGCAACCCCGAACATCCGACTTTAGGGCGAAGTTACGATCGAGATTGGACTAAAAGTGTACTTTTAAGATTAACCACATCCAGGTCATTTGTCATGGCAAAATCTCGAGAAACGAACGAATGTGAATGTCGGGACCCGAATATGCAAATCCGGACCCTCTGTGTATTCGGCACTAGTCCAGGATCACGCTAGTGCACACAGTCTCAACATTGGTACATATCACAGTCATAACCATTGAAATAATAAAGTGCTTTAATTAGATACTCAAACTAGTTGGTTGACCTTATGGTCAAGTTACAAAGATACGCCTCGCAGGGCGAAGACTTATTAAAATATTCAAATGCAGCGGAATAAAATAAACTCGTGGCGCCAACCAATTTGCTCTGTGCAATGGTGAGGCTCGCTCCTTAGTTCATCGGCTCCTCTGATACTCCTCCTCTGAGCGAGGGGTTGCTTCTTCTTCAAGCGAAGTTGTGTTGTGTGGGGGTGAGTACTTTGAGCACTTTCGACAAGTCATGCACAGAATGCAATTCTAATATTCTACATGCATGGCTTAGTACAAAAGGATAGGCTACGGTTCATATGCGATCTGTATTCAAGATAATGATAATAGATTGCAAAGCGATAAAACAATAGTAGGAATAGTAGCTTTCACAAACAATTCAATGGTAAACCATTTTAAAGTCTTAAGTCAAGTTCAACATTACCAACCCAAGCATTTTCCATAAACAAGTCATTTTCATGAAGATCTAACCCTTGATTTGTAATCACCGGCGATACTCAATACTGTGAAGCACGGCTATTCGAATAGGTTGTACACTCTGCGAGAGGTTATACACTTTACCCACAAGATACAGTCAAATACCACCAAGGCAAGTAATCGTAACAAAGCCTTTCCAAAGTTCCGTCTAAACCTAGTACTGCCCGCTAAGGTTTCAACACTGGAGGGACTGGTTACCACACCACAGGCCCCTTCTTGCGCTATGTGAGTTCTCACCGCTCCTCTGGGCCCCACACCACCACGCAGATACCAAGAATAGAGTTCCCGATTTACTCGGCTAGGCTTTGTCCCATTACGGGGCTTGTGGTTGTATGAAAGACTCAGTTCAAATGCTCGCAAGGTTAAGTCCTTAGTTGACCGAGGCAAGACTAACCAAGTGTGATCTCAATATCGCAAACCAATAAAAACCAAATACGACCGCCCAGTTGCCACTCTTGGCCCACCAGAAACACTCTTGCCACTTGCCCCTGTCTAAATCATTTTCCCACCCCGGTTCTTTACCAGTGCACCATGTGCCATCATCAACTCAATAACACATGTCTCATTCACAAAACACGTTCCATATCTCATTAAGCCATTATTAACTTTGGTATTCCAAAATCATAAAATATCCACGTGGCAGGGCTAAACATACTACTTACGGTCTACTCAACCCATGTTGGCCAATTATTAATGTCAACTATTAATCCACAACCTAGGGTGACAAATGATTCATGGCCTACAATTATATCACGACAAGGTGGCATCTGACAACTAGGCATTTAACTAATCCCAAAATTCATTCAAACCAATTTTTACTAAATTAGCATGCAATAAATTAAATCGAAATAATTTTTTTCTATGATAGGTTCAACATGATCAAACACAACTTGCCTTCAAAAAGTACTGGTTCTGGATCTTGAGCTTGCTCCTGGGTCAGAACTTCTCCCTCGAAACCATCGGGTACTTCAACGTCTACGCATAACGCAAATAAATAACAATAAATAAATAAAACAGAGAGCAACTCAAGTCAAAAATTCAATTAAAATTCACAAACAGAAAGAGCTTGATTTTGCTCACCGAGCTCTCAACGTGCCCGAGCACCACGAGCTAACTTCGATGCAAGAGCGAACTTGTGCTCACTGACGGCTCAGAGCACTAAGCTCGCATGCATCATCTGGCCAACCTTCCTAGGGCTGCGGCCATTTCGTCAGGCCGCTTCGGACCGGCCGCCCTCATACACCGCAAAGACCGTCTAGGCCACCTCCTTCGCAGGAATTGCGACATCGCGCTCTTCCACCGCCAATCTCCGTACCTCTGCAACGTCGCTAAGACTCTTCTGCAACTCTGAAGATCGAAGCAGTATCAGAAAGCGCACCCGACGGATGGCGTTCGAAAAATTAACCCAAATGTTGATTTCTCACCAGCTGCAGAGCTCGTCATAGCCTCGAGCCTGGCCCGGGTCTCCCCGTCAAGTTTTTTCGCCACGGTCACCTCTTCCCGAGCGGCGTCCCTAGCGCTGCTGGCCTCTGCCAGGGAGGATTCAAGCTCGGACACCCTCGCCCTCAAAGACTGGTTAAATCGGGCGTTCTGATGTAGCTCTGGCGTCGATCTCGTGGCCAGACGGGCCTCCTCCACCTCCGACCGTTCGCGCGTCGCGGCCTCCCGAGCCTCGCGCAGTTCGGAGTCCAGCTGGTCGAGGCCCTCTTCGTGGCAAATCCTCCGGGCGGTCTGAGCACAAGAAGCTGGACTTGTCCCCGACCGCTCCATGAGCGCCGCAAAACCAACATCCCGTCAGCTCGCGGAAAAATCTGTCAAAAATATAGAGATGGGAAGTCCCTGAGTACGGCCCACCACGCTGATCGGATCAACTCCCCTAGTAACGGCGTCCAGCGCCCTTCAGGAGGATCCAAGGAGGCGATTCAGGTCCGCCCTGATCCGGTCCACCTCATCCCTGACCCACCGAGAGCCGTCCCGCAGGAGCTCCCACTCCCCGACCTCAGCCTCATCATCCAAAACATACGACGGCCCGCCGGACGGGCGTCGCTCGGCGAGCCAGCGTGGGCGAGGAAGCCGAGAGATTCCCAGTGGTCGCCGGGCGCGCCAATGGTGGGTCGGCCACTACCACCACCGACGGCCCATCCGCAACCGTTAACATTTGGGCCACCCCCTCCGGAGAGCCCAGGGGCGGCGGCGGCATCGCTCCAAGCGCCAAAACCGCCGCGGTCGGCGACCCTTCCGCGATCGACGGTAGAAGCTCCTCCCCGCCTTCGCCGACCCCCAACCGCCGCGCTGGATCACTAACGGTCGTCGGGGGTTCCCGGCTTGCCGGGTCAGCCGACTGACCGCGGCACCTCGGGAACCACGCCCGCGGCGTCGGCGGCTACAAAGCACGGCTAAGCGACGCGTTTACTGCGTTCGCGCTCTGCCGGTTGGCGCCCCTTCGACTCCCGCCGATGGCAGGGGCGACATCGTTTCGGGCGGGGCCGCCGCCAAATCCACCGCCGCCACTAAGATTTCCCCTGTAAAGGTCCTGAGCATGGCAACCGGTCAGAAATAACTCAGGTAAAGCAGGCACGGTGTGGCCCGGGGGCAAAAATACTAACCGCGTTGAGCGGGTGCGTCTGGCCGCGCCCTCTTCGCCGGCCTCTCTGGCGAGCGAGTCCCCCCTCCGTTCTCGGGGTGCTTGATCGAGGTGTTGTCACTTGGGCCGCGTGGCGGCGTCGCGTGCTTGCACTTCGTCGAGCCGTCATCGATGGCGGCAAAAATCCCCGAGCCATACGGATCACGGGGCGCTGCCTGCCGGCGGAGGGCGACCCCCTTGGCTGGCGTGGAGAGGACGGTCGAGTCGGAGACCTCCTCGCCGCGCGCGTGCCTCGCCCTGCGTTCTCGCCTCTTTTCCATCCTCCTGCCCTCCCTCCGCTCTTTGCGGGCGAACTCTGTGGCCGGCCCTCTCCATATTGCGGCCCTCATCGCCTTTTCTCCGTGAGCCCGCATGGGAAGATACCGATCGGGCCTTGGAAAATCGAAGGCACCATTCAGATCAAAATACTGAGAGGTAAAAGGAAGGGGGAGGAAGGGCGAAGAAAGGAGAGCCACCCGAGATTACCAAGTCAGGGATTCTCCGCGAAAAAAGGCTCGAGGCGCCCGCCGCCCGTGTAGCTCTCGAATCAAAGCGGCCACGAGCCGACCTCGCCCGGGGAGGTCGGGACGGTCAACCTCATAGGATCGGCGGCTCCTCGTGCGCGAACATGGGGTGCGGCTTTGTCCATGAGAAGGCAGCGTCTCGCCATGAGCAGCGCGAACGACAACCTCTCGATCAAGCCTCGCCTCCTCACGAGCCATGATCCGCTCGAGGATCACCTCCAAATTCCTCTTCTCCCTATCACCGGGACCCCAATTCCATTCCGGCACCTCCTCGGGATGCCGACCCGGTGAAAACGGGGCGTATTTGTCTCCCAAGTTACAGGCATAAAACCACTCGAGTGCCACCCCGATTCGAGGTGGCGGCTTCACCTCAATGTACTCCATTGAGCGGTGGGAGCAGTTGGAGGGCGGCCGCCACGACCGGCGCCCAGCAATCTGGCCGTCGGCCGCTTGCTTTTCCCACGACCGCATCTGGAAGAAATACTTCCAGAGGGCCCAGTGAGGCTCGATCCCCAGGAATGCCTCACATAGTGTAATGAAGACCGCTATGTGAAGCACGCCGTTGGGGTTCAGGTGATGCACCTCCACTTTATAATGGTGAAGAAGCCCACAGACGAACGAGTGAAGCGGGAGCCCGAACTCACGCTCGAAGAAGGACGCAAGCACGACGGCTTCACCGCCACTTGGTTCCGGAACCGCGGCTCCCATCGATACCCTCCACTGCGAGACGTCCCGCGGGGGAAGGAACCGCTTCTTCTCCAGGCCAAGAACGCAGGCGGGGAGGACAGAGCACTCCGGCCACGACATCTTCGACGGAATCGGCAAGCAAAAAGGGGCGGAGGTGAAGAATGCCTTCCCTAAACCCTCTCCTCTTTTTTCTCCTCTCTCCGGTTTTTTTGCAAGCGAAAGCGAAGGGAATGGGGTCGGAATCTGTCCTACCGACTCCCGCTGAACCTATAAAGGGCCCAAGCAGGCCGGGAGACGGGCGTCGGCCCGGACAAGCGACGCCTCGGCGAAAGCAGCCTTGCTTCGCCCCCGGCGGCCGACGGTCCAACGGTATGCCGCATCGACCCACAACTCGTTCAAACCTGACAAGGTAACGCCAGGCGAAAGGACATTGCGTCGGGTAGCGCGTCGCGCGACCCCTCGGGCTCCGCTTCCGGACCGGGCGAACCGTTTCGACTAGAGGGCCCACCGGGCCGATACGGTTCAAAGGGTCGCGAGAAAGGCTTAAACAACTCATGCCCAAGGCCCAATTGAAACGTCGTGGGTCCCGAAGGCCCAATCCACCAAGTGGACTCAGACGTCGCCCCGACGAAAAATCGAGCAAGGGACGAGGATAGGCGAGCCCAGCCGGATCTCCAGTTGGGACGGCGAGCGCTAATCGCATCTGAGTCGTGTCCGAGACCATACTTCACACTCTCATGGAACCCATCGATGGGAGGCGACTGCTGCACCCTAGGTTGGCGAATGACACGGGGTCCGTCTGGGATCGAGTAAAGAAAGGTTCTCATGGGTGCGCCCAAGAGGGTCGAGCGCTGTGCCGATAACTTCGCTCGGAATGATCTCCCTTGGGAGGTCACGAGACCCCTCGGATAACTCGCTATTAGCTCGCCACGAGCACGGCGTGCAAACCAGCAGCGTGGTAGCAGCGTTAGCTCACCCCTCCGGGACCCACACTGCGGACGGGCGCACACGTGGGACGCAGCGTCGCCCCCCCCCGAGAGGCCTTGCACGACAAAGGCCTGAGGCGGGCGCCACCCGGCCGCTCCGGCATGAAACCCGGCCCATAAGCGGGTGAAGCCGACAGGAACTTAGCGTGGGACGCCCGGCCGACCGCGCCAAGCAAAGCGACATGCCGACTCCAACTCACTCAGGGGCTCCACCCAACGGCCGCGCTCGCGCACACCCGTCGGTCGAGGCCACCTTTGTGCAACGATAACCCCCAACCGAAGTCTCCGGCCGCTCGGGGCTCGGGGCTCATCCACCGGATCGCTCGCGCACTCAGACAGGGCGGCACAGGATCAGTCGGGCATTGACAGCCGGGACAGCCGGTCGACCTATTCAAAATACATGATTTCCATCCGACGGATGCGCTCGCGCACACCCGTTGGTTGAGGCCGCCTCTGTACAAACGATAACCCCCCAACCGGGTCTCCGACCCGCTCGGGGGCTCGGGGGCTCCATCCACCGGATGCGCTCGCGCGCACCCAGACAGGACCGGCTAGCCCAGTCGGTTGGGCATCAACAACCGGGACGGCCGATCGCCCTATTTGAAATACATGACCCGACCAGCGCCAAGATGCGCGTCTGGTGGATCCCCAGTAAAACCCCGGTAGGCTCTCGACCGCTTGGGGCCTCGGGGCTATTGGCGAGTTTACGGGACATGGGTATCCCGGTGGCGGAAAAACAAATAAACGCCTCGAAACACAGGCTTCGGCTAGAGGCCCCTTCGAAAATACCGGTCCCCAACCAAGCCCACGATTAAGCGGTGAAGGCGGTCGAAACCCGCCCGATCGGATTGCCCGTGAACCTCGATCAAGCTCACGCCACCTCCGCCGAGAACGAGCGTCGAGAACGGTCCACGACCTAGTCACCTACCCATGGTACAACCCCTCAACATGACCACAAGCCCTTCCCAAAGCGGCGGTGGCGAGGACAGCGCCCGAACTCATCGCCGGTCATGAGCGATGGGCGGACGCGTTCCCCAAAGCGATCTCCGGGCAGGTGGCCGATGTCGATATCGACTAGTGGGCGAGGAGGCTGATACGCCGTTTCCGGTGGAAGCGAAGCCCCGCTACTTCTCGTGTCCACCAACCGGTATAAGACGCATAACCACCGTCGGCGTCAATCAAGGATCGAGCCGAGGGCGATGGATAGACCCCGGCGTAAGGCACCCCATCCTTCTTTTTCGGGACTCCCATGTAACTTGCTTCTTGAGCTATATAAGGGGAAGTAGGGCCCTCTAGAATGGACCAACGATCAATAGCAACACATAGGACCTCCGGTGCCCTCCGACCACGAAGTCCCTCACACCTCTTTCGTTTTCACCCACGAAGCGATCGGGGCCAGACCTCGATCCTCACTTGTGTCTGGGCGACCCCCACATCGAAGCAATATCGATCGCCTCAAAGCGGGTAGGGATTTTCAGCCCGAACGGTATAACTCTTGGACCCCTTCTTACGGTCTATCCATTGAGGGACGGAGGGCAGCGGCCCCTAGACTTATAAATTTACTTGCCGGTTTACGAACACCGACACTTTCCTTTTACTTGAAATCTCTTAACTCCTTTTAGAGGGGTGACTCTAAGATACACATAATCATTGGGCTCGAAACTCAAATCTCGGCGGCGATTATCGCATAACTCTTACATCTACTTTGAGCTATCTTTAACTTGTCTCGATTAATCGCACTTGCTCTTGACTTCTTGCAATATGGCAGACCAAATAAGCATCTTTCTCAGGTCTCCTTCCAATTTAGAGGAGTTCGCACTTTCTTAGTATAAGGCTTCGAAAGGAGACATTTGCAGACTGGCTTGATAGCTATTGTAGTAAGAAAATTCTATATAGGGTAAACACTTGTACCACTTAGCACCATAGGTTAGGGCACAGGCTCTTTACATATCCTCAAGAATCTGATTCACTCACTCTGTCTATCCATCGGTTTGAGGATGATAGGCAGTACTAAACTTGAGATGAGTTCCCATCGCTTCATGCAAACTCTGCCAAAAACGAGAGGTAAACTGGGTTCCTCTATCGGAGACAATCTTCTTAGGCACTACGAGAAGACTGACAATCCTTGACATATATAATTCTGCCAATTTATCTCCGGTGTAGGTAGTCTTAACTGGAATAAAGTGAGCTACCTTAGTCAATCGATCCACTATCACCCAGATCGAATCATAACCTTCTTGGGTTTTAGAAAGTCCGGTAATAAAATCCATACCAATTTCTTCCCACTTCCACTCTGGAATCTTCAGTGGCTGAAGCAATCCTGCGGGACTCTGATGCTCTGCTTTGACCTTCTGACAGACATCACAAAGAGCAACATATTCTGCAATGTCACGCTTCATGGTAGGCCACCAATACCTTTCCTTGAGATCTTGATACATCTTGGTACTTCCAGGGTGAATAGAGTACAAAGTCTCATGCGCTTCTTTGAGTAATAGCTCCTTGAGCTCTTTCTGATCAGGTACACAAATACGATTCTCATACCAAATGGTACCTCTTTCATCTTTAGTGAAACCTGGAGCTTTTCCTTTCTTCACATTACTCTTGATCTCTTTGATATCAGCATCATCAACTTGGGCTTCTCGAATCTGATCTTCCAATGTTGGACGCACTTCCAAGGTAGCCAAGTAACCTTCTTGAACCACTTCCAGACTAAGCTTCTGAAATTCCTCATAGAGAGCTGGCTGACTTTCTTTAATCATCAGGGTATTGTAGTAGCTCTTTCTACTCAAAGCATCAGCTACGACATTGGCCTTGCCTAGATGATAATGAATTCCAATGTCATAGTCCTTGATCAACTCCAACATCTTCTTTGCCTCATATTGAGATCGGCTTGGATAAAAATATACTTTAGGCTCTTGTGATCCGTATAAACCTCACAGCGATTACCGATGAGATAATGGCGCCAAATCTTTAAAGCATGCACTACGGCAGCCAATTCCAAATCATGGGTCGGATAGTTGACTTCATGTGGCCTTAACTGTCGTGAAGCATATGACACAACCTTCTTATCTTGCATTAGCACACAACTGAGACCTTTACGGGATGTATCATAGAATATCTCAAAATCCTTCCTGATATCTGGCAAAATAAGCACTGGGGCAGTTGTCAAACATTTCTTTAGCTCTTGAAAACTCCGCTCACACTCTGATGTCCAAGCAAATTTCTTCTCCTTTTTCAAAAGCTGAGTGAGCGGTCTCGCTTTTCTAGAAAAACCTTCTATGAAACAGTGATAATATCCCGCCATTCCAAGGAAACTTCTGACTTGGGTTACCGTCTTGGGCGACTCCCAATTGAGCACGTCTCGCACTTTACCAGGGTCAACAGTGACTCCTTCCGCTGATATGACATGACCTAAGAAAGCAACTTCTTTCATCCAAAACTCACATTTACTGAACTTGGCATAGAGAGTTGATGTTCTCTTAGCTTCGTCAATACTTTCCGCAAGTAATCCTTATGATCTTCCTCACTCTTGGAGTAGACCAGAATGTCATCAATAAAGACAACGACAAACTTGTCTAGATATTCCATAAATACCTTATTCATCAGGGTCATGAAATAGGCGGGGGCATTGGTCAAATCAAAAGACATCACGGTATACTCATACTGTCCATACCGAGTTACAAAAGCTGTTTTGGGGATATCCTCTTTACGAATCTTCACCTGATCTCAAATCAATTTTTGAAAACACTCCTGCTCCTTGAAGCTGGTCAAACAAATCATCAATTCTTGGCAGAGGGTACTTATTCTTGATGGTGACTTCATTGAGAGCACGATAATCCACACACATCCTCTGAGTTCCATCCTTCTTTTCAACTAGAAGAGCTAGGGCTCCCCATGGCGAAGAACTCGGTCTAACAAAACCTTGATCTTGCATCTCTTTAATCTGTCTCCTCACTTCAGCTAACTCATTAGCAGGCATCCTGTACGGTCTCTTGCAAATGGGTGGCGTTCCAGGAACTAGCTCAATCAAGAATTCTATATCTCTATCTGGTGGCATACCAGGCAACTCATCTGAAAATACATCAGGAAAATCTCGGGCGATTGGCACATCTTCCAAGCTTATTCCTTTGGCACTACAAACTTTTATCTCTTCGGACTGAACTGCGGTAGCTTGAAACTTTAACTTAACTTCATCTGGACTGGTTAAGGTGATCTCTCTATTTTCACAATCCAAAACTGCTTGGTTCTTGGAGAGCCAATCCATTCCTATGATCACATCTAGGGACTTGGTGTCTAGGACAATGAGGTTGACTAGGAATTCTACCCCTCCGATTAATATCTTAACTTCAGGGCAGCGTTGGTTCATAAACTTTGGGGTAGCCTTGGTTCATACTCAAATCAAAATCAGGTGATGGTTTGGGGTCATCAAGTGCAGCACTGTAGTTCTCCCATCATTCTGTGGCGGTGCCCTTTAACTGATGAGCGGCATAAAGAACTTTCTCATGATATGTACATTGAGCTATAGCAAGCTTCTTCTCGATGGAGCGAATCCAATCATCTGCATCCAATGGTTCTAAAGAGTTGGAGAAGGTAGTCGGACGAGTCCTCATGAATTCTGCTAGCTTGGACTACGGACAAGCTTGAGGAGGTGCAGCAGCAGCAGCTTGATTTTGCTGATTCAACAAATTAGCAAGAGCAACTGCGGTTTGATTCTGTTGATTCATCATATTATTCATGTTTTGCATCATGTCATTCATAAGCTGAGTCTGGGCTGCCAAGAAATATTCCCAAATTCTGATCTGACACTGCAGGTGGGGGTGGTGGGTTGGCACTGGCACTGGCATCCACTGGTGAACCGCAGCTGGCTCAAGAACGGGTGTCAACCATTTGCGACGCAGCACAAGGGTTTGATAGGTAAGAGGGAAAAGCAATAGATAAGTGGTAAGATCATCTAAGGGAGAAGGTCATACCCAAGAACAAAAGCCAACCAAGGGCATAGCCAAAAAGGCTACAAAATAAAGAACCAATAAAAGCTTCCAACTAAGGTATGGTTGCAACACCGTGCTGGAGGCAAGTGTACAACATACCCGGCACACAAGCAACAAAATCCTAGTATACGCAGACTAAACGTAGCTAAACTGAAAAGAAATGGTATGCTCAAATACCATAAAGCACCACAAACCTATCTTATATGGTAGTCTTCTCGGACATACTCTTCGATGGCTTGATCTTCGTCACCTTTGATTTGATTCCTTGCAGATGCCTTGGGGTTTGAGAAGTATCGTGAGATAAGGTCAATTTAATTTCAAAACAATATTTCAGCAAAGGAGAGGAATAAGAATCTTGGAATAAGATGAGAAAGAGACAAACTATTAAATACCAATATGTTGGTTTGATTTAAAAAATAATTTTGAAGACCGTGCTAACTAAGATAGCAACCTACAGTCGATATGGCTCTAATACCATCTCTGTCGGGACCCGGATATGCAAATCCGAAACCCTCTGTGTATACTGCACTAGTCCAGGATCACGCTAGTGCACACAGTGGAAACATAGATGACATATCATTCCATACATCGAAATAACTAAGAAGAAGCAAATTATTATTGAATAAAGCAAACGACCTTATGGTCAAGGTTCATACACCAATGCCTCTTAGCTTAAGAAACAAGTGAAACAGTTGCAGCGGAAATATAATAACTTAGGCCATTCGACATGCAATAGGCAATCGTCTGGGGAATGCCTTCCTAGTCCACGTAGTCTTCATAGTACCCCTCCTCTTGATATTCATTACCTGGTCCTTCCTCAGCAACTGAACAACAGGGGCATAAAGCCGTGAGTACAAAACGTACTCAACAAGCCGTAGGGAAATGATGCAATATATTCATGCACGGCTTGACAAAGGATAGTCATATGGTTTATTTGCAGAAAGCAATAACTTGAATTTAAATACAATAAATAGATTGAAGGCAGATTGACAAAACAATAATAAATAACTGGTAAATCAATGGTATACAACATGAACAGAATGGCGAGGCATCACCCTACATCATTCGAAACAAGTATCCATCACACAATTCAACAGTATAGTTTTAGACAACAAAACGACAGCGAACTCCCTGTTCACATTCCAACAATTCCACATTTCATGAAACACTCTATACCCCGTGTGAAATTCCCGGGCTTGTCCATGACCGCGGACACGGCTATTCGAATAGTTTTACACTCTGCAGAGGTGGTACAACTTTACCCACAAGACATGATATTCTCCTTGCGCCTGGCCATTAGCACACTTCGTTTGGTGTGCCAGCAGAGAAATCATAACAAAGCCTTTACAATGCATGTCTAAACTCGGTACCGCCCTCTAAGGTTTAGCCCCGGGGCCCCTCTTTAGCCATGTGAATCTACCGTCTATCCCGAACCCACACATCCGGTTAGCGTTACTCAAGACTAGACATTGCAAATTAATCGATTAGGTCCGTTCCATAACGGACTTGTGGTTTGCTGCAGTTAGGCCCAGTTCAATGGCGCACAAGATTAAGTCCTTAAATTATCTCAAGCAAGACAACCACATCCCAATGTGCTAAATAGCACCCTCTTTACTGCACGATCACTTGCTCGAGGGAAAACATTTTGTTCAACCCAAGACCAATAGCATCCCTGCCATGGTACAACAAGTTTTACAATAGTGGTCAACAGCCACAATTCAATATCTCATTAGGTCAAGATTAACTTTAGTTCACAGGTGATATGAATCCCAACGTACGACTAAGCAGGTCTAAGCATAGCTACGTTAACCCAATGTTGGTACTACAATTATGTCCAACTAGTAAACAACTCAACCTAGGGTGACAATGGATACATGGCATCTCAATTAATCAAGGTGGCATAATAAAAATTTGGCATATAGCTATTCGATAAATAGTTCTTGTATCACATAGCATGCATTTGTATAAAACAAAATAGATTTGCAAACATGGGTACAACATGGTCAAGGACTACGACTTGCCTTCGTCGGCGAGACACGATGTCTTTGCGAAGATCTTCTCCTCCTCGCGACTCGACCACTTCTTCGACTACTGGCATAAAAGCGGTGCACAAAAGAATAAAATAAATTTAATGAAACTAAAAATTATAATAAAAATCTTGGCGAGATAGAGGATGAATTTAGCAATTAGAATCATTGATTGAGATGTAACGAAGGAGAAACAATTGTTTGAATTCTCAAAATCGAAAAATTGGAAAACCGAGGAATATTCCTTTGAAATCTTTCTTTTCTCAATTTCCTGATTTTCCAACTCACTTACACTTGGCCCCCACGTCATAGGCTCAGGCTTCTTCCCAAATGTTCTCATGCGGAGGAACAATGAGAGAGGCCACGGGAGCAAGCGGCGCTTTGTTGGAGAGGAAAAAGCGGCTATTTGGTGGGGAAAGGGGCTTCGCCGGGGGGCGGCCAAGACCAGCAGCTAGGGTGCATCACAGGAGGCGGCAGCAACAAAGCGCTGCGGGGAGGCGGTGCAGGTAGTGAGGAGAGGAGGCGCACGCCAGAGAGAGGCGAGGCTTGGGCGGCGGCATCGGGCTGGAAAATTCGAGTCAAACTGCGAAAATCAAATCCGATTGAATGGTTGTGATCATGGAGGCAAAAGGCACAAAGTGACGCATTGGTTTGCGGAAAACTCACCGAGCAAAGATGGCTCTGGGGTGTCTTTGGAGGGACGCAGGCGTCTTGTTTTCTTGAGTTTTGGGATGGCAAATGACACAGAACCAAAGGGGCAAGGTGAGCACGGTGTAGAGGACTTCAATACACTCGTTTGAAGTACTCACACGCTCAGAGAGACGAAGAAACGGAAGAGTTATGGCTAAAACAAGAAATGGCAAAGAATTGATTGCAGCGACCGTTTCGCTTGATTTCGGGATAAACAACAGTGGGATAATCAATCTCCATTACGACGCCGTCGCACCGCTTCAAATTTCACTGGATTCGGACAATCGTGGAGGGAGTTATGAGCATTTGAAATTGGAGCTTGCAAAAGGGTTCAAACATGTACAGGTGCTGAAACGGGGAAGATGAACAGTGATGTCGAACGGGGAAGATGAACAGTGTTTTCCTTAAAACGCGCGAGATAAAATAGCAAACGAGGTCTAAAAATTTCGGAAAAGATTCTAAAAATCGTAAATAATAAAATAGAACCCAATAAAATTGGTTTCACTATTTTTGGATGAATTTTGAAATTTAGATTATTTCGGGACAAATTAAATGCATTTGAATAAAGCGCGAGAGATAAATTACCAAAGGGATTCTATAAATCTTGGAAAAATTTCCAAAATCATTATAGAATATTTGGAATCCATTTTAGTGGGTGTTGAGATTTTTGGAGCATTTTGGAACTCGGGTAAAATTTCGAATAAGGACTGGAATTGAGAATTTGATTTTGCGGACGATAAAGGATTGAACTTCAATTTCGGAAAGATATGGATGCCAGGTTAATTAGAACACCAAGGAAAAATCAAAATTTGAAATTAATTATTTTATATTAACTTTTAGCGAAACTTCGAATTTGGGGATGTTCTGAGGTCGCCAGAGGAGGAGGAAACCTGCAGAGGCAGTGCGGGAGAGTCGGCGTCGGGAGGCGCTGCAGGGGTGACAATGGGAAGCGTTGTTTGCGGAGGGCCGCATTGGGAGAGACGAGCGGCGGCTAGGGCACCTGAAATGGCAAAGTGCGGAAAGAAAAGCATATATATAGGGAGGATTATTCTGCCGGTTCAAAGAAGTGAAGCGGTGATATAATATCTCTGAAGCTTGTTATAGACCGGCACTAATTAGTAACATCCTTTGCGGTTCATAAATGACCCGCGATAATAGTTATATATCGCTGTAGGGTCATAAATGCGGCACTAAAAATCATTATCGCTCTTAGGTTCATTTTGAGCCGTGAAGTGATAATATTTTATTAGCATTTATGACCCCGATATATACTATTATCGCCGGTCATTTATGAACCGGTAGTGATGTTTCCATAGTAGTTCCCGTGATATTCCATAGTAGTGCCCGTGATATATATCTATTACTGCCGGTTGGAGACTATGACGTGGCACTGATGTATTTTATTAGTGTATGTTCTCGTTTGTCAACCGGCACTGATGTTCTCTGCCACCCAAGTGAGCTATTGTGGCAGAAGTGGCGCGGTGGCAAATGCTACCACGGCAAGTACTTTCTGCCGCGGCAAGGAAAATTGGCACACCTGTTTTCTCTAAGTGTCATTTGTATTTCCTACATTTGTTTGTAAAAAAAACCTCAAATAAGAGCTATTTAGGGCTTCATACAAATTGCTAATTTATTTGGAAAAAACCACAAATACAAACATTGGAATTTTATTTCAAATTTCAGCTAATCCAAGATTTTGCTTTGGACTTCATAGAAAAACCAAATTTTATGGATGAATTTTGGAAGTCGTATGGAAATGAAATTGGTAATTTTCCTTTTTTATTTTATTTAAAATTTCAGTTAATTAGGAATAATCAATAAAAATTTGCCCTTACTATCTCATCTTCATCCTTTGGACATTTACTATTTCTGAATGATTATAATAATCAATACTCCATACATTTCAAATTGAAGCATGTCCTTCATACAAAATGTTTATATCACAAATTGGCTTGACCTTCATACAAAATAAAGCATATCCTTAATTACACAACTAAGTTACAATCCGACCTTCGTTATGATCGTAGGCGTATGTATGTAGCTTCCTCTATGTCTTCCATGAGACCTAGGTCGATGTTCTCACCGAAAGGAGAAGCTCATCAAGCTGGTTATAGTCTTCCTCGTCGACTACATTCTCAACTCCCACAATCCTTCTTTTTGATTGAAGAACCACGTGGTGTTCCTTGTCATTGGATCCCTCACAAAGAAAATTTGTGTAACGGCATTAGCAAGTACAAATGGTTCTTCTCCATGATCAAGCGTGTTTGAAGTCCACGGTGGTAATCTTGTACTTGTCGATGTTCACGCCCTAGGTAGCGACCCAGCGCACCGAAAGAGAGGGACCTTCAAAGGCCCATAGTCAAGCTCCCAAATCTCTTCTATGAATCCGTGAAATGCGTCGCATATTGCCATTCTTTGTCATAGGCATCTATACGGACCCATTATTCGGTTGGTGCTCTTGTTATCTTATGCTCTCGTATAAAATGTATATCCATTGATGTCGTATCCTTCAAATGTCAAAATTATATATGATGGACCCTTAGCCAGTGCTCTCAATTGAGCGCACTCTGTCTGCGTATGCATCATGTATCTAAGCAACTAATCTCCAAAGTTATCTCTATGCTCTCTCGCGATCCAAACCTCAGACTTACATGGGTTTTTTCTTCGTAGCATGTTCTTGTGCATGTCAACATACGGGGCCGCTTAACCGATTAGTGCGAATCGTAAAATGTGCTTGCGTGAATGAAGCACGATCATTTGTACGGATCGATTTCTGACCTAGTGTCCCTTTCCCTTGTAGCCTCTCTTCATGGCGAGATACGGGCACACCAATCGGTTTGAGATCCATATAATCGATGCAGAACTCGATAACCTCCTCGGTTCCCCAACCTTCGGCAATGCACCCTTCTGGCCGATGTCGATTACAAACATATTTCTTCACAACCCCCATGAACCTCTCGAAAGGGTATATCTGATGTAGAAACACAGGGCCAAGAAACTGTATCTCTTTCACAATATGAACAATGAGATGGACCATAATATCGAAGAAGGATGGAGGGAAGCACATCTCAAACCGGCATAGAGTGTGGATCACGTCTTGCTGTAGCTTATCCAGTTTCAACGGGTCGATGACCTTCTGTGAAATCACGTTGAAGAATGAATACAACTTTATAATTGGGTCTCGCACTTTCTCTGGCAGAACACCACTAATTGCTACAAGAAGCATCTGTGTCATCATCACGTGGCAATCATGAGACTTCATACCAACTAATTTTAAGTCCTTCATTGAGACTAGCCTCTTTATGTTGGCGAGAATAACAGAATGAGAACTTTGACTCCATGCAAGCACTCACACGCTAATTTTCTCAATCTTGCTTAAAGTGTAGCAAGTCATGCGGGAAGGTACTTTTTCCTTGACCCAGTCTTCATGATGCAACTCCTTCCGAAGTTTCATATCTTTCAGTCCATCCGTGCCTTGAGTGTATCTTTTGTTTTGCGGTATGTCTAGTAAAATACCAAACAAGTCGTCACACACGTTCTTCTCTATATGCATGACAACGATAGCATGTCGAACATCCAGGTGCTGCCAATATGGTAGGTCCATAAATCTTGATCTCTTTTTCCACAAAGGAGTTGTATCACCGAACTTCGGGGCGATGTACTTCGGCTCTCTTTCCATGGATAATTTTAATATCCTTCTGACGCAAATATCTCTTTGTTGTTGCGATGTTTGAGCTGAAGCGATCTCCTTTGTACCGTCAAAAGCTCTCTTGTTGTTGCGTCTGGTGGTCCTTGCGAAGGAACCTACGATGCCGCATGTAACACATTTTTCGACAGTATTTCAGCCACCGGCTCCCTGTATCACCCATGCAATGCACGCATCCATTGAATCCTTTTATAGTCTAGCTCGAAAGATTGCCAAGAGCAGGGTAATCATTGATGGTTACGAACAACAACGCCCGTAGCATGAAGTTCTCTCTTTTGTACTCATCCCATACCCGTACACCGTCGTTCCACAATACCAGAAGATCTTCAACCAGTGGTTTGAGGAACACATCAATATCGTTGCCAGGTTGCCTCGGCCCTTGGATCAGTAACGGAATCATAATGTACTTCCGCTTCATGCAAAGCCAAGGAGGAAGGTTGTACATACATAAAGTCACCGGCCAAGTGCTATGACGACTACTCATGTTGCCGAAAGGATTCATCCCATCTGTACTGAGTCCGAACCTTACAGTCCTCATATCATATGCAAAGTGTTTCTTATATTTTCTATCGATATTCCTCCACTGCGCGGAGTCAGCAGGGTGTCTAAGCATTCCATCCTTTTTACGCTCCTCGGCGTGCCATCGCAGCAATTGAGCATGCCTTTTGTTCGCATAAGCAGGCGCTTGTAGGGGATTATAGGGAAGTACCACACCACCTTGGTCGGAGGTCTTTTCTTCTTACACTACCCCTCGATATCGTCAACGTCGCGCTTATACCGAGATGCCTTGCAAACGGGACATGCATCCAAATTTGCAAACTCATTAGATACAATATGCAATCGTTTATACATGCGTGTATTTTCTGCACTTCCAGTCCCAACGGGCAAACAACCTGCTTGGCCTGGTACGTGGTTGCTGGCAACACGTTACCCTCTGGAAGGACATCTCTGAAGAAACCTAACAGCTCTATGAAACTCTTATCGGACCAACCATTGCTTGCCTTCAAATGCAGCAGCGTAAGCACAACATGCAGCTTTTTGAACTCCTCTTTGCAGCCTGGGGACAAGGGTGTTGTAGAATCCTCTACCATACGCTGAAACTTCTAAAAATCCCTTTCGCTCATGAGGTCCTCCTCCCCATCATGCAACATCTGTTCTAGATCATCTTCATAGTTATCGATGAATGTCTCTTCATGAGTGTCGACGAACTTATTTTCCACCGCGGTCAAGTCGTTGTCTTCATCATCATCGATCAGATGCCCTTCACGCACAATCTCATCTTCACCATGCTCGGTCCAACAGGTATAGGCAGGCTTGAAACCCCTTCGAAGCAAGTGTGCACAGATCGCCTTAAGGTTCGAAAATTGCTTCTCATTCTTGCAATCGATGCACGGCAACAAATATAGTCCATCGGCTTATTTGACTTATACGCGCGCCAGCTCTCGTAAAAACTAGTCACACCGTTAAAGTACTCTCTATCGCGACGGTCCGCTTCATACATCCATCTTCGGTCTATCTACAAACATTTATAACAAATAAAATCTCAGTAAATCACTAAGTGCTCACAAATTGTTTTATACATTTAATTTGTTATGTAGTGCTAATTAATCTAGAAATTTTCATTACTTATAAATCTATATCCAAATCTCGATTGTAAAACCAATTAAATAATTGCTATTAGTTATATATAATGGTCCGTCCAACAAATTTTAGTACTATTTTATCTCATTTGAGTACTATTGTCTCCTCTTATCTCATTTCAGTACTATTTTATCAAGGAGTATTGGATGAGGAACATAATTCTTTTATGCATGGCCTTTTTACATCAATTATATACCTTTTCATCCATTGGACATTTACTTTTTCTGGATGATTATAATAATCAATACTGCATACATTACAAATTGAAGCATGTCCTTCGTACAAAATGTTTATATTACAAATTGAAGCTTGACCTTCATACAAAATAAAGCATATCCTTAATTATACAACTAAGTTATGATCCGACCTTCATGGTTATTGATGAACGTTTGGCATGGTACATGGTTGCTATTAAATTAACATACATGAAATAAAGAAACAATTTTAAGTAATTAGATTAAACAATAGTTAATTATGAAGTGCTACCACATTTAAATTCAATCAACGTATTAAAATGCAATCACTATACATATAAAAGTTGGTAATTTCAAATCTAATTGTGTTGGCTAGGCAATCAATAATTCTCACAACCTACAACAATATATAACGTAATATCCAACTAAACAAACTACCAAAGAAATGTACATCAAGATACGAACCTTAGATCACAATTAGTTATAAACGAATTACACCAGATTTGAGAGCAAAAATTCGCCCCCTCTCCACCCCAATCGAGCAAGAACAGAGCTCCTCTCTGTTCTGGACAGCTTGGGGAAGGGAGCCAGGGTATATATAGTGCCATACTATCACTGTCGGATTATACTCTTGAACCAACAGTATTATATCACTGATGGTTCTATCTCTAAAAGCGGCGATGATTAGCACCGCCGTTTCTCGCAATTCACTTTATCCCGGCGATTACAACTTTGTTGAACAAGCGATAATACATCACTTTGCCGATTCGTCTCTAAACCGGTAGTGATATGGGTATTGTTTCGCAAGCAAACAGCAGTTTATCACCGCTGGTTACACTGTTGAACGGCGATAATACATCACTGCCGGTTCTCTCTCTAACCGGCGATGATATTGTTGCCACGAAACGAGCAAAAGTATCTCGTTCTTATCACTACGGTTTAACTTAGAACCGGCGGTGATAATATTATCCTTGCCGGTTAAACTTAGAACCGGCAGTGATAATATTATCATCGCAGTCGACCTACCATAGATGATGGGGCATCGCGGATGAAGCGATCTGTAGTAATGGAAAGAGGTCTCACACTTAATTTGGACTCACAAATGTTTTGTTTATAGCTTTCCTAGGGCTTGAGAGAAGCAAGAAACAAAGAGTCGTAATTTAAAGAGAAAGACGGATAGGAGCCAACAGATTTACCTGATTACGTTAGGTAAATCCTTACATGAAAAATTTTGGTCACGAATCATGGTGATATAGATATGACTAAATTGGTGGTTTCCATGCATGATGATACAACAGAGTGAGTACATGTATGAGTCATCAGTGAGCTATTTGTTGACACCGATTTTGTGTTGATATTAAATAAAAATTACGTAAAAGTAATAATATCAAATAAATAAATAACGATGACGGATAAAATTTGATACAACATAAAACTATTGGATGTTGTGAAATAATTTTCTTAAATAAAGTTCGCATAACATACAAGAATCAGAAAATAGTTCATGGTCAATATCCTGCCGGCGATAAGATGCCAGTGTACCTCAATATTGAAGCATGTTTAATACCATACAATGATTGTCACACACATACATATATGGATTAAGTAATTAGTAATAAAATAATTATTGTCGACAATAAAACAAAACATGAGGCTGACAAGGTGGTAAATGCGTACCACAATAAGCACACGCTCCCTGGGGCGTCAAGTCCTTTGCAAGTGAAATATGCTGGAACACAAGCTTTTCATTGGAATGCTTGCAAACTAAAAAATGTAACGGATACTGAATTGACTGACTTGTTTTCCAAATATCGATGATTTACATATTTGAGGGGTACGCAAGAAACTAGCAAAGCTGGTTGCCCCTTTCTTAAATATGAAACAAAGGAGCAAGCAATGGCAAACCATTGAGGCTCTAAATGGGAAGCACAAAATAGAGGGTTCTAGCGAGTTCGTTGTCAAATGGGCCGATCACGGAATTGGAACGGCAGCCTCTGAAAGCACAGAAAGCTCAATACGACGAAGCTCTATACGACGAGTTAATCCTGAATTAGCCCCCCATTCAGTTCCTAGATCATTTAATGCAATGCAGTTTGGAGGCCCACCTGTGCCTGTTGTGTGGATGTAATCAGAGAGGAACAACCCTTTTTATGAGAAAGATCAACACACCTGAGAACGTAGTCGACAAAACTCTCGTCGTTGGGCACTGGTCTTGATGTTGTTGTTGTCATCATGTCAGACATAGAGCCAAGTACTGCCGCTACCAACAGAGGTTGGCCAGCACAACCCATGAAAGCTTGTGAGCAAGTTTGTGATCCCCAATCCAAAATACTCAAAACAAGGATTCAAAACCAAAATGAAAGGTGGCAGCATTTCAACAAACAGTATGTCTGCGCAGGTTACTTAGCGCAGCAGGACCAAAAAAGATGGACTCAAAAGTTCAATCGGGACAGACAAACTCAACATGCACACATAATCGTCGATCAGAACCAACTAATATCATAAATTAGGAATGAAATCCGAAGCAAAATAGGACTGGAAGGACATACCAAATTAGTGCACCTCCCTCTTGGACGTGTACACCTATCTGAACGAATCGCATGTATTCAAATGATAGCATCAAAGGAGGCTCCTATAAGACAAATCGGATCCAAGAAAATAAGAAAATACATAACGCAAAGGACCACACTAATATTGGGAAGAAACATCGTAGTAGCAACAAGGAGGGTAACGGTGTACAGCAGCTGCGTGGATGGTGAGCATGGGGCGAAGGGTACTAGTTTATAGAAAACTCTGGCCGGTAGAACAGTAGACGGTGTATTTACTTTGACGCTCTATGATATGATATGTTTACCATGTTGCTCATATGAATCTTCATGTTAATGACGTTGACTGATGGTTATATGATGTTAATGGATATTGGATAATGGTTAACGGTGAGTAATAGATGAATAAGAGAAAATTATGACATCATATGCATTCATGGTATGAAAATAGATGACCATTGTGGACATTTATGGCCTACTTTGTGTGGGAATCCTACTAGTGAGGGAAGTGGAAGACTTACTAATTTGTTAGTCACTCCAAGAGAACAGAGATGGGGCTCCCATATGAAATAGGACGGGTTCAAGATCTCCACATGAAAGAGGGTGAGCTTGAGTGCACACTGATAGGTATTGTACTCCGCTATATCGGTATAAACTAAAGAGATGACGAGGCATGTGCATGAGCATTTGCATTGCATGAATAAAAGACATAAGTCATATTGAGTCATGTGGAAGAAGTTATGATTATGTTAATTGTTATAATGTTTATTGTTTTACATGTACTTGCTGAGTCATGGACGTACACTTGTTCAATTGTTGTTTTCATGTATCATTGACGACAACATGCATATGATGGGAGTAGATCACATATCAAATGTGCATCACTTCTAGTTAACCTAAATCAGTCCTAGCACTTTTGTTCATTTATATGGAATTTGGTTTGGGTTATATTTAGAGAATATTGGAAGTCCTGTAGGGTATGGTTAGTCACATATTCTATTGGTTAAGGTTTGAATATTGAAGTAGTCTTGGTTAATTGTTTAATCTATATTGTCATCACAATCTAAGATAAGTGGGCAAATGATTATCAAATAGTCCCAAATATTGTTGCAATCCGACACTAAAATGATACAGAGGTGCCCGATCTTCACGATATATGATCAAGAATAACTAGTGCACCCCTAACAAGCCAATGGCGCTAACCACTGTCTTGATACAACAAATTGTGATAAATGACTTGACCAACTACACTCTTATGGTGGTAGTTGGATCCGTATATCCCGACGAACCGATAGTGCTAACCACTGTCAAAACAGCAACCTGTGACTAAAGAATTCATCCAACTACACGCTCATGATTCGGTCTACCTAACCACCAAAAGTGGATGTTGCTCTTGTGAAACCTTTTGGAGTCACAAGAACAACGGCAAAAAACAACTCCAAATTTCCTTAAGATGCATGTCGGCTATCTTGGAAACAAGAGTATAATTTTTAATATATTATGGTCTGAATTTTACAAGAGGAGAAACACATGTATATAGGGGACTTATGGGGGTGCAACAAAAGTGACCGAACCCATCTCTAATTCGAATAGGGGCCTATTCTTACTCTTAACTTCTAGTCTTTATATCATATTTATGACTAGATTCTAATCACAACAAGGAAAATTATAATATGTTAACTAATTTCGGTCAACTAGAGTGCTGATACTTCTCGGCTCGATTAAATATGAAAGGAAGCTAAATCTGAATTTGACATAATTGATAGGTACTTAGGTGACGCTCTAAGCTTTCAAACAAGTCCAAGAACACCTCAACCCTAGTTCGTATGTGAGATCTATGGCTTTTTTAAGTTAGGCCATTCTAGCAATTCAAGTCGATTTATTCTCCAATCCAAGTTACTTTCCTCTTTCTTCATGTGCAAGCAAACTCTCTCTCATTTCATTTTCTCTCCAATCTAGATTTAGCTTCTTTCTTTTTTTCCTTTCCTCTTCTTCATTTCTATACTTTTCTTTCTTCTTTTCTTCCTTTTTTATTTCCATCCTACGCACCTTCCCTTTCCTTCTCGGCTTCATCCTTCTTCTCCCATGCACCCGCATTTTTCCATGCGTTCGGGGTGCCATGTAGCCCTGCAGTTGGGCCACATACCCCTTTCTTGCTTCTTGTACTGATATCCCCAATTTGTAGAGGACAAGTCTACAAGCATCTACAGGAGACCACCGCTCCCACCGCCCTCCCACCGCCGCTCCCACCGTCGCCGCCGCTGTCGGCAGTCATGCTCGTCCAACATCCTTTGTCTATCATAGGCGGGGATGTTTGATTCGAATCCTGGTTTCGTTCCCACGGAGATTAAAGGTTCTGCAGTTGAGCAGATTGATGGTCCCCAGGTAAGGGTTGATGATGTGGTTCGAGGGAAATTTTGGTGTGATTCTGGTTTCGCCAAAGGCAGTCGCCGGTGGGAGCAGTCGCCTATTCCTTTGTCATCACGGGCTGATTCTTTGTGTGGCGATTCAAAAGTAGTACCAATTGAGGTTGATGCGATGGTTAAATCAAACGATTTACCTTATGCCAATTCATCTGCGGCGTCTAATGTTCCATTCGCTATTGTCGGACAAGATACAGGGTGTACTGATATGAATTCTGAGAGCGATGTTAGCCGAGTGCTCAATGCAAATGATGGGTTATTACTTGGTGTGGGCACTTCGCTTCAGAAGGTTTCGACGGATTGTCAGAATCATTGATTTCCTCGTCGGAGCTGGAAGGTCCGTCCTTGGCGTGGACCTTTGCCTAAATCCCGCTTAAGGCCGCCTCTCACGCTCCAAGTTTTTTGGCCATGTTCATCTTTGATCACTGATCGCATCCCTTCTCCCAAGTCTGATAGACCGGGGCAATTTGGTTCGTCTGAGGGTAATGTTGGTCGATCTCTGGATCGGGCCAAAGCTTATGGCAGGAATCGTAATCTTTTCCGGCGTCCTGTTGAAAGATGGCCAACTTGCCAGCCCTATTCGATACATGTTGAGGCATTCATAGATTGCAGGTTACGACGCTCATATCTTTGAGATCGTTGCTCTTCATTGCCGCTTGTTGGTGGTGGAACGTCAACAACAAAATTCCCATCGATGGTTAGGGGGCCGGGTCGACATAAGCGTGATAAGGCTTCGTTCGGCCGATCCCAACGGGTCGGAATCAAGGTCGCGCGTGTTCATTCGGGCAATCGAGGATGTTGGAAGGCTATGCAGCTCCCTTTGCTAGTATTGCGGGCTGGTGGTGGATTGTTTGGGGAGAGGGACAGGCGCCGGGGCATTGGTCGTGGTTTCAATTCTCGCGGCGAGGCGATATCTTGCGTCGGTTCGACAAAGGTTTGTCTTTAGTGGGTCAAATTGTTGAAGGTGTGGTTGCTAAGCAAAGTGTGGCACAAGAGAAGAAGTTGGCAGATGCTTCCAAGGTGAAAAAACCACGCCCTCCTTTCTGCTTCAGATGCAAAGTTGTTGGTCATTTAGAATCTGTCTATCAAGCAAATCTTGATTGTTACATATGCAATAAATTGAATTCGCATCTGCCGGTCAAGTGTCCGCTACTTAAGTTGCCGAAGCCTAATGCTTCTATGTTTGGGTGTGCAAAAAATGAACTCTGTTTCTTCAGAATCCCTGAGTTTGACTATAAGTTGGAAATGCCTGATCCGGCTCCGACTGCATTGGTCACGATATCGGGGTGTAAATTAGATGCAGCCACAGTCCAATGTGAGCTTGCTAGGCTTACTCGGATTGATTGGAATTGGGAGGCTTTGCCGCATGACGATGGTGCTTTTTTTTGTAGCTTTTCCTTCCGAGGAGGAGTTAAAACGTATGTCAGATATAGAATATAAACTGAAGAATCATCAAGTTACTCTCACTATTTCTGAATAGGAGTTTAGTGGGGATGTTGCACATGTGTATTACCTAGATGAGGTTTGGGTGCATGTTAGGGTGTTCCTCATGCTTGGAGACATTACCTGGGTTTTTGGGCTCTCGGATCTTTGATTGGGGTCACTCTTGAAGTTGACATGTACACTTACAGAAAAAAAGGGGTCATCCGGATCTGAGTTGGTATGATTGATAGAGGCCAACTACCGATCAAAACTGATTTGGTTTTTAACAAGGTGGGATATGATCTTGTATTTACCATTGAGGAGTCCTCGTTTGTGTCGGCCATGCCACCGTCTTATCCTCATGATACAGAACATAAAGATGATGGTGATTCAGGCGCTGATGGGGCGAGCAATGGGGGAAAAGGTGATTCAATTGTAAAGAAACAGAAAAGTGTGCCAGATTCTTCTGTCTCCAATTCAACATCATCAGGTTGTGATCCTGTGCCTATGCAGATGGCGAGGGTCTCGCCGTTGAAGTGGTCGGGTAGCGCTTGTGAGAAATTGAAGACTTTTTCATTTGTGAATGTCGACGAACCTTTGCCTAATATTTTGGTAACTAAAATGCCAGATATGAGTTCGATGGTAGTTTCTTCGTCTTTCTATAATGATTTACCATTGCCGGTGTGTGGGTCTGATGTGTTTAGTTTTTTGCAGAATGGTACAACTTCTTCTTTGGTTGATCGTCCATTGCATTTGGCTAAGTCAGTTAGCTGTGCACGGGATGTTGAGGCCTCGCCTCTGATTGGTTTTGGCGCCATTTCTGGAGATTCAATTTTGTCTCTGAAGGGGGTTTCTGGAGATTCAATTTTGTCTCCAAAGGGGATGCTGTCGGATCAGGTTGACCAAGGTTCTGATCTGCATCAAGAAGTAGCGAGGGTTTCGGACAGGCCGAGCCATCATGCTGATTTCAGCTCACGTGTGAGGGATCCCAGGAGGGGGTCCATTCTGTTTTGACGCCAAATGGGGTGCATCATAATGGTGATTCTTGCTCTGCGAGTGAGGGATCTCAGGAGGGGGTCCATTCTATAGTGGAGCCAAGTGGGGTGCAGCATCTTGGTGATTCTCAGGATATTTTTAGTTCAACAATTAATTGTGGGTTGATGTTGGGGGAGGCTCAAAAGAATCAATTGATGGTTCAGGATATGGGAATGCCAGAATCATCTAAAGGTAGTGTCCCTGATCCTGATACTTTTTGTGGTACCAATCCGGTTCATTATAATTCTATTAATGGTCTTCGTCGTAGCTTACGATGTAATGTTCCAGTAGCTGACGGTACATCTTTGACAGATGGAGATGCGCTAAATAAGGCTATGCGTAGAACCACGGTACGGAATTTGGATGCAGAATCATGAATCAAGACGGTGGTCCCCTCAGTGGAGAGATCATACTCGCCTTTGAATCCTTTACCTTATGAGCCTGGTACGTCTTCTTGCACCAAATCCTTGTCTTTTGCGGCAATGTCTGATGAGAGGTGTGCTAGGCTTTCGGATGGCAAAGAGTAATTTGGGTGTTAATCTATCGATTAAAGCGTTAAAAAGGATGGAAGTTGATAGGTTAAAAATGTCCAAATCAGTTAGACAAAAGGCCAACACAGGAGCTACGTTAGAGAGTAGGATGGTTAATTCCTTAGAATCAAGTGATGATGAAGTCGCTAAGGTTGATAGTGATTTATTTGCACACTTGATCAAGGATGTTTCAGAAGTGGACCTAGAGACGGAGGATCTAGATATGAGAATTTGTGATCTAATGACCTCATCTCGTAAGTCTCGCAGGCATCGTAAATTAAAAGATAAGAAACGGTCTCTATGAAAGGTTTATTCTGGAATAGCAGAAGTCTTTTAGACTTGGCTAAATTTCAGTATATTTCAGAGGCTGTTAAAGATTACAATTTGGGATTTGTTGCTGTAATGGAATCAAGAAAGCAAGACATGTCAAAATCGAAACTTGCACGTCTCTCTGGAGGGGCATATTTTGCTTGGCACTGTCTTCCCCCTAAAGGTAGATCAGGTGGGGTTCTTTTGGGGGTTAACTTGGCATTTTTTGATCTGTCTTTGGTCGTGGAAGATGAATTTTTTTTATAAAATTTCATTTATGCAATAAAGCAGACAAATTTCATTTATGCAATAAAGCTGAATTGGTGAGAACTTGCCAACACAATCAATTACCGACTCTTATTGGGGGAGATTTTAATATTATGAGGAAAAGTTCGGAAAAGAATAATAATAGATTTAGCGATTGCTGGCCTTTTTTATTCAATGCTGTCATTGACAGCTTGGATTTGAGAGAGATTGAACTTTCTGGGCGTCAGTTTACCTGGGCAAATTCTTTACCAAATCCAACTTATGAGAAGTTAGATAGGTTTCTGATGACTTCCGAGTGGGAGTTTAAATTCCCACTTGTTTCTGTTCAAGCTTTGGATAGAGGCATTTCGGATCATTCACCTCTTCTGCTTGATACAGGAGTTCCAGAGTTCTCGGGGTTTGCTAAACAGTTCAAATTTGAACTTAGTTGGTTAACCAGAGATAATTTCTGATAGCACTTTGGTGTCCCGATCTTTCGGTGAGAAACACACGATCAATTTGGTGGAGGTGACATTGACGATCTGACTACACCGTACGACGATGATGCGTCTTAGCAATCGCTACACCAACTCCGGAGGGTTATTGATCTTGCCGTGGGCACGATCAACCTGAACGCGAGGTTCAATTCCTGCTAGCAATTGAAGAACAAATAAGAACAAAGGTAAAGGCAATCTGAAATTGCAAATAAAGATGAAGTATTGATAAGGTGGGGTTCTGAAACAAGGAGCTTCTTATGCGGCTGTTGAGCACGTCTGGAAGACTCAAAATAGTAGCAATGGCTAAACTATCAAATAAACAAAACCCAAGTCTTAGATGAGAGTTTGGGTGGTTATTTATTCTAGAGGAGCAGGAGGGGATCGTCCATAGCATAGGAGATCTAATACAACTCAAATCCAAAGCACCAAGTCTACTTTGACTAGAGTTTGACTCGGACTGGAAAAGTAATGTGTGATTTTTGGCAGTTTCCGGACGCATCTAAAGGATTTTTGAGGTGAGGTCAGATCCTTTGGAAAGTAGACTCCGAGATCTTTCAAATGTGTACTCATGAGCCTCCAGAAACCTCCGGAATCAAAAGTTATGGCCTTTTAAATTCAGCGCTGTTGGAGAGGCCGAACTGAACTCGAACTAGAACTTCTCTTTCCAATCCGACTTGAACTTGATCTTTGGCCCAACTTTGGTCCACGAGGGTCCTTCTCCATGGTTTCTAAGTACAATCAAATCATCACAAGTATTAAATAGCATCTCATTCATGTTATCACTAATGGGGAGGCTTAGGAACGCATTCACCTGATGATTAAACTATCGTGCGCGAGCTCGAGTAACCGGTCCTTGTATAATAGCAGCGGGTTCAAATTGATATGTAGATGTGGCTGTATCCATGAAAGTGATGTCCTCATCATCCTCCCCTTCTTGCATTTGAGTCGGGGAGCTCACCTTTTAGCACGTCTTCAGCACAAAACATTCTCATATAGGATCTGCATTTTTTTAAATAAAATAGTAGCTCTGCCTCTTTATATATTTTAAATACAAGCAAAATATTTAGAGGATTCACCTGATAATTATTGATATAGCTCAAGACTTCTTTCCAGCATATAATGACTTGATGAGCGCTAGCACTCTTCGATTCTTCCTCCCCTCCTCGAAGGAAAACCATCCTCGGTTTTGGAGAAGTTGGAAAAGAAACAACTAACAAAAAGAAGAGTGTGTACACAACATATATGTATATATCCCATATTTCATTGTTCTTTTGGATTCATGGTAGGTTATTTTCATAACAACAAAAGAAGAAATCAAATTTAAGCAAATAACCTTTCCTCACAATTTTGCAAGTCGATTCGTGGTTATAAGTGAAGCATATAACATCAAAATTAACATGATTTAGTTTGCAACTTGATTTGCAAATATAAGTAAAGCACATATCTATCCCGGACTTTTGATAAAGAAAACTCATGTTTTGTGAGCTGTGTTCAATAACATGTTTTGTGAGCAAAACTACAAGTCCTGGCATCAAGCATGGATCATTCATATCATCAAATTGTAAATAAGCAATATCAAACCATTCTAATAATGGTGACACAATTTTAATGGGCTTCCACGCATCAACCACGGCATGCTGATTTGTAATACAAGTTAATGTACTAAAATTTGAACAATGGGGCAACAAGCTATGGGTATCACACATTTCAGGAAAATTTGATGGTGCCGCAAATGAAACAAGTTGTTGCATACAACTAGAATTGCCCAAAATAGCAAACTTCAATTCAACAAGTTTATCACAAGTTATGCATATTCTGTAAACAAGAAACTTGCCATCTATGCCATAATCACCAACTAAATTGAATTTAAAATAATAGGCATAGGTGCTAGACAAAGACTTAAGAGATGAAATTTCAAAAATCTTGTCCATAGCAGAAGTCAAACTAATAGGCTCATTCAACATGATATAGCACAAAATAGTGGCAGGGAATATTCTAGCTATCACCTCATTTTGCGTAATCAACACCACATGATCAAAATTATAAGCATGCAATTCATCACATGGTTCTACAATTGTTGCACAAGGTGGTAGTTCACAAGAATGATGTATAGCAGGAATATACTCACAAATTTGCTCCCTTTCTTGCTGTAAAATCAGATCTGTACCATGGTCATTTGTCTCCTCCTCAGAAGTAGGAACATCAAAACCTTCACTTGATAACACTAGTTTTTCATCTCCTAACTTTTTATCCGTTGTTGTAGGTGTCGGGGTATCCATATCTCGTTCCATAGTCGAAGGGAATGTCCCAAGCTCAACTTTCTTATCTTCCATGTTCTCAATCTCTTTTTGTTTGTGCTCATTTGTCTGCAAAATGTTAGCCACAAGAGGAAGTGCAGCAACAGGCGCCTCAAGTGAAGCTAATAATGCATTCAAACATTCAATACTACAAGCACTTTCCAACAATTGTGAAAGAGAACGATTTGTTTGATCAATAAGAATATCCTGAATACCCTTATTAAGCCCATGTATGAACCTAAACTAGATAGCTTCATCGATTCTTCTAAACCACAACGTAACAAACAAGTTCGCAATTCACGATAGTATTCTTTAACAAAGATACTCCCTTGTTTTAAGCATTGAAGTTTAGCAAGCAAACACTCAAAGATAATATTAGGAACAAATTCAAGTCTCATAAAATTTTTCATGTCTATCCAATTATCGTTTTTTCCTTTTCTACAAACATGCTTCCACAATGTTAACGATACCCGTAAAGCACATTAGCAAACAAAACAAATCTTTTCATTTTCAAACAAATTATACATGCCAAATTGTTTGTCTATCGCTATTTCCCAATCAATATATGCTCCAGGGTCAAAGTTTCCAGCATATGGAGGCAATGTTAATTTGATGTTACCGTGTTTAGGAGTAGGAAACGAAGTCGTCATGTTGTTCATGTCACAAATTCTTTGGTTGAATCGAAGTGAACTCGTCTCATGTGGACCTGTCATGATTAGTAGACAACAAGGAAAAACACAACCATATGTAATCTCCTAGCAACTACTAGATGTGGCTAAACAAGTCGCTCAACACTCAAGCTTTACCCAAAGCTCTTACAAATTCTTACCAAGCAGCGGTGTTGTCGGCCGTTGGCGTTGTCAAAAGTTCTCCGAAGATTGGGTATAGCGATTGCCAAGAGAACGAACGAACGTGCGAGGTAGAATATGTGGAGCTTGGTAGGCTATGTTAATTTCCTATGCAATCTGGTAATTCTAGTTATTGTAATGATAAGTAATGATCCAAACTAGAATTCACAAGCCCTAGTTGCTGATCTCAAAGATATAAGTGAATTTCAAGGCAACACGCATGCAAAGATAATGAAACTTAATGCAACCAATGGAATGAGCTAAATAAGAATAATTTTAGTACCAAAACTCGTGTTGCATAAGTTATGGAGAGACGCTAGCTAATTGCTTCAGAAAAGGTAAAAGGGCACAAGATTGGTCACTACTTAATACAATTGCACAATCTGAAAATAACAAACACAAATTAGGGTTTTGATCAATGTAGTGCTGCCGGCCACTATTCTCTTTTCTTTTTCTCTTTTATTTTTTTCTTTTTTTTCGGTGACTTTCGGCCAACACTAGTATGAGCAAAGTTTTGGAATCCCTAACATGATCTCACAAGAGATATGATTAGAGGTGGGCGTCGTCTTGGCCGGCTGACGGCCCATTGTGCTTTGGGTCGAAATCGTGCGGCCGAACGCCCGTCAGGTTCGCCAAAGCCGGCCCGACTCGCCTTCGGCGAGCCCAAGCACGGCCCATTTGCGCTTCGTGCCTGCTTCGTGCCGTGCCGGCCTAGGCCCAGCCCATTTATACTATTGCAACGAGAGGAAAAGGTTCGGAGATGCACGAAATTGATTGTAAAAAAGTACGTCTTATAAACTACTAGTAGTATTGTCGCAAAATAGAAAGATGTTATTAGTAATATTGTCGCAAACCGAGGAACAATTAGTAGTATTTTTTCTTAATAAATTTCGATCATTATAAACATGAGTATAGGCCTCGGAGAAATCAAGATCGAATGCCTCACCTATTCCTCGGCATACCGCAAGTCGTAAAATTTTCTCCAAGGATCCAAAATGCAGCAAAACAGTACAAATGTGGAATAGCTTGAAAATATTTTAAAAAATTTTGCTCCATTGGTTCTATAATGCGATGTAAAATAAAATTATCTTGATTTTCTTTAAAAGCATTAGCAATGAGCCAAAGCCATTCGATGACTAAAGAAGATGTTGGGTAGTACACACCGGATAATTGTTTAGTTGCATTGTAAAAAATTAGTAAAAAATAACGAAAATGATTAGCAAGATCCCAATCTGCTTCAGTAACCAATGCCTCATGATTATTACAATTGACGAAGACAGTGATAATGTACTCATAGTCTTTGCACTGCTCAAGCATAGTATAAGTTGAATTCCATCTAACTTTCATATCAATGCCGAATCTTCTGGGTTTCTTATTGTTGGCCCTGCAGTACTTTGAGAACTGGGCAAACCTTATGGGTGAATTTGTAATAAAATCGATAGCATTACGTATGCTCTCTAAACTAGGTTTCATTACAACCAAACCCGCCTGGACAATGAGATTAATAATATGGCATATGCACCTTTGGTGGAGT
The DNA here is from genome assembly GCA_036346375.1 of Guadua angustifolia. Lineage (NCBI taxonomy): Eukaryota > Viridiplantae > Streptophyta > Magnoliopsida > Poales > Poaceae > Guadua > Guadua angustifolia. Next base: position 6,051,211 of record CM070501.1, read on the forward strand.
ACAAAACCTCCAATATAAGTCTCTAGATGCGGTGAGAGATACTCCATAGCCGTCGTGTTAGCCGATGCATTATCAAGAGTGATGGAAATAATTCTATTTTCTATTTTAAATTCATTAATAACCTCGAGTATACGGGTAGCGATATTTTCTCCGGTATGTGACTCGGAGATTAGTCTAAACCCTATAACTCTTTTGTTTAGTACGTACTCGTCATCTAGGTAATCCGCAACAACACTAATGTACGCTGCTCTTTGATGGGAGGACGTCCATATATCTGATGTTAATGCAAATGAAAAACTAAGTGACATAAAGGTCTGTTTTAATATTTCTAGTTTGTTTGTAAATATTCTATAAATATCACGTGTAGTTGTTCTTCTACTAACATGTTGGTATTGCGGACAAAAACCACGTTGCACCATTCTCTCAAAGCTAGAGCTCTCACCCATTCTAAGCGGAAGATCCTCTCAGTAACTATATACCGTGCAATTTCGTCTCTAGCTACGTCAGCGCTGTATACCCATGTGCTTACTGAACCGTCGGTGTTGAAGTTGAGTTGTGCCTGCACGCCCTCGCCCGGCCTCCGTCCTGCCGATATTTTCTTCAAGCAATTTTTCGCGTGCATCTTTAGATGACCTGTACCACCACATGCACGTGCAGATAGTTTAGCTTGATAATACTTGCAAACAGCATACACTACCTCCTGTCCGTCCACAATTTCGACGGTTCTGTCCATATGTTGCCAGCACCACGCGCGTTGAGTGCCAGATATGGACGCCCGTGCTGACTGCATCGATATGTCGGGCTGCGTGTTCGGTATGGATACCGATGCCCGTCCCGGATACACCGAGGTAGAGGAATCCGAGCTTGGTGCATCCGGAGTGTACGAGGCATCCTCGATGCTGTGCGTGCCATCCAGATGACGGTCATCCATGCCGTAGTCTCCCATGCTGGGGGAGAGTTGGCGTGGATCAATCTCTTGATCCTGGCGAGAGGGACTTGGAGAGCGGGGGCGTGCTCTCCTGCTCTTGCTCTTGCGAAACATTTTTCTCCGGATGGTGGAGTAAAAAAATGAAGCAAATAGAGAAAGATGTGCTGATGTGCAAAATATACTGAGTAAAAATGAGTAAGGAGAGAGCGCGAGAGAGAGACGTGCAAATGAGAGTCATTCATTGTTTTTATAGACGTGCACAACGACCGTTGCAACGTTTCCAGGTGCGGACAGCGGGATAAATAATTAAAGGTATCTTTATGTCATATCACGCATCATATCGTTGTTTTTGTCTCCGTGATTCTCTCGTGCCGTCGAGCGTGGGAGTGTCAGTTCAAATTTTTAACGTTTAAAGTTGCAACGTTTTCAAGCGCGGGAAATGGGATAAATAATTAAAGGTATCTTTATATCATATCACATATCGCATCGTTGTTTTTCTGTCTCCGTAATTCTCTCGGGCCGTCAGTTCAAATTTTGAACATTTAAAATGCGTCACATACACACCAAACGACTGCCTCTCTCTACAAGTCTACATGCAAACTGACATATTCTCTCTCGCACGCTCCTCTCTTTCTCTCTCTCTCTCTCTCAGTCTACAAGTCTACATGCAAACTGACATGCAACCGACTGCCTCTCTCTAGTCTCTACAAGTCTACATGCAAACACACACACACCTCTCTCTTTCTCGGTCCCTACGCCACTTTTTCTTTTCCCGCTTGCCCAAGCCCTTGGTTTTCCATTGGCCATCGCTGAGCTGACCGCTGTTCTCCACTTCGCCTGTTCGCTCCTCTCCGCGACGCGCTTATCGCGTCAGTCGCGCAACGCCAGCGCCCTGCCCTCAGATCTTCCGCCACGCGTGGCGGCGTGAGGCATCGAGGCGTGACGCGCCACGCCGGGTCTCGCGTGGTCCACGCCCGATTCGCGCGCCACGTGCGACACGGACCGACAGACGGAACACGGAAGAAGGCCCACGCCCAACGGCCCGATCTCGCGCCACGTGCTTGGGCGGCGTGCTTGCTGGCGAACTGCGTGCGCTCGAACTGCGTGCGACTATGGGCGGGCCGGCCGCCCACAGTGCCGATTTTTAGTCCCGGCCAGCCCTAGCTACAGAACGGGCGACGACGCACGACCCTCTAACGTGCCGGGCCGGGTTTGGGCCGTGCCGTGCCCTCCGTGCCTCGGGCCGACCCACTAAGGCCCGCCCATATGCCCACCTCTAGATATGATAATGCAACGTATCAAAAGGAGCAGCCCCAAGCAATTTCAAATCGCTAGTCTCAATTGGGATTAAAGTATTCGTAAAGGATGAATTGGTTCCCAAAGGTATGTGCACTGATATTTTGGAATTTTATGGTTGTAGATGCTACTGGACTCCAACTCAAAGGAACAAGGCTAGAACATAAATTGAAGAAACAAACCCAAATTCGGCTAGAACTATGCAGTAAGGTTGTTGCTGCAATTAAGGCATGAAAATGACCGAATCAAGCTTTCTCACAATGCAACAAATTGATGGTACTGTTCTATGCTTTAAAACAAGTATTCAAACACACAATTTGGAGCTCGTATGTAGAAGTTATGGCCAAAACACTAAGGTGCACAAATTTAACAAAATTCAGCCGATCTGACCAAATCCGAATCCGAGTCAAATTCGGTTTGAAGGAGTCCGAATCACGAAGGACACCCAAAAACGTTTTTGTAGAGGACTCTTCAAGGATTCAGGAAAGTATAAAAACTTCTCAATCGGAGTTCGGATGTGAGAGTTATGATCAAAATACTGAACCTACCTGGATTGCAATTGCAACTTGCTTTCCGAATTTGATGTCAAGATTAAACAACCTTTCCGATGGAATTAGATTTCGTGACCAACTAGGTTTTTGAGGAGACTGTCCCAAGGTTTTAGGAAAGTGCAAAAACACTTGAATCGGAGCTCGTATACAAAAGTTATGAACAAAACAAAGAACTGGACAGATTGTAATAAAAGCTACACGAAGGAAAAACAATCAGCAACTAAAACAAGAACTCTAATGGATCAAAACCTAACAAAACTCACTAAAATACCAGATTGAATCTAAAGGTTGAATTTTTGTGGAGGATTTTCAATTTTGGACAGAAAACAAAAACTAATCTAGGGTACTGAATCTCTCACTGAGCAACTTGGCGCTCTGATACCACTTGATAGCACTTTGGTGTCCCGATCTTTCGGTGAGAAACACACGATCAATTTGGTGGAGGTGACGTTGACGATCTGACTACACCGTACGACGATGATGCGCCTTAGCAATCGCTACACCAACTCCGGAGGGTTATTGATCTTGCCGTGGGCACGATCAACCTGAACGCGAGGTTCAATTCCTGCTAGCAATTGAAGAACAAACAAGAACAAAGGTAAAGGCAATCTGAAATTGCAAATAAAGATGAAGTATTGATAAGGTGGGGTTCTGAAACAAGGAGCTTCTTATGCGGCTGTTGAGCACGTCTGGAAGACTCAAAATAGTAGCAATGGCTAAACTATCAAATAAACAAAACCCAAGTCTTAGATGAGGGTTTGGGTGGTTATTTATACTAGAGGAGCAGGAGGGGGTCGTCCATAGCATAGGAGATCTAATACAACTCAAATCCAAAGCACCAAGTCTACTTTGACTAGAGTTTGACTCGGACTGGAAAAGCAATGTGTGGTTTTTGGCAGATTCCGGATGCATATGAAGGAGTTTTGAGGTGAGGCTGGATCCTTTGGAAAGTTGACTCTAAGATCTTTCAAACGTGTACTCATGGGCCTCCAGAAACCTCCGAAATCAAAAGTTATGGCCTTTTAAAGTCAGCGCTGTTGGAGAGGCCGAACTGGACTCGAACTAGAACTACTCTTTTCCAATCCGACTTGAACTTGATCTTTGGCCCAACTTTGGTCCACGAGGGTCTTTCTTCATGATTCCTAAGTACAATCAAATCATCACAAGTATTAAATAGCATCCCATTCATGTTATCACTAATGGGGAGGCTTAGGAACGCATTCACCTGATGATTAAATTGTCGTGCGCGAGCTCGAGTAACCGGTCCTTGTATAATAGCAGCGGGTTCAAATTGATATGTAGATGTGGCTGTATCCATGGAAGTGATGTCCTCATCATCGATTTCCATGACAAGGTGGTGGAAATCTGGAATAAGCCGGTAAGAGGGAATAATTCGGTCCAACGGTGGAACCGCAAATTGGGGGTTTTACGTAATTTTCTTCGGGGTTGGGCACGGAAGAACAATGGTGATTACAAGCAAAAGAAAAGAGAGTTCCAGGCTATAATCTCTGAGTTGGATGTTGTTGCTGAGGTTCGGGATTTGTCTGAATTGGAGCGGGAGACCCTTGGTCAGGCTCGGGATAAACTGGCCAAATTACTCAGAGAGGAAGAAATTAGATATTATCAGCGAGTAAAAGTGAAAGATGTCCTCTTGGGTGATAATAACTCTAAATACTTTCAATTGATTGCCAATGGTAAACATAGAAAAAAAAGAATTTATTCGCTAGACCATGAGGATAGTAAGATTGAGGGTCAAGCAAATCTCCAAAGTTACATAACCAAATTTTACAAACAGTTATTTGGGAATCCGGAGGAGCGTCAGATAGCCCTTGATGAGGGTGTCCACCAGGATATTCCGCAAGTTTCTCAGGAGGAGAACGCTCTTCTTACTGCTCAGTTTACTGAGAAAGAAGTTAGAGAGATTGTTTTCCAGATGGAACATAATAAAGCATTTGGACCTGACGGTTTTCCTGTAGAATTTTATCAGACATTCTGGGATACTATCAAAGGTGATTTATTGCTTACGTTTGAGGAGCTTCACGTTGGAGATATTCCTATTTTTAGTCTGAATTTTGGCATAATTACTCTTATTCCTAAAGTTCAGGAAGCGAATGTAATTCAGCAGTATAGACCAATATGTCTCTTAAATGTGAGTTTGAAAATTTTTACCAAGGTTGCTACAAATAGATTGAATATGGTTGCAGATAAGATAGTTAGCCCGACTCAGACAGCTTTTTTGCGTGGTCGCAACATCCTAGAAGGGGTTGTTATACTGCATGAAACAATTCACGAGATGCATGCGAGAAAGTTTAGTGGGGTCCTTTTTAAGATTGATTTCGAGAAAGCGCTTGATAAAGTTAAATGGCCTTTTTTATTCCAGACCCTACGAATGAAAGGTTTCTCATCCAAGTGGATTGCTTGGATTAAGTCCTTCATTTCGGGAGGTAGTGTGGCGGTTAACGTAAATGATGAAAGAGGACCATTTTTCCAAACTAGAAAAGGGCTACGACAAGGTGATCCTTTATCACCTCTGCTGTTTAATATAGTAGAAGACATGTTGGCAGTTTTGATTAAAAGAGCTAAGGAACAGGGGTAGATTGGTGGAGTAGTACCTCATTTAGTTGATGGAGGTTTATCTATTCTTCAATATGCAGATGACACAATTTTATTTATGGAACATGATCTGGATAAAGCTCATAATATGAAGTTATTGCTTTGTGCATTTGAGCAAATCTCGAGGCTCAAAATTAACTTTCATAAAAGCGAGTTACTCTGCTTTGGTGATGCCCAATGTTCAGTAGATCAGTATATGGAGCTGTTTGGATGTAAACAAGGAGAACTTCCTCTGAAGTACTTAGGCATTCCTATTCATTTTAAAAAATTGTGAAATTCTGATTGGAAAAGGGTAGAATAGCGATTTGAAAAGTGACTCAGTAGTTGGAAGGGGAAACATCTTTCAATTGGAGGTAGACTAACTCTTATCAATTCAGTGTTAAGTAGCCTTCCAATGTATATGATGTCCTTTTTCGAGATTCCTAAAGGTGTTCTTAATAAACTTGATTATTTCCGGTCTCGTTTTTTCTGGCAAGGTGATGAGGACAAAAGAAAATATCGTCTTGCAAAATGGAAAATACTATGCCAACCCAAAGATCAAGGGGGTCTAGGAATTTATGACTTACAGGTTAAGAACATTGCTCTTCTGAGTAAATGGTTGTTTAAGCTTCAACATCGGATGGTACTTGGCAGTAGCTTCTTAGAAATAAGTACCAAAATTCTAAACAAGCTGAGTGGAGACCAGGAGATTCGCATTTTTGGTCCAGTTTGATGAAGGTAAAACGAGATTTCCTTCATTTTGGTACTTTTACAATTAATAATGGATCACAGGTGAGATTTTGGGAAGACATTTGGCTTGAAAGCAGTGCTTTAAAAGATCAATATCCTGAGTTATATGGCATCATAAGGAAGAAATACATAACTATTGCGGAAGTTCTTATGACCCCTCAACCAAACATAGCCTGGAGACGGTCGTTGATTGGAGCTAAATTGGTGGCGTAGAATGATTTGCTTTCACGAATCGCCAATTTTCATCTAACGCAGGGTGATGATGAATTTCACTGGAATTTGTGTCAATCTGGACAATTCTCAGTGAAGTCTCATTATTTGGCGTTGATCAAATGTGATGTTCCTAATTTAAATTTGCGTTTGTGGAAGTTAAAAGCCCCACTAAAAATCAAAGTGTTTCTTAGTATCTTAGAAGAGGGGTTCTTCTGACTAAGGACAATCTGGCAAAACGTAATTGGCAGGGTAGTAAAACATGTTGTTTTTGTCACAAAATGGAGACAATTAGACATTTGTTCTTTCACTGTCGTTTTGCTCGTTTGGTTTGGGGTTCTTTGTATCTAGCTTTTGGCATTCGCAGACCTTTTAGTGTTGCTAATATGTTTAGGAGCTGGCTTGATTCTTTTGAGAGAACCCTTAAAAATTTGGCGTTGCTAGGAGCTGCAACAATTTGTTGGTCCTTTTGGTTAAATAGGAATGCTATAGTCTTTGAAAGAAAATCAAACTCATCCCCTTTGCAGGTTATTTTTGCTACCTCCCACTGGCTGCGTACATGGGCTATGCTGCAGAAGCCGGTCTTGCGAACTATTTTGGTGGAGGCGTCGCAACGGTTGGTGCTGGTGGCCATGGCTTTTTTCTCCTAAGCTGTTGGATGGCGGTCTAGTCTTCGGATTGAGAGTAGCTAGAGTGTGTGTGTTATTTTTTGTTTCAGGGCTGTATGCTTCTTGTTAAGCAGAGGCCGGGAGGAGTTTCAAGGACTTGTATCGTCTCCATGTAATGTTCTTAAAATTAATAAATACTTCCTTTATCCAAAAAAAAAACTAATGCATGCCTTCGGTCTCTACCAGATCCTTTGCATTTCATGCAATTGAGTCGCCCCTAGCCTCCCCCACCACCCTTGGGTTTCAATTTGGCATGGTAAAATAAGTAGATACAATTTGATGTATTCAATTCCTTCGTACCTAACAAGAAGTAAATATTTGGGGCCTTACAGACGGGGTATTCCTTCATTCCAATGCTAAGTCCTACACAACAATCTTCACTATTTGGGGCCTTACAGACGGGATATTTGCCTTGATATAATGGATTTAGCTATTAGCCACTAGGGATATATGGATTTAGCAAATCAAGCTGCCTTTCAGAATTTGGTTCAACTTGTCATCAAAGAAGCTCGATACGACGAGTTAATCCTGAACTGGCCCCCCATTCAGTTCCTAGATCATTTAATGCAATGCAGTTTGGAGGCCCACCTGTGCCTATTGTGTGGTACACTGGATCCTATCCTGGTGGTCTCATAAGTGGCCCACCTGTGCCTTTTGGGAATTCTCACAATTCGCTTGAAGTTTCAAGTGCAAAATCTCAATTCTGTGGCATCTTCTTATCTCGGTAGAGATGCCCGTGGCCAAATAGAAGGCCCTCTTGCCTCCTGGAGCCAATCTATGGGTACGCCTAATGTGAGGTTTGTTGTAAAATATAGTCGTTTATTTGCAATCAATTACACAATTCGTCGATTGAATCATAAGAGCAAGATCAATGAACACATAATTTGGGAGGGAGAGAGGGGTTTGGATTTACCCACACAAATAAGAGATAGAATTATTACCAAATACGGTTAGATTTCCTTATCTTATAACACTCCCACTTGGGTGAATACCGCGTAATACCCATGTCTCATTAAAAAACTCCACTCAAAAACCCAGTGAAAAAAAGGAGATGGAGAAAAAGTACATCGCACTCACACTTTATGTTGCACTAGTTGCCTCATTAAAAACCTTCATACGAGAAAACTTCAGGAAAACTCACAAAAAAAAAGTACAACTTCTAATCTCTAGGATTTATATTAGTATCTTCAGGATCACAATAAAGGTTATGGTTTAAGAATTTGCTTCCCTGAACTTTGCATCTCTCTAAATCTTCTCATTCCAATGCCTTTAACACATCCTTAAAATGTGGATTTAAGCAAGAACTTATTGAATAAATTTACAAGATTTTCACATGACTTAGTTTGTAAGATCTTTATCTCACCGCTCTTCTAGAGTTCGTGAGGATAGAATAACTTTAAAGTAATATACTTTGTGATGTTACTTTTTACATAACCTAATTGCATTTGTGCAATATAAGCATATACATACGTTCACCCAGGCTTGGTTGACCACAAATTAACAAATTCGGTAAATTAAAGCCGTTCATAGTAATTAATATTCTGCTCGATCGATCGAGAGCATGGATGCATGGACTGCTGTTCGTACTCTACAAAAGCTTGACGCACGCATGAATGCATGCTGAATCGCTAGCTAGCAAGCTAACTATGGTCTTGTTTGGTAGAGCTCTAGATTTTTGCTTTACTTGAGATCTAAAAATTGTAAGCTAAAATAAAATAAATTAAGTTTATATTTTAGTCTAAAATGTAAACAAGATGACCTATCTAAACACTCTTAATGTACGAACAGCTTCAGCTCCACGAATCTGTTAGAACTAAAAATACCCAGCTCTACCAGATCCACGAATCTAGTGGAACTAGAGCTATACCAAATACACCTTATATATCCAATGACTGGCCAGCTTTTCTAATCGAGGATTTGCACTAGGGGTGGAAAAACAGCTCGAGGCTCGCGGCTCGGCTCGGGCTTGGCTCGGCTCGGTGCGGCTTGGCTCGGTGCATCAACGAGCTGAGCCCGAGCCTACGGTCTAGCTCGGTGCTACAATGAGCCGTGCCCGAGCCGGCTCGCAAGTGGCTCGTTGGCTCGTTAGGCTCGGTAAAATTCAAACATTCAGAATCACTTTCACTAATCACTAGTCAATTATCCAAATTACATGAGGCTTAATTTTAATACAAAATTAGCCACAGCCCACAAACATTCAATCGGCTTGGCATTCATACAGTCATATTGAACAAGAAACATACAATGAAATATAAAATGCATAAGGGTTTAGTGATTCAGTCTGACATAAGTAACATAACACAAAGTGTATACAAGAGTAACAAAACACCCTTCCATTGTTCCATACTTCCATAATTCCATTTCCATAGTTCCATTCCATTTTTGCAGTCTTGCAGACTCCAGAAGTCCAGAGGAGAGCAGTAGAGCTAAAGGCGGGCCCACATGCCAGGCGGCTCACGAGCTGAGCCAAGCTCGGTTTTCAGCTCGACAAAGACAATGAACCGAGCCTGGCTCGGCTTGATTCCACCCCTAATTTGCACCAACCGAAAACCACACACAAGGTCCATATGCGCGCCACGTGGAGACGAGCGAACGAACGGAGTGGTGTGGCTGACCGCAAATTATCAAAAACACAATCTATTTACAGTATTGCTCGGAACTGGCCGTCTGACTTTTTTAGATGCTACAATATTTTTTTCTTACGCGTGAAACATTTTTTTCTTATACGTGAAATATTTTCCTTCGATAACAATAAAAATATGTGCGCGATAAAAAATATTGCAAATGTTGACGAAAAATGTTTTAGACGTTGAAAAAAAATGTTACACCGTGTAACATTCCATTTTGAGTTTCTTTGTGCTCGAATTTCAAAATCCGAACCTGTTGCGATTAATTTGAATTAATTCCAGCTTAAACTGAATTTTCAAAAGTAAAAAAGGATTTAATTTGATTAATCCATACTTCAAATTTAATATTTCTCATTTTTATTGAGTTCCTTGTGCTTCATTGAATTTTTCTATATTTTTGGAGATTTATTTGAATTTATTTGCTATTTATTTGAATTTATTGAAGTTTATTCGGATTTTCTGGAAATTCTTTAATTCGAAAAATCTTTTCTTCGGGCCGATTCACTGTTCATCTTTCCGCCCCGCCGTCCGATGCTGATTTGGTGGCCTAGTGTCGTCCGCGTCGCCCTTTGCCGCCAGCCGTCGATTCCCGATCCAATGGCCGAGATCCGTGCCGCCGCCCCTCAGCCGTAAAACCCTAGCTTCCTCTAATCTTCACCGTTGGATTTCAATCCAACCATCAGTTCTCGCTGCGACGTCCGGTGATGAAGCCCGTCCGATTGTCATCTTGTGGACGGACAAGATCTTGCCACGTCGCCTATGACCGAAAACCCTAACCATAACCCGTGTTAATCTTGACCGTGGGATTCTAATCCAACGGCCATCGCCTGTCCTGTTTTTCCTTCGCTCGATCGCCGACGTGGGCGGATCGCCCACGCCACACGCGCCGCGTCGCGCCGCCGCCGCCGCCGCCGGAAACCCTAGCGCCGCGAACAACCTTGGCTTCCGTGCCCTTTGCGAATGCCGAGAATATATAAGCTCCTCCGTACCGCAGACCAAGACTCGCCACCTCGCGCCTCTTTTCCCCAAGTCTCCCGGTACCGACGCCGTTGCGCCTCGCCCTCGCCGGAGTTCCCAAGCCGTGCCCGAGCATCCTTCGCCGTATTTCTGTGCCACCGGTGTGTCTCCGCCGCCGTTTCTTGCGCCATTGTGCTCACTGCGTCTCACTCTTCCAAATTCGTGCAGACCCGAGCCCGGTCCGGCCGTGTACCGCCGCTTCCCGTGTCTTCTTCTCCAAGTGCGGTGAGTCTCACTGTGCCCTCGCCGTCGATTCTCTTCACGAGTTCCTGGCTGTTTGATCTCTCGTTAATGCTCCAGATCGCTCCACGTATCCTCGCCGCATCTTCATCCTTCGGCCGTCCGATCTCTCGCCATCGCATCGGATCGTGCTACGTCGTCGCTTCGCCACGCCTTCGCGTCGTCGCTGTCAGATCATTCCTCAACGGCCAGATCCTCGCCACGTATCCTCGGTAAGACCTTCACCGCACCATTATTTTTTTGGCCGTCCGATTTCCTTTGCGCCCCGACGGATGTGCGACGTGTGGCCGTGCCACCTGTGCAGCAGCAGCATCGCTTCACCAGACACCCACGTCAGCGCCTCATGTCTGCCAGCTAGGCGCCAGATCAGCCGGAGTCTCCGCGTGGCGCCACGTGCTAGCCACGTCAGCCGAAAACCTGCGTGCTAGCCACGTCAGCGCCACGTCGGCGCCATGTCGGTGCCACGTAGGCCCTAGCTTCTCGCGTGGCTGCCACATCATCGTGCCACGTCACACCCCATTTCTTTTCCAAAAAATCCGAACTCAGCCAATCCGAAGCCGACACGTGTCACCCTTTATTCTTTTTCCTGATTTTCTCTCCCGCGAGATTTTGGAAGGCCCGTTCTCCTCCGTTCGAACTCCGATTCGAACGATTTAAATTTCTAAATTCATCTAAAATCATACTCTATCTGCTGGTGCCTTTATTTTGATTTTTTGATTTTATTTGAATTTGCTTTATTTATTTTTGTCTCGGTTTACATGTAGACGACGCAGCTGTTGAGCGAGCGGATTATACGGCAGAGGTAGATCCAGCGGGAGGCGTCAAAGGCAAGTCTTCCTTGAACATATTGGTCCCAGTTTTAAAAGTTTTATATTGTTTTAATCTATGCATGCCTATCATTTTATGCAAATTACTTTAATTGAAGTTTAAATGCTTAGCTAATTACCTACATTGTTATGCCCTATTGATCTTTGCCATGACAACATTTGACACCCTAGGCCATGATAATTACTGTACCTAATGTTAATCAACATTTTACCTTGGGACGGTAGATATTTCTTAGAAATGCTTAATCATATCGGTATAGTGCCATTATGGAAACTTTTTAAATCTTTGATCAAACTTGTTTACGAAATTATGGCAATTGGTGTTGCTGGTATTATTTAATTGAAATAAAAATAGAAAATGGTTTAGACCGGGGTGGATGGTTGCATGGTGGGTGCGGGATGCACAAAACTTTGAAAAATGATTGTTCCGCCCTAGTCAATTAAGGACCGAGGCGTGTGTTACCTTGGACCGAGCTATACCGTACAACCACAAGTCTATATGGGTATGACCTGGCTAAGTATTTTGTGTGTGTCGTTATTAGCTTTGCCATTGGGTTGAGTGGGGTGTAGGGTAGACACTTGCAAGGCGCAAGAGGGGGCTTCTGTACTGGGTGGATGTAACCCTAACAGTGGTGAAACCTTAGCGGGCGAAGTTGGTAGCGGTGTCGTATATTGTAAAGGCCTTGTCATGATCTCTCTGCCGACACACCAAAGGAAGTGTGTTAAGCAACAAGAGTCGATCATGTCTTGTGGGTAAAGTGTACAATCTCTGCAGAGTTAAAACTACTTGAGTAGCCGTGCCCACGGTCATGGGCAGGCGAGGTACGCTAGCACATTGTAGATTTTCTGGTTTTGGTTTTAAAAGAAAACATTGGTTTTGGAAAACCATGAGTGGATGGAACTCTCGGGTTTTAGTTTGGCGGTTGGAGCCAATCGGGTGGTGGGAACCCATGAAACTGTTATACATTAAATTCAATTATTATGTTATTTACTTTTTGTTAAATGCTGCTTTATGAAATTACTATCTGTACTTCCTTTTAAATTCTGCTTTATGCAAATGAACCCTTTATGCCTTCCTTTGTGCAAGCCGTGCATTTAGTTAAAATGCATTATGTTTCCAAGACTTGCGGAGTACGGTGTGTACTAACCCTTGCAACATCAAAATTTTCCCCAGAGGAGTACCTCGAAGAAGGTGATTGTGAGTTCTTCGCTTGTGGATTCGACGAGGGTGATCCGGACTTCTAGGGCGCGGTCCCCAGTCGGTTGCCTGTGGGCACATTGATTGGCTCTCTTGTTGCTACTTTCCGCTGCTACTTACTCACTTAAGCCGTAAGGCTTGATACTTGTAATAATGTGTTTACGATGTTATTTCCCTTTTGCTTATCTACTGATATTTACTTTGTGATATGTCTATGTTATCATCGCTGTTTCGACTGTGTGTGCTAGCTGTTCCTAGACTAGCACGGTTATACACAGAGGGGTCAGATTTGATAATATGGGTCCCTACAGAGGTGGCATCAGAGCCATATCGACTGTAGGTCGCAACCCTAGTTAGAATAGCCTTTTCAAATTTCAAAATTATTTTCTAAATCAAACCAACAAAATTCGAATTTAGTAGTTGGTCTTCTCTCACCTTATTCTTAGGCTTCTATTTCTTTCCTTTGCTGAAATAGTATTTTGAAAATTAAATTTGATCTTATCTCCTGGATTTTCTCTAAGTCGCTGGTCGTTTGCAAGAATTCCAATTAAGGTAGATGATGATCCGTGCTCTCTTCAAGGCCGAAGGAAGAACTGCTAAAAGGATGAAGTTGACGAAAAAGGACTTCTATGAAGAATAAGATACTAGTACCCATGTCACCCCTTTCTTCGCTTAGTAGTCGGATTTTATTTCGATTTCTGTTGTTTGCTTGCTGGGTGTGTTGTACGCTTGCCCCAGGCATGGTATTGCAGCCACCTTTCATTGGAGTTTTGTTGCTTGTTTTGCCTTGGAATGGCTACCTTCCCCTAGTTTCCTTATCTTTTGCTTTTCCCTCTCGTCTTTAGCTAACCTTTCCTTGGCCGTTGCTTCAGATGGATAGTCAGGGAAGTGGTCACAGAGGCAGAGGCAGAGGCAGAGGCCGTGGGCGTGGTTGTGGCCCGGCAGTGCCACCAGAGCAGCAGGATTCCTCAGATCAGCAAGCCCAGTCGGAGCAAGAGTTGCCACCGCCGCCTCCGTTTCAGCCGCAGATGGCAGATATGCAGCAAATGATGGCGATGCAACTTTAGCTTCTGCAAGCCCTTGCTCAGAATATGGTCAACAATCCGCATGACCGGCACAAACACATGGCCAAGTGTTTCACCCGCAAATTCAAGCTTGGGGAATTTATGAGGACCAGACCGCCTACTTTCGCCGGAGCAGGTGAGACTTTGGAGGCAGATGATTGGTTGAGGGATATTGAGAAGAAGCTTCAGTTGGCCCAGTGCGATGATCGGGAGAAAGTGCTATACGCCAGTCACCAATTGAAGGGTGTAGCTGCTACTTGGTGGGATAACTTCTGCGCAGCTCATCAGAACGCGCAAGCCATCACCTGGGAAGAATTCACTGAGGCCTTCAGGACTGCCCATGTGCCTGTGGGGATTATAGAGATGAAGAAAAGAGAGTTTCGCAAACTGCACCAGGGGAATCAGAGTGTTACTGAATATCTCAACCGGTTCACTCAGCTGTCCAGGTATGCCCCTGAAGATGTGGCCACTAAAAGTGCCAAGATCTGGAGGTTCATGGAGGGACTTGATCCCGACATCAAGGTTCAGCTTATTGCTTTGGACTTTCCAAACTTTCAGCATATGGTGAACAAAGCCCTAGTGCAGGAGGATGCTCAGCGTCAGCAGAGAGATTCGCACAAGAGGAAGATGGCATTTCAGGCTCACCAGGGAGCGAGTGGTTCTCGTCAGCGCTTCCTCCTCGCCGTTCAGCAGACTTTGTCCTCGAGCACCCGTGCCACTACTTCGGACCTCGCCCGATTGCTCGTGGATCGCGGCAGTTGCGATGCTTTCGGCCTCGAAGGAAGTGCAAATGCTGCAGGAGTTCAGTGCTTTCATTGCCATCAGATGGGTCATTATGCCAACAATCGCCCCGAGCGTCACCGGTGACACGATAGATTTTCACTTGGGATCCGGCTCACCAAGACTCGGTAGCGAGGATCGAGCCGTGGAGTGCCTCACACCCCCAGAACTCAGCAATCTTTTGGAAGAGGTCGTGTCAACCATGTGACTGCAGAAGAAGCTCAGGAGGCACCGGATGTGGTTTTGGGTACGTTCCTTGTCAATTCAATTCCTGCCACAGTCTTATTTGATTCTGGAGCTTCACATTCTTTCATAGCAAAGTGTTTTGTTGAGCAATTTGGTTTAGAAGCTTTTTCTCTTAAGAACCCTATGATAGTTCAATCTCTGGGCAAAGAAATGAAAACAAGTTCGGTGTGCCCAAGCGCTGCCATAAAAATCAATGGGGTGGAATTCCTAGCGAATCTCATCATTCTGGATTCGAAGGGAATAGATGTCATCCTAGGGATGGACTGGTTGGCCAAGTTCAAAGGCCAAATTGATTGCGGCCGTAGAGCCATCACCCTCACCAACTCAGAAGGCATATGAGTGGAGTGCATGCCTGAGGAGTCTTCAAGTGAAAGATGCACTTTGAATCAGCTGAAGGAATTAACTCTGGAAGGTGTGCCTGTGGTGAGTGAATACCTGGATGTATTTTCGGAGGAGTTGCCAGGCATGCCGCCTGATCGGGACATTGAGTTCACCATAGAACTAGTCCCTGGCACAGCTCCAATCTCCAAGAGACCCTAATGCATGCCAGCCAATGAACTCGTCGAGATGAAGAAGCAGATTGAAGAGTTGGAAGAAAAAGGATTTGTCCGTCCGAGTTCGTTACCTTGGAGAGTTCCAGTTCTCTTTGTGAAGAAGAAGGATAACAGTTTGCGCATGTGTGTGGATTACAGAGCTCTGAATGAGGTCACCATCAAGAACAAGTATCCATTGCCCCGGATTGACGACCTGTTTGATCAGTTGAAGGGAGCTTGCATCTTCTCCAAGATTGATCTACGATCTGGGTATCATCAGCTGAAGATAAGGCCACAAGACATTCTGAAGACAGCCTTTGCTACTCGCTATGGATTGTATAAGTTCACAGTCATGTCCTTTGGTCTGACGAATGCCCCAACCTATTTTATGAATCTGATGAACAAGGTGTTCATGGAGTACCTGGACAAGTTTGTGGTGGTATTCATTGATGATATTCTTATCTATTCTTGAGATGAGGCTGAACATGAACGACATTTGAGGATGGTGTTAGAAAAGCTCAGAAGTCATCAGTTGTGTGCCAAGTTCAGTAAGTGGTTGAAAGAAGTTGCTTTCTTGGGTCATGTAATTTCTGCTGGAGGTGTCTCAGTGGACCCTGAAAAAGTGAAATGTGTGCTTGATTGGCGTCAGCCCAAGTCAGTGCCTGATATCAGGAGTTTCCTTGGTTTAGCGGGATATTACAGAAGGTTCATCGAAGGATTCTCAAAGATTGCGAGACCGCTCACCCAGCTGCTGAAGAAGGAGAAGAGGTTTGAATGGACTGAAGCCTGTGAGCAAAGTTTTCAAGAATTGAAGAAAAGATTGACCACAGCCCTGGTGCTCACTTGCCCGGATATTCAGAAAGCCTTTGAGATCTATTGTGATGCCTCGCGGCAAGGTCTTGGTTGTGTGCTGATGCAGGAAGGCAAGGTAGTCGCATACGCCTCGCGGCAATTGCGACCGCTTGAAAAGAATTATCCAACCCATGATTTGGAATTGGTTGCTGTTGTGCATGCACTGAAGCTATGGAGGCTTTATCTCATTGGAAATCATTGCGAGATCTTCACCGACTATAAGAGTCTGAAATACATCTTCACCCAGGCAGACCTCAACCTGAGACAAAGGAGATGGTTGGAGTTAATAAAGGATTATGATGCGGGAATCCACTACCACCCTGGCAAGGCAAATGTGGTTGCGGATGCCCTAAGCCGAAAGAGCTACTGCAACAATGTGATGATTCAGGAAGGACAGCCTGCTCTTCACGAGGAATTTTAGTGTTTGAATCTGGGAGTTGTGGAGGAAGGTTTTGTTGCTGCTTTGGAAATTCAGCCAACCTTGTTGGACCAAATCAAGAAGATGCAAAAGTCTGACAAGGAAGCTGCTAATATCAAGGACAGAATAAAGGAAGGTAAAGCCCCAGGATTTTCAGAAGATGAAGAAGGAACAGTGTGGCTTGGGAAGAGTATCTATGTGCCGAATCAGAAAGAGATCAAGCAGTTGATACTGAAGGAAGCGCATGAATCAGCATATTCGATTCACCCAGTCAACACCAAGATGTATCATGATCTTCGAGGTGTATATTGGTGGCCGAGAATGAGAAAGGAAATTGTAGAGTATATAGCCATGTGCGATGTATGTCAGCGAGTTAAGGCTAAACATCAGAGGCCAGCGGGTTTGTTGCAACCATTAAAGGTGCTCGAATGGAAATGGGAAGAAATTGGGATGGATTTCATTACAGGACTTCCGAGGACCAGGTCAGGGTATGATTCGATATGGGTTGTAGTGGATCGTCTGATGAAAGTTGCTCATTTCATCCCTGTGAAGACAACCTATAAAGCGGATAAGCTTGCAGAGCTGTATATGGCAAGGATTGTGTGCTTGCATGGTGTGCCCAAGAAGATCGTTTCGGATCGAGGCACCCAATTCACGTCAAGATTCTGGCAAAAGTTACAAGAAGCATTAGGCACCAATCTGAATTTCAGTACAGCCTATCATCCTCAAACGGATGGGCAGACCGAGCGGGTAAATCAAGTTCTGGAGGATATGTTGAGGGCTTGTGCATTGTCCAATGCAGCCAGTTGGGATCAGAGTTTGCCCTATGCAGAGTTCTCATACAACAATAGTTATCAAGCCAGCTTGCAGATGTCGCCGTTTGAAGCTCTATATGGCAGAAAGTGCAGAAGACCTCTTCGTTGGAATGAGACAGGGGATCGTCAAATCTTTGGCCCTGATATTTTGCAAGAGGCTGAAAAGCAAGTGAAGATGATTCAAGAAAGGTTAAGAACAGCGGAGTCAAGGCAAAAGAGTTATGCAGATAACCGCAGAAGAGAGTTGACATTTGCTCCTGGTGATTATGTGTATTTGAAAGTCTCCCCGCTCAAAGGAATGCGTCGATTCTGAGTTCGTGGAAAGTTGGCATCAAGATTCATTGGACCGTTCCCAATTCTGGCCAGAAGTGGAGAAGTGACGTATCAGTTGGAGTTGCCACCGCAGTTGTCAGATGTGCACAATGTCTTCCATGTGTCACAATTGAGAAAGTGCCTCAGAGTGCTAGAAAGTCAGATGCAGTTTGAAGATGTTGAGCTGCAGAAGGATCTTTCCTATCCGGTGTACCCGATCAGAATTCTTGAGGAAGCTGAGCGCAGAACGAGGAACAAGACGGTCAAATTTTGCAAAGTGCAATGGAGCAACCATCCAGAAGAGGAAGCCACCTGGGAACGGGAAGAAGATCTTCGCGCGGAGTACCCCAGCCTCTTTTCCTGGTTAGTCCCAAATCTCGGGGTTGATATTTTCTGTTAGGGGGGAGGTTTGTAGTATTCCATTTTGAGTTTCTTTGTGCTCGAATTTCAAAATCCGAACCCATTGCGATTAATTTGAATTAATTCCAGCTTAAACTAAATTTTCAAAAGTCAAAAAGGATTTAATTTGATTAATCCATACTTCAAATTTAATATTTCTCATTTTTATTGGGTTCCTTGTGCTTCATTGAATTTTTCTGTATTTTTGGAGATTTATTTGAATTTATTTTCTATTTATTTGAATTTGTTGAAATTTATTCGGATTTTCTGGAAATTCTTTAATTCGGAAAATCTTTTCTTCGGGCCGATTCACTGTTCATCTTTCCGCCTCGCCGTCCGATGCTGATCTGGTGGCCCAGCGTCGTCCGCGTCACCCTTTGCCGCCAGCTGTCGATTCCCGATCCAACGGCTGAGATCCGTGCCGCCGCCCCTCAGCTGTAAAACCCAAGCTTCCTCTAATCTTCACCGTTGGATTTCAATCCAACCATCAGTTCTCGCCGCGACGTCCAGTGATGAAGCCCGTCCGATTGTCATCTTGTGGACGGACAAGATCTTGCCACGTCGCCTATGACCGAAAACCCTAACCATAACCCGTGTTAATCTTGACTGTGGGATTCTAATCCAACGGCCATCGCCTGTCCTGTTTTTCCTTCGTTCGATCACCGATGCGTGGACGGCCCACGCCACGTCACGTCGCCCACGCCGCCGCCGCCACCGGGAAACCCTAGCGCTGCGAACAACCTTGGCTTCCGTGCCCTTTGAGAGCTGCCCGAGACTATATAAGCTCCTCCGTACCCCGCGCCGCACTCGCCACCTCGCGCCGCCTCTTTTCCCCCAAGTCTCGCCGGCTGGGACGCCGCCATGCGCTCCTACACCCTCGCCGGAGTTCCCAAGCAGTGCCCGAGCATCCTTCGCCGTATTTCTCTGCCACCGGTGTGTCTCCGCCGCCGTTTCTTGCACCGTTGTGCTCACCGCGTCTCACTCTTCCAAATTCGTGCAGACCCGAGCCCGGTCCGGCCGTGTACCGCTGCTTCCTGTGTCTTCTTCTCCAAGTGCGGTGAGTCTCACTGTGCCCTCGCCGTCGATTCTCTTCACGAGTTCCTGGCCGTTTGATCTCTCATTAATGCTCCAGATCGCTCCACGTATCCTCGCCGCATCTTCATCCTTCGGCCGTCTGATCTCTCGCCATCGCGTCGGATCGTGTTACGTCGTCGCTTCACCGCGACATCGCGTCGTCGCCGTCGGATCATTCCTCAACGGCCAGATCCTCGCCACGTATCCTTGGTAAGACCTTCACCGCACCATTATTTTTTTGGCTGTCCGATTTCCTTTGCGCCCCGACGGATGTGCGACGCGTGGCCATGCCACCTGTGCAGCAGCAGCGTCGCTTCGCCAACCGCCCACGTCAGCACCTCGTGTCCGCCAGCTAGGCGCCAGATCAGCCGGAGTCTCCGCGTGGCGCCACGTGCTAGCCACGTCAGCCGAAAACCTGCGTGCTAGCCACGTCAGCGCCACGTCGGCGCTATGTCGGTGCCACGTAGGCCCTAGCTTCTCGCGTGGCTGCCACATCACACCCCATTTCTTTTCCGAAAAATCCGAACTCAGCCAATCCGAAGCCGACACGTGTCACCCTTTATTCTTTTTCCTGATTTTCTCTCCCGTGAGACTTCGGAAGGCCCGTTCTCCTCCGTTCGAACTCCGATTCGAACGATTTAAATTTCTAAATTCATCTAAAATCATGCTCTATCTGTTGGTGCCATTATTTTGATTTTTGGATTTTATTTGAATTTGCTTTATTTATTTTTGTCTCGGTTTACGTGTAGACGACGCAGCTGTTAAGCAAGCGGATTATCCGGCAGAGTTAGATCCAGCGGGAGGCGTCGAAGGCAAGTCTTCCTTGAACATATTGGTCCCAGTTTTAAAAGTTTTATATTGTTTTAATCTATGCATGCCTATCATTTTGTGCAAATTACTTTAATTGAAGTTTAAATGCTTAGCTAATTACCTACATTGTTATGGCCTATTGATCTTTGCCATGACAACATTTGACACCCTAGGCCATGATAATTACTATACCTAATGTTAATCAACATTTTACCTTGGGACGGTAGATATTGCTTAGAAATGCTTAATCATATCGGTATAGTGCCATTATGGAAACTTTTTAAATCTTTGATCAAACTTGTTTACGAAATTATGGCAATTGGTGTTGTTGGTATTATTTAATTGAAATAAAAATGGAAAATGGTTTAGACCGGGGCGGATGGTTGCATGGTGGGTGCGGGATGCACAAAACTTTGGAAAATGATTGTTCCGCCCTAGTCAATTAAGGACCGAGGCGTGTGTTACCTTGGACCGAGCTATACCGTACAACCACAAGTCTATATGGGTATGACCTGGCTAAGTAATTTGTGCGTGTCGTTATTAGCTTCACCATTGGGTTGAGTGGGGTGTCGGGTAGACACTTGCAAGGCGCAAGAGGGGGCTTCTGTACTAGGTGGATGTAACCCTAACTGCGGTGAAACCTTAGCGGGCGAAGTTGGTAGCGGTGTCGTACATTGTAAAGGCCTTGTCATGATCTATCTGCCGACACACCAAAAGAAGTGTGTTAAGCAACAAGAGTCGATCATGTCTTGTGGGTAAAGTGCACAATCTCTGCAGAGTTAAAACTACTTGAGTAGCCGTGCCCACGGTCATGGGCAGGCGAGGTACGCTAACACATTGTAGATTTTCTGGTTTTGGTTTTAAAAGAAAACATTGGTTTTGGAAAACCATGAGTGGATGGAACTCTCGGGTTTTAGTTTAGCGGTTGGAGCCAATCGGGTGGTTGGAACCCGTGAAACTGTTATACATTAAATTCAATTATTATGTTATTTACTTTTTGTTAAATGCTGCTTTATGAAATTACTATCTGTACTTCCTTTTAAATTCTGCTTTATGCAAATGAACCCTATATGCCTTCCTTTGTGCAAGCCGTGCATTTAGTTAAAATGCATTATGTTTCCAAGACTTGCGGAGTACGGTGTGTACTCACCCTTGCAACATCAAAATTTTCCCCAGAGGAGTACCCTGAAGAAGGTGATTGTGAGTTCTTCGCTTGTGGATTCGACGAGGGTGATCCGGACTTCTAGGGCGCGTTCCCCAGTCGGTTGCCTGTGGGCACATTGATTGGCTCTTTTGTTGCTACTTTCCGCTGCTACTTACTCATTTAAGCCGTAAGGCTTGATACTTGTAATAATGTGTTTACGATGTTATTTCCCTTTTGCTTATCTACTAATATTTACTTTGTGATATGTCTATGTTATCATCACTGTTTCGACTGTGTGTGCTAGCTGTTCCTGGACTAGCACGGTTATACACAGAGGGGTCGGATTTGATAATCCGGGTCCCTACACACCGAGCATCCGACGAAACATTGTTGGAATCGAACGTCCGGCTACTTGTTCTGGCCATCTATTTCTCTATCATATCCTACGGGACTTTGGGAATCAAGAACTTTTGGATGCCTCTCACAGTTTCTGATACAGGGTTGTCCGATCTTTATGACGTACAATTTAGATACTCACGTGTTCTCTTGATGAATGCTACCTGATCCTTAGCTATCAGATACAATGGACTCTTTGATTCACTAATATCACATGCTTGCTGAATTTCACAAGCATCGAGTGAAGTATATCAATATTCCAATTTCCGGTAGAAAGATAGAACAATCTTTTGAAGAAGTCACCTAATTCCCCTTCTCTATATGCAAGCAATGAAAAATAGTTATCTTATTAATCTGATATGTGCTTTTATAGAAAGCTATACATGGCTATTTAAAGGCTCGAGCTCCAACCTTAGGGTATGGAAAAGTAAAGATGGAACATTCTAAACGGACTCGTCTCCTCCACTTTAACTAATTGTCCAAATGTCTAATATGCTACTTAAGTCTTCCTTGGCCGGAGTACAACCGAAATGGAATTAGTCGGCTCCTATCAAGGTTATAAATTTCATTTCCAGACTACATCTCGCCCGAAATATAAAATTTCAGTGATATTTTATAATTTCGGGTGAAATGTAAAAACCAAATTTTAAATTTAGTATTTTGGTAGCCAGCAAAATCAAAATTTTGGTCAAAATGACCGAAAATTCAGCCTTTTTTCAATCCCATGTGAAATTTAGGTCAAAAAACCTGCAATTTATATATGTATTTTTTTTTATAAAATTTTCACATGTATTCCTTAGAAAAGCCATTACAATTTGGCACAAAAAATTTGGTGCTAAATCCAGCCTTACAAAAATAAGATGAGGGATACAGCTCACGCTCAATCAGTGTTAGTGTGTTTGAATCAACCCTATATAATTCATATATGCAAATTTTTGTGAAGGTTCTATGTCTGTTTCTTCTTCGAAGACTTAAATCTGGAGCAATTTTATGGTGGATAATATGAGTAGTAAATAGTAGTAGTAGAAATCAGATCTAGCTATACATTTCTCAGAGGTATTATGGACTTTTGCTCCTTTACTACGCTACTCGTTAATCGTTATCGCCGACCTTCATTTTCTGCCGCCGCCCTTTGTTGCGTTACTCGTTATTGCTGCCCTCGTTTTTTCGTTGTCGCAGTCATTCTGGTCCTATTGACACCACGGTCTTTGCCTTCCTGTTGGTGCTCTCTCTAATTGTGACCACACCGCTGCTGGTGTCCTCCCGCCTAATTTGTGATGACACCATGGCCTCACACTAACAAATCAAGCACTCTATCCTGCACAGCCCACGAACTAGTTCCAAATTTTACACAAAAGTACAAAAAAATACTCATACATTCAAAATTAAAAAAGGCTAATTACAATATTACTACTATATGATTTCTACTACTAATACTACGAACGAAAGTATAACAAAATCCTCACTAATCAAATCCGTTAGATCGAATAGAATAGACAGTTAATATTTAATATTGTGTATCGTAAAAGCTCTCTAAATCTAATGTTGAAAAGGGTTTGGCTCAAAAAAAAAAGATACTATACTTAAAGTTGGAATGTCTTAGATGCAAAAGCAGTACTATCGTGCTCTGCTTCAGAAAGATTTGGAGGTTATTAATGCTGGTGGTGAACGCAAGCGATTGCTTGACATAGCCATGCAGTTGCGTAAGTGCTGCAACCATCCATATTTATTCCAAGGTGCAGAACCTGGCTCACCTTACACAACTGGTGAACATCTTGTTGAGAATGCAGGTATGTATCTCATCTTGATGTTGATTTTTTGTTGCAAATTAGCATTCTATTCCTCAACCGTACTTCTGTGGTTGCTTATTAACAACTCTTTTGATATTTACTGTAGGAAAAATGGTTCTGTTAGATAAATTGCTGCCCAAACTAAAGGACCGTGACTCCAGAGTGCTTATTTTCTCACAGGTGATTATTTCCCATTTCCATGCAGATATGAATGGCTTGTTGTGTTACTAAGCATGTGCATCTCGTTAGACATTTCATTGGTTTCCCCCCAAATTTCGCTCTCTTTGACATATATCAGCATCTTGCAGATGACCAGGCTTTTGGATATCTTGGAAGACTATCTTATGTACATAGGGTATCGGTATTGCCGTATAGATGGAAATACAGGTGGAGAAGATCGTGATGCATCCATTGAAGCTTTTAATAAACCTGGAAGTGAGAAGTTCGTTTTCTTGCTTTCAACCAGGGCTGGTGGTCTTGGTATCAACCTTGCAACCGCTGATGTTGTGATTCTTTATGACAGTGAATGGTATGTGTAACAACCCAATTTTTGAGTTTTTAATTATTTAATATTATTTTAATGCAATTTATGATTTTTGTGAATTTTCTGGATTTAATTGGATATTCTGAGATTTATTTGAATTATTTTGAATTACTATATAAAGCTTTTGTTAAGAAATAATTATAAAAAGAAATATTTAAAATAAAGTTTTACCAAAAATATTTTATTTAAGTCCAGAATGTCTCAAAGTATTTTTGAGATTTTTCTTGGAATTTTTAGAGTATTTTTATTGCCTTAAATAAATCAAATGAATTTCTTTAATTATTTTTAATCGGAAAACCCGGAAAATCGCGTGAAACGAATGTGTCGTAGCCCAATTCTTGTCGGACCGAACGGTGAAACGGGAAGGTTAATATTGACCGTTGGACTGGGATCTAAGGGCCTTCGTCGCGCCACGACATTTATGAAGCCCTAGCGTTTTGTAGCCGTTTGATTTCTATCATGCGGTCATCATTAGATCTCACCGATTCGGGAAACCCTAAGCCGTCCGACCGTCGAATCGTGATCGTGCGGCTGCCGTTCATCGTCTCCAACCCGAACTCTCGCGCCGCCGTCTCCGAGTTGGACTCGACACCGCCGCCAAACCTTCCTTGTTTTCCGCACCACCGCCGGGTATTTAAGGCCCGGGGTACCTTCCCGAGACTCACCTCGAGCTGCTGCACCCGTTCGTCCTTGCGCCGTCGCTGGAGGAGCTCTAGAAGCCGCTCTAGATCTCGCCGGAGTTCCCGAAGGAGTTGCGCCGAGTTGTGTCACCGCCGAGGACTTCTTCCGCCGAAAGGATTACGGATTCGAGTTCACCGAGTCGCGCCGAACCCGTTGCACCACTCCGTCGTCATCGGGAAGTGCCGGAACGACGCCGCCAAGGTCATCGTCTTCGTCTCCGGTGAAATCAAGCCACCGGATTTCCATTGCCGATCGGGAGAAGCCTCAACCGCCGGATCGTCATCGTGCGCTCAGGAATCGTCCACGTCGTTTCGGTGCATAGTGAACCGCACGGGTAAGTATTCGCCGTTGGATTCGGATCGTAGGGTCTAGATCGTGCCGCATCATTTAAGTGCACAGTGCACCGTAGGGGTAATCGTCGGTCGTCCGATGTGGATCGGAAGGCTGTAGTTGAGCCACGTAAGCGTGAACTCAGTAGCCGTCGGATCAGTTTTAGACGGTCCAGATGATGCCACGTGTCGTCCGTACAAACCGGGCGGGAAATTCATATTTTTCTTTATAAAAATAATTCGATTAATTCGGATTTTATGATTTTAGGGATTTTTCAGGATTTTAAAACTTCAAAATGCTATAACTTTTGCATACGAACTTCGATTGAGGTGATTCAAATTCCTAAAAATTTGTAAAATTGAGATCTTTCTAATGGTGGCTTTTATTTGAATTTTTGAGTTCATTTGTTCTTTGGTTTTGGTATTTATTTGCTATTTCTTCTCAATTCGCGTAGACGTTGAATTGTGCGAGACTTCGGAGGAAGAATTAGCAACTCAAGAATTATTTTCAGAGCAAGACCAGGAACTTAACCAAGGCAAGTTGTGCTTTGATCATGTTGCACCCATAGCTAGATTAGTTGCTATTTTGTTTTAACTATATTGCATGATATTTCAATCGTATAAATGATTTCAACTTAAATTTGGGATTAGCTAATGCACCCTTTGAATTATACCCTACCTTATCATTTGTATGCCATGATTTGTTGTCACCCTAGGTTGGTTCACTATAGTGGGTTAATAACGAAATCAACATGGGATGGTTAGAACGAAATAGAACTGCTTAGCCATGCCACGTCATCACATGTACTTGAATCTTTGATAAATAATCTTGACTAATGGAATATGGAACAATGTTCTGTATTTGTGTGTCATGTGTGGTCACACGATGAGATTGAGTTGTGGTGGCAATGGATGTCACGCAACGATATTGAATTGTTGATGGCACGTGGTGCTTGATAATCAACTGGGGTGGTTATGATTTTAGATCGGAGCAAGTGGCAAGGGCAGGATGCCAGGGTGGGCCCGATGGGCAGAGGGTATGTGTATGTCTTGCTTTGATCAACCCTAAGGACACGTTGCGAGCCTTTGACCTGAGTCGATCTTGCAACCACATGTCTGTTATGGGGCAGCCTAGCTGACTAATTTGCAAAGTCTTAGCTTTAGTACTATCGTGGTGGCGTGAGACCCGGGTGGTTGTAACCAGTCCACGCTCGAGGTGGCTCACATGGCGCAAGAGGGGGGCTCTGGATGTGGTAACCAGTCCCACCAGTGTTGAAACCTCAGCGGGTAGTACTGGGTTAAGATGATGCATTGTAAAGGCTTTGTCATGATTCTCTGCCGGCATACCAAAGGAAGTGTGCTAATGGCCAGGCATAAAGAGATTATCATGTCATGTGGGTAAAGGGCATAACCTCTGCAGAGTGTACAATCTATTCGGATAGCCGTGCTCACGGTATTGAGCAATGCTCGGGGATTACAATCAAGGGTTTAGACTTTTGAAAAATGAAAACCTGGGATGGATGGTAGGTTGCTATGGAAAGTTGAATCTTGACTTAGGATGAGAAAACTTGGTTTACTTGAGAAATGCCGAATCTATCTATTACTGTTATTTGTTTTTACTATCTTTTCAATCTATATACTGTACTTGTTCATAAATGTTGCTTTACTGCAAATGAACCTCTTAGCCTTCCTTTGGAATAAGCCTTGCATATAGTTATGATAGAATTGCATTCTGTGCACAACTTGTTGAGTACGTGTTAGTGTACTCACCCTTGCCTACAACATCATCAGTGCTGAAGAAGGTGTACCATGAAGAGACGAATGTGTAGGCTGCGAGCCTTGTCAGTTGCCTGTGGTATACTGAGGGGTTATCTACATCTTCATTTCCGCTGCAGTTCAATTTGTTGTTCAGCCTTGTGAGGCATTGTTAAGTAAGTTGACCATAAGGTCATTCAACTAGTAATATTTAATAGATAATGTCTTTATTCTTATTTCCGCTATGTATGATTGTGATATTCACTAATGTTGAGCATGTGTGCACTAGCGTGATCCTAGACTAGTGCAGTATACACAGAGGGTCCGGATTTGCATATTCGGGTCCCGACAGAGGTGGTATCAGAGCCATACTGACTGTAGGTCTTGCCCCTAGATAGTTGGTCGTATCTATAAGTCCTTCAAAATTATTTTCTAAGGTAAAAGACCTAACCTGAAAGTATAATGTGTTCTTGACTTATCTCATTCTTCTATTTCTGTCCTTACCAACAATTCTTCCTTTTCCTTTGCTGAAATTTCTTTCTCTTACCTCTACTGAATTGAGTTAAAATCTTACCTGAGTTATCTAAGTAGAAAACGATATACCACACTTCTGGAGATGGCATCAAGTACCTGCTGCTACCGTAATGATCATGACGGAAGGAATCATCAAGCTCATGGAGGAGCGGATCAATGAAGTGTATTCAGAGTTAGAAGACTCAGTGCTTCAAGTAGCCAGTTGAGACTCACGTGTGGGAGTCGCGTTTCCTAAGATAGGAGTGTCGCCCATGTAGACGGTAGTTTTGTGTGTTTAGGTTGAATTGGTTCTTCTTGATTGCTGAGTGTGCAGTATGTGTTGCAAAGCTTTTAGGCTTATATAAGCGACCATACCAAGTTATTAATATTGATTGCTTAAGTTATTGGGTTAAACCTATCTCCTCTGTATTAGGATCTCTGCTTCTTACCTATGCTATTTTCTCTCTCACCTAACCCCTGTAAAGTAATCAAGCAGACGGTTCGGATTAGTGATAGCAATAAAGCCAGTGAAAGTGGAAAACAACTCAATAGAAACTCCAAGGATGGATTAGTTTTTCAACCGTCACCACCGATAGATACGTAGAGCTTCAAAGAGTTTTTGACCGATCAGACTCAGTTAATGCAAGCAATGATGAAGCAAATACAGAATATGACCAATCAAGCTAATGTCAGTAAAAGCGTCTCGAACTATTATTAGTGATCCCTGTACTAACTCAAGGTTATTAGAATTCATAAAGAATCGTCCACCAACGTTTTAAAGAAATGTCTCACCTTTAGAAACAGAGGATTGGCTCGAGACTATAGAGAGAAACGCTACCCCTGCACCTTGTTCGAAATCTAGACATTGTTCTAGGTAGTGCTGTCAACCAAACAATTTAGAAAATTATGCGTGCATTCGCAATGGAGAAATAGGACATACCGCTGACGAGCATGCGATCAATTGCTCTAGTTGCAAAGAAAGTCATCCAATTGGAAAATATCCTATGAGCAACATCACACGTTACCTTGGTACGCACCATCCTGAACCTATCGACCTTAATCAGGAACCCAGTAAGTGACTATCACCCATAGTAGGTCCCTTGTATGGTGAAGAAGATCGTTTTACTAGGGAATGTATTGCGAATCAGGAAGTAATGAATCACAGGAAGAGCAGCATTGAGTGCTACCACTGTCCCAGAAAAGGCCATTACGTTAACCGATGTCCACAGCGAGAACACATAAATCCTATAGCCATGGATGTACCAGAAGTTACCTCAGTCCAGTACATAATGCCAAGAGTGAGCGGTGAAATTGCAAAAGAAATTTGCCTAGAGAACCAATTGAAGAAAAGGCGTTTAGGTAAAAGATACTGTTCTAATCAACGAATGCTCAAGAAAGAAAGTTCACCCTAGACTCTGCTATAATTGCCACGAAACTTGAGTATTTTGCCAGCAAATGCCCACAAAGGAAAGCAATTGCATTAGTTCAAGTCAATCCAAACTCTGTCCCTATCGAAGCCCTAGCATCAATGCTAAATAAGGAAAGTCAGGAGCCATGAGTTTACTTAGTGCAATATCATAACCCTACTTGTAAAGTAAAGAGATTAGTGATGAATTCCATGTAAAGGTTCCTTGTCAAAAGAAATGAAGCAGGAATGGTTAATACATTGGTATACGGAGTATTGGAATGAAGAGGCAATAATGTAAAATGATGAGTTAGATGTTTCTCTAAGAGTATTCCCGTGTTTATGGTTCACCTGGAATTGATACATATGCAATGGTGGCTAATTTAGTGGTACCCAGCCTGAGCTTGTTAGTCAGAGGATTTGCCAATTGTTAGTAAGTGCTCAGTTGTGCTAGATTTAACTAGGATGTTGAGAGTTCCGTGCTATTGAGTGAGTAGAGTTTCAAGTAAATCATCTTGCAAATGGATACTTAGACCTTTGACATTAATCCTAGAATTGGGTGTATGCTCAAACATAAGGCTATTTTGGTGAAGAGTATATCGATTTAAAATCCTGAAAAGAAGAAGGGAAAATTCAAGTGATGATAGTTCGTGTTAGCCAACTGATGGATAATGGTGTGGAATTTGCCAAATGGAAGATGCGCCAAATGTCAGAAAATACTTTGATATATTTTCCAGGAATTTGCCTGGTATGTCGTCATATCGAAAGATCAAGTTCGTGAGCGAATTAGTGCCTGGTATAGCCCAATAGAGGAAAGACTATGTCAATGTCTACCAAGGAATTAGTGGGAAATGGAAAAGCATAACAAAAAGTTACTAGGAAGAGTTTTGAGAAGACTTAGTGCGTCACCATGGGAGTTCTTGTTTATCAAAGAAGGAAAATGGAAGATCGGGAGAATGCACCGAATCGTGCTCTAAATGAAGAAAATGCACCGAATCGTGCTCTAAATGAAGAAAAGATCAAAAACAAATATTCAATATTAGGATCGACAACGTGTTTGGACAATTGAGAAGAGAGTTGGAATTTCTCTAGGATAAAGCTTCGCTAGGCTATCGTCAATTGAGGAGTCATGTGAAGAATGTTTCTAGGATTGCGTTCTCTATGTGATATGGACAGTATAAGCTTTAGCTATACCTCCTGAATTGACCAATGCCCCGCATACTTAATAAACATGATGACTAGGGTGGTTATGGATTATTCGGATAAGTCCGTGATTACCTTATAGATGACATTCTAGTATACTTTAAGACAAGAGGAAAACATGCAGAATATGTTAAATGGGTTTTGGAAAGATTGCGAGAGCAGCAGTCGTACGCTAAGTTCAACAATAGTGACCTCTGGAAGAAAAAGGTCTAATTCTGTGGTCATATAAAGACTACTAAAGGAGTCACTGTTAAACCAAGCAAGGTAGAAGTTGTGTTACATTGGGAGCAACCAAAGTTCGTTACTTAGAGTTGAAGTCCTAGGAATGGCAAGATATTATCGCTAGTTCATAGAAGGGTTTTCGACAACAGCTAGACCTCTTATATGATTGTGAAGAGAAAAAGTTGCATGAACATCAGGGTGGGAAAAGAGTTTCGGAAGTTGAAGAAGCGGGTAACATCGACACCTGTGTTAGTATTACCAGCTGTTGGAGCTGTTTTTGGTGATGCTTCTATATATGAATCGGGATGCGAATCGACGCAAAATGGTAAGGTTGTTACTTATGCGATGAGGAAAATAAGACAGCATGAGGAGAAGTATCCTATGCATAACTTGGAATTAGCTATCATAGTGCATGAGTTGAAAATATGGTGTCACTATTTCAACGAAAATGGATGTGAATCAAAAGAGTCTAAATTATACATTTACTCGGTCAGACCTTAATATGGAACGAAGAGAATGGCTGGAAATGATCAAAGATTCTAGTGGCAGAACCCATGGGCATTCTAGTAGGGTCATTGTGGTAATCGACGTTTGAGTTATGAGGCCACAGTGCGAATAGGTGATAATAAGCAGTCAACTAGGGTTATGCAAAGAATTCGAGAGGCTGCAATCGGAGATGTTCGATAAAGTTTCATAGTTACCTTGAAAATAAGACCGACATTGGAAGATTAGATCACAGAAAGTTGAAGGGTGAGAAAGTACAAAATCAAGTCGAGGAAAGAAGAAGGCTTAGCCAAGAAACGGAATTTTAAGTGATTAGGATACTATGAGGATTTAAGGCCGAAACAATGTGCTGGATAGGAAGATCCTAGGCAGATGATATCCAAAGAAACTCATGATTCTAAGTATTTGATTCATCCAGAAAGTGCCAGAATGTATTAAGGTCTAAAGGAAAAGTTTGATAGCTTAAGGTGAAGAACAAGCTATTGGATAGGATGCCTTATGTGATGTGGGTCAAAGAATAAAGGTAATGCATTGGTAACCTGTTGGTTCGTTGCAATCATTGTAGATCCCTGAGTGGAAATGGGAGGTAAATCATTAAAAGAATCCCTAGTGTGAATTGACCATAAAGGATACGAATTCGGAGGAAGCATTATTGGTTGATTGACCAAAGTTGCTCATTTCATACCACTGAAGACTACGTATTCAAAAGATCGTTTGGCAGATCTGTATGTGTCAGGGATTGAGTGACTACATGAGGTGCTTAAGAAGATTATGTTCGATAGAGGTATTCAATTTATCTCGAGGTTTAGAACAAGTTAAATAAAGCAATGAGAACTCGCTTGAATTTCAGCACCGCATATCATCCTCAGATGGATAGTCAGACAGAAAGAGTTAATCAGATTCTGGAAGGTATATTGAGAGCTTGTGCGTTAGCTTACGCCATGTTTTGGGATAAACGTTTGTCATATGTAGAGCTCAGTTATAACCATAACTACTAGGTTAGTTGCAGATGTCACCATTTAAAGCCTTATAGGGTCGTACCTATTGTACCCCATTGAATTAGAGAGAAACGAGAAAATGTTCAGTATTGGGCCTGAGATTCTCAGGAAGGCTGAAGAGCCAGTTGTCATGATCAGGGAAAGACTGAAAGCAGCGCAGTCAAGGCAGAAGAGTTATGCTGATAATCATCGTCGCGAATTGAGTTTCGAGCCTAATGATTTTGTGTATCTCAAAGTCACTCCCCTTAAAGGTGTGAAACGGTTTCAAGTCAAAGGAAAGCTCGCACCTAGATATGTAGGACCATTTAAGATCCTAAGCCGCAGAGGGGAGGTTGCGTATCAGGTGGAGTTGCCTCAGTTATTAGCAGGAGTCCATGATGTGTTCCATGTGTCGTAACTTAAGAAATGTCTCAGAGTGCCAGCAGAGCAGACACCGTTAGAAGCTATCGAGTTACAGGAGGATCTGACTTATAAAGAGCAGCCTATTAAGATTCTGGATGTAATGGAGCGTAGAACCAGAAATAAGTCCACTCGCTTCTGTAGAGTTCAGTGGAGTAATCATTCAGAAAATAAAGCAACCTGGGAGTGTGAAGAAGATCTGAAAGCAGAATTCCCAAACCTATTTTCTAGTCAGCCCTGAATCTCGGGGTCGAGATTCCGTTAAGGGGGGAGGTTTGTAACATCCCAATTTTTGAGTTTTTAATTATTTAACATTATTTTAATGCAATTTATGATTTTTGTGAATTTTCTGGATTTAATTGGATTTTCTGAGATTTATTTGAATTATTATATAAAACTTTTTGTTAAGAAATAATTATAAAAGAAATATCTAAAATAATGTTTTACCAAAAATATTTTATTTAAGTCTAGAATGTCTCAAAGTATTTTTGAGATTTTTCTTGGAATTTTTAGAGTATTTTTAATATCTTAAATAAATCAAATGAATTTCTTTAATTATTTTTAATCGGAAAACCCAGAAAATCACGTGAACAGTAACAGGCCGCGGCCCAATTACTGTGCGGACCGAACGGTGAAACGGGAGTGTTAATATTGACCGTTGGATTGGGATCTAAGGGCCTTCGTCGCGCCACGACATTTATGAAGCCCTAGCGTTTCGTAGCCGTTTGATTTCTATCATGCGGTCATTCAAAGATCTCACCGATTCGGGAAACCCTAAGCCGTCCGACCGTCGGATCGTGATCGTGCGGCTGCCGTTCATCGTCTCCAACCCGAACTCTCGCGTCGCCGTCTCCGAGTTGGACTCGACACCACCACCAAACCTTCCTTCTTTTCCGCGCCACCGCCGGGTATTTAAGGCCCGGGGTACCTTCCCGAGACTCACCTCGAGCCGCCGCACCCGTTCATCCTTGCGCCGTCGCTGGAGGAGCTCTAGAAGCCGCTCTAGATCTCGTCGGAGTTCCCGAAGGAGTTGCGCCGAGTTGTGTCACCGCCGAGGACTTCTTCCGCCGAACGGATTACGGATTTGAGTTCACCGAGTCGCGCTGAACCCGTTGCACCACTCCGTCGTCGCCGGGAAGTGCCGGAACACCGCCGCCACGATCATCGTCTTTGTCTCCGGTGAAATCAAGCCGCCGGATTTCCATTGCCGATCGGGACAAGCCTCAACCGCTAGATCGTCATCGTGCGCTCAGGAATCGTCCACGTCGTTTCGGTGCATAGTGAACCGCACGGGTAAGTATTCGCCGTTGGATTCGGATCGTAGGGTCTAGATCGTGCCGCGTCATTTAAGTGCACAGTGCACCGTAGGGGTAATCATTGGTCGTCCGATGTGGATCGGAAGGCTGTCGTTGAGCCACGTAAGCGTGAACTCAGTAGCTGTCGGATCGGTTTTAGACGGTCCAGATGATGCCACGTGTCATCCGTACAAACCGGGCGGGAAATTCATATTTTTCTTTATAAAAATAATTCGATTAATTTGGATTTTATGATTTTAGGGATTTTTCAGGATTTTAAAACTTCAAAATGCTATAACTTTTGCATACGAACTCCGATTGAGGTGATTCAAATTCCTAAAAATTTGTAAAATTGAGATCTTTCTAATGGTGGCTTTTATTTGAATTTTTGAGTTCATTTGTTCTTTGGTTTTGGTGTTTATTTACTATTTCTTCTCGATTCGCGTAGACGTTGAATTGTGCAAGACTTCGGAGGATGAATTAGCAACTCAAGAATTATTTTCAGAGTAAGACCAGGAACTTAACCAAGACAAGTTGTGCTTTGATCATGTTGCACCCATAGCTAGATTAGTTGCTATTTTGTTTTAACTATATTGCATGATATTTCAATCGTATAAATGATTTCAACTTAAATTTGGGATTAGCTAATGCACCCTTTGAATTATACCCTACCTTGTCATTTGTATGCCATGATCTATTGTCACCCTAGATTGGTTCACTATAGTGGGTTAATAACGAAATCAACATGGGATGGTTAGAACGGAATAGAACTGCTTAGCCATACCACGTCATCACATGTACTTGAATCTTTGATAAATAATCTTGACTAATGGAATATGGAACAATGTTCTGAATTTGTGTGTCATGTGTGGTCACATGATGAGATTGAGTTGTGGTGGCAATGGATGTCACGCAACGATATTGAATTGTTGATGGCACGTGGTGCTTGGTAATCAACTGGGGTGGTTATGATTTTAGATCGGAGCAAATGGCAAGGGGGATGCCGGTGGGCTCAAGGGCGAGGGTATGTGTATGTCTTGCTTTGATCAACCCTAAGGACACCTTATGAGCCTTTGACTGAGTCGATCATGCAACCACATGTATCGTTATGGGGCACTTAGTGACTAATTTGCAAAGTCTTAGCTTTAGTACTATCGTGGTGGCATGAGACCCGGTGGTGGTAACCATCCACGCCGGGGTGGCTCACATGGCACAAGAGGGGGCCTGGATGTGGTAACCAGTCCCACCAGTGTTGAAACCTCGGCCGGTAGTCCGGGTTAAGATGATGCATTGTAAAGGCTTTGTCATGATTCTCTGCTGGCATACCAAAGGAAGTGTGCTAATGGCCAGGCACAAAGAGATTATCATGTCATGTGGGTAAAGTGCATAACCTCTGCAGAGTGTACAATCTATTCGGATAGCCGTGCTCATGGTATTGAGCAATGCTCGGGGATTACAGTCAAGGGTTTAGACTTTTGAAAAATAAAAACCTGGGATGGATGGCAGGTTGCCATGTTAAGTTGAATCTTGACTTAGGATGAGAAAACTTGGTTTACTTGAGAAATGCTGAATCTATCTATTACTGTTATTTATTTTTACTGTCTTTTCAATCTATATACTGTACTTGTTCATAAATGCTGCTTTACTACAAATGAACCTCTTAGCCTTCCTTTGGAATAGGCCTTGCATATAGTTATGATAGAATTGCATTCTGTGCACAACTTGTTGAGTACGTGTTAGTGTACTCACCCTTGCCTACAACATCATCAGTGCTGAAGAAGGTGTACCATGAAGAGACGAATGTGTAGGGTGCGAGCCTTGTCAGTTGCCTGTGGTATACTGAGGGGTTATCTACGTCTTTATTTCCGCTGCAGTTCAATTTGTTGTTCAGCCTTGTGAGGCATTGTTAAGTAAGTTGACCATAAGGTCATTCAACTAGTAATATTTAATAGATAATGTCTTTATTCTTATTTCCGCTATGTATGATTGTGATATTCACTAATGTTGAGCCTGTGTGCACTAGCGTGATCCTGGACTAGTGCAATATACACAGAGGGTCTGGATTTGCATATTCGGGTCCTGACAGTATGCCGTTGTTAGACTGCAAATTATGCTTTGTTTGAAACCCACGAAGATGGATCTCACATCTTTGTTACTTCTGATATGTCTGCAGGAATCCACAAGCTGATCTCCAATAGGATAGGTTAAAAGAAAGAAGTTCAAGTTTTCCGATTTTGCATCGAGGTTTGTTAGTACTAGCTTGAGAATATTACAAGACACAATTTTGGTATTGCTATCTAAAATAGGAAATGGTGAAAACTAAATTCCAAAGACACCATTGAGGAAAAAGTGATCGAGAGAGCATACAAGAAGCTTCCATTGGATGCTTTGGTCATTCAGCAAGTACGATTGGCAGAGCAAAAAAGTATGTTTTGAAAATATAAGGCTTAACATAAACATCATCAATATGAACTAGCCTTAAGTATAATCACAAAACAATAATGCAGATATTGAGTCATTAGTCACTAACCCAGTGATGAAGAAGCCATTAGATATTCGATTGAGGTTCTTGTGCGTCAGTAGATGAAGGCCGACATACACTATAGGAATCGAGCGTATTTTCGTCGGCTGGAAACCATCGAAAATAAGGCTAAAACCGACGAAAATCTCTATTTTCGTCGGCAAACCGACGAAAATTAGCCAACGAAAGCAATCTGACGAAAACATCTGTATTTTCGATGGCAACCGATGAAAATATCCGTAATTTCGTTGGCCGAGTGAACCGACGAAAACACTGCCCGTCACCCACCGCCGTGCTATTGACGTGTACGATTATTTTAAATCGGCTATCCCTACCGACTAAAATACGCTACGACGGCGTTATTGCGTTAGTTTAAATCGGCTATCCCTAGCATTTAAAATACGCGATAAAGACAAAGGAACAAATGCCGAATACTGAGAAATGCAAAAACATGAGAGCATTACACGACAACTAGGAATATTATACTCAACAAAAATATGAATGAAACCCGAAAATGAGTAACCAAATAGAGTAAATGTCATTCGTCTCAGTACGCACCCAGCTTTCCATTTAACATTTTTAGTACACATTCTCCTCTTGACAACAATTAGTTTATTAATATTCCTTTTCAAGTTTTTTCGTTGTTACCATAAAAGATATAGCTAGTTAAAGTGTTCAATATGCTAGGAATCCAATTGTTAAGCAGTAAGCTATCAAATAGCAATTGCCAGAAAGTACTAACGCAATGTTACAAAATATTATTTTAAATGGATGTCCATAACCCCTTTTAGGAGAAACTCTCATGTATCAATTGAAGGAGAAACTCCATGCTATTACTATGAAACCTACATAGCATCAATTTTTGTAACTCTTTATTTAGTTCAAACCTCTCATGTTACCTATAAATAGAGGGTTGTACGCATGAAAGAATAGAACAAGAAAGAATTCCCTCTACTTCTACATTGTTCATACTTTGAGTAATCCACTATATTGTTCATACTTTGGGTAATTCATTAGTTATTTTATATCACGTTACATACTAAAAATACTTTGATCGTCATTTTCTAAGGTAAAATATTCTTTCAATCCCTATTCTATCTTGTTTAATTTACACACTATAATTCATAGTTTGCATTTCTATGTATTGTAGTTTACTATGTCT
The DNA here is from genome assembly GCA_036346375.1 of Guadua angustifolia. NCBI lineage: Eukaryota > Viridiplantae > Streptophyta > Magnoliopsida > Poales > Poaceae > Guadua > Guadua angustifolia. Next base: position 6,088,279 of record CM070501.1, read on the forward strand.
AATCTTGCAAAACTTGAATTCATGGCTTTGGATATTACGGGCAAAAATTATTTGTCTTGGGTGCTTGATGCGAAATCCATCTAGATGCAAATAGCCTCGTGATGAAACAATCAAGGAGGAAATAAGGCGTCTAACCAAGAAAAGGCTAAAGCCATGATCTTTATTCGCCATCACCTCCATGAAGGGTTAAAAGCTGAATACCTTACGGTGAAAGATCCCCTTGTTCTTTGGAACAAATTAAAGGAAAGGTATGACCACCAGAAAACTATAATTCTCCCTAAAGCTCGGTATGATTGGTTGCACTTGAGGTTGCAAGATTATAAAACTGTTTGTAAGTATAATTCAGCCATGTTCAAAATCACTTCACAACTTTTGTTGTGTGGGGAAAAGGTTACGGATGAGGAAATGTTGGAGAAAATATACTCCACATTCCATGCTTCAAATTTGCTCCTGCAGCAGCAATACCGAGAAAAAGGGTTCAAGAAATATTCTGAACTTAATTCTTGTTTACTTGTGGTTGAACAAAATAATGAGCTTTTGATGAAAAACCATAAGGCTCGTCCAACTGGTTCAAGTCCATTCCCCGGCTTAATGCGACAAGATATAATAATAACAATAGAGGGCGTGCCGAGGACGTGGTCGTGGATATGGACGAGGTCGTGGTAGAGGAAATTATAATGTTTCCTTCAAAAATACAAATGGTCCCCAGAAGAGGCAAGAAAAGGGAGATACAGGAAAAAATGAAAATTATAAACATGAAAATATATGCTATCGCCAGGAGGCAAAATCATTGGTCGCAGAATCGCAGACGCCAAAGCACCTCGTGGATCTCTATCAACAATCGCTTGAAAGGAAAGAGAAAAGGATAGAGACCAATTTTGCCAATAGTAATGGAGATAATGAATATTTTGGCAAAACTCAAGAAGAAGATAGCGCCAACATGATACAACTCATCTAGATGTCTCTAATTTTCTTATTCAAGAATATTTTTTAAGTAGTTGTTTGTATAAGAATAAATTTTATATGTTACATCTTTAATAATGCAAACATGTTATGTTTTTGTTCGAGAATAAATATAATATATTATGTATTGAATTATGGTTGTAATGTTTCATGTGTTAATAAATTTTATGTTATAATGCTCATTTATCTTATTAAAATTTTCTTTTGAAGTGAATGGAAAAAATGTCGATAAATGGTGGAGATATATGTGTTGTAGAGCAATGCAACAACACATACTATTCTAAAAAATAAAAGGTATTTTCATGATTTAACGATGCATAATGGAAGTATCAATACCGTATCGGGAGTGCAAATTTGATAGAGGGCTCAGGAAAGGCCATAATATTATTACCCTAGAAGACAAAAATAAGTGTGAAAGAAGCATTGTATTCCCCAAAGTCTCAAAGAAATCTATTGAGTTTTAAAGATATCCGCCAAAATGGATATCACATTGAGACAATTAATGAAGGAAATAGGGAATACCTTAACATTACAAATATGTCATCGGGTAGGAAAAATGTATTGAAAAAATTGCCATCATTATTATCTGGTTTGTACTATACAAAGATTGATAAAATTGAATCATATATGGTGGTAGACCAGAAGTTTACCAACCATAACGAATTTATTGTATGGCATGACCGATTGGGCCATCCCGGATCAACAATGATGTGGAAAATTATAAATACTTTGTGTGGACATATGTTGAAGAACCAGAAGATTCTTTAGTCCAATGACTTCTCATGTGTGGCATGTTCTCAAGGAAAATTGATTGTAAGACTATCACCAGCTAAAACAGGGGCTGAATCCCTTGATTTTCTAGAGCGCATACAAGGAGATATATGCAGACCTATTCATCCAGCAAGTGGTCCATTTAGATATTTTATGGTTTTGATTGATGCATCGACTAGATGGTCACATGTCTCTCTATTATCAGCCCGCAACCTGGCGTTTGCGAGATTGTTAGCTCAATTAATAAAAATACGAGCACAATTTTCAGATTATCCTATTAAATCGATATGTTTGTATAATGCTGGTGAATTTACCTCAAAAAGTTTCAATGATTATTGCATGTCAATTGGAATAAATGTTGAGCATCCTGTAGCATATGTTCATACACAGAATGGTCTTGTAGAATCACTTATAAAACGGCTCCAATTAATTGCGAGACCGTTACTTATGAAATCAAAACTCCCAACATCGCTTGGGGCCATGCTATTTTTCATGCGGCATCATTAATTCAAGATCGTGCCAACAAGTTATCATACTTCTTCTCCATTACAGCTTAGTATTTGGAAAAGAGCGGACATATCCCATCTAAGAATTTTTGGTTGTGCAAGATATGTTCCAATTGCTCCACAAAACGCACGAAGATGGGATCACAAAGAAGGTTGGGAATATATGTTGGGTATGAATCCCCTTCTATAATAAAATATCTTGAGCCATTAACGGGAGATTTATTTACAGCTAGATTTGCTGACTGTCATTTTGATGAATCAAATTTCGCAACATTAGGGGGTGAAATGAAGTAGCTAAATAAGGAATTGTTTGGAATGAATTATCATTATCTCATTTTGATCCTCGCACAAGACAATGTGAACATGAAGTTCAAAGGATAATTCATCTACAAAATTTAGCGAATAATTTGCTTGATGCTTTTACAGATTTGAAACGAGTGACAAAGTCACATATTCCAGCTACTAATGCTCCTGAAAAAATTGGTGTCCCAGAAGGACAATCAGCTATTGCAAATGAGACAAAACCTATCATAAAACGTGGTAGACCATTTGGGCTCGAAAGATAAAAATCATCGAAGAAGAAAAGGAGCTAAAGATAGTCAAGTTGAGGAAATAATAGCCCAAGAAAAATCTCCTAAAGAGATGAATGACATGACTAATAATACTATTTCGGAAGAAATACAGGTACCTGATTCTACACAAACTGAGATCTCATTAAACTATGTCATGTCGGAAAACTTTTGAACCGTGATATTGACGTCAATGATGCATTTGCATATAATATAGCGCTAGAAATTATACACGGTAATGAGGATCAAGAACCTCGATCAATTGAGGAATGCAAACAAAGAAATGATTGGCTAAAATGGAAAGACGCAATTCAGGTAATTGAATTCTCGACAAATAGAGAAGTTTTTGCTCAGAGCTCGTACACCCAATGGTGTAAAACCTATTGGTTACAAATGGGTCTTTGTAAAAAAAGAAATGAGAAAGGAGAAGTTACAAGATACAAGGCACGATTAGTTGCCCAAGGCTTTTCCTAAAGACCTGGTATAGATTATGAAGAAACATACTCTCCCGTGATGGATGCAACAACTTTTAGATATCTTATCTGTCTGGCAATGAAGGAATGCCTTGACTTGCGTCTGATGGATGTTGTTACAGCATACTTATATGGATCACTAGATAGTGATATTTATATGAAAATCCCCGAAGGATTCAAACTGCCAGAAGCAGCAGGTTCTCGAGAACAATATTCAATTAAACTGAGAAAGTCATTATACGGATTAAAACAATCCGGACAAATGTGGTATAATCGTCTCAGTGAATATTTGATAAAAGAAGGATACACAAACAATTCCATTTGTCCATGTGTATTCATAAAAAGATCTCAAGATGAATTTGTGATAATTGTCTGATACGTTGATGATCTAAATATGATTGGAACAACTAAAGGGATCTCAAATGCGCTTGAATGCTTAAAGATAGAATTTGAGATGAAGGATCTTGGGAAAACAAAGTTTTGCCTTGGATTGCAAATTGATCATCTTAAGAATGGAATTATTATTCATCAAGCGACTTATACTGAGATAAAATTTTGAAACAATTTTATATGGATAAAGCACACTCTTTAAGTACCCCAATGGTTGTAAGATCGCTGATATAACTAAAGATCCTTTCCGACCTCCGAGATAATGATGAAGAAATTCTCACTACGAAGTGCCATATTTAGTGCCATAGGTGCACTTATGTATCTTTCTACTCATACACGATTCGATATCGCATTTGCAAATAACTCATTAGCAAGATACACTCATGTCCTACAAGAAGACATTGAAGCAGCGTCAAACATATATTTCATTATCTTCAAGGTACAAATGATATGGGTTTATATTTTTCGATGCATACAAGAAAGAGTTAGTTGGTTTTAGCAGATGCGGTGGTATCTATCTCGATACCCATAATGGTCGATTATAGCGCAACATCATCTAACTATGCAGAAATTTTGGCAATCCATGAAGCTAGTAGAGAATGTGTTTGGTTAAGAAATATGACAGGGCATATTAAAAGATCATGTGGCTTACTTTTAGACAAGGAAGAGCCTACCATTATATATGAGGATAATGCAGCATGCATATCTCAACTAAAGGAGGGATATATCAAAGGGGACAGAGTGAAGCATATATCACCAAAAAAAATTTTCACTCATGACCTTCAAAAGGATGGTGTTCTGAAAGTCCAGCAAATTCGCTCATGTGAGAATCTCGCCGATTTATTCACAAAGGCACTTCCAACTACAACGTTCAAGAAATTAACCAAGATGATTGGACTTTATCGATTCAGAGATCTTAATGATCGGGGAGTGAATATGTTATGTACTCTTTTTCCTTAACCATGGTTTTTTCCCACCGGTTTTTCCTTGGTAAGGTTTTTAACGAGGCATACATATTCACAAATTAATGGACATCCAAGGGGGAGTGTTACAAAATATTGTTTTAAATGGATGTCCATAACCCCTTTTAGGAGAAACTCTCATGTATCAATTGAAGGAGAAACTCCATGCTATTACTATGAAACCTACATAGTATCAATTCTTGTAACTCTTTATTTAGTTCAAACCTCTCATGTTACCTATAAATAGAGGGTTGTATGCATGAAAGAATAGAACAAGAAAGAAAGAAAGAAAGAAAGAAAGAGTTCCCTCTACTTCTACATTGTTCATACTTTGAGTAATCCACTATATTGTTCATACTTTGGGTAATTCATTAGTTATTTTATATCACGCAAGCATTTATGAAGTAACAATTAACTTTAGATGTAAGTCTGGAATTGAATAAATACACAAATAACACACATGCCACAGATGTGCCTCACAAATTCAAATTTAACTCAGTGAAGTGTGGAAGTCATGGCCGCTACCAACATCGCTGCCTGAGTTGAAATATTGACTAACTGATGGTGACGTTGAATTACTACTAATATCGCCTCCAGCTTTAGGAGGCGGTGGCAGCCCCTGTATGATGTATCCAAAAGTTTGCAAAAATTACCACCATTAATGTGAATAACCAAACAATTGGAATGAAATATACCATATTTGTAGGTGCGAAGAAAAAGGCAGGAGGTGAAGGAGGTTGAAATGGTGGAAGTGACACAACCGATCCCAAGTGAGCAGATAAAATGTCCAGAAAAGTACATCAATTTCATTTGCAAATGTTAAAATCTAATAACATTAAATAATTCTAAGTGTAAATGGCTATATCTAAACATTGTATATTAGACAAAAAATTCACAATTTGATGTAGTTGAATTCATAAACTTCACAAGTAGCTAACAACTACGGTTCATGGAGCACAATTCAAGATATTTCTTTTAACTTAAAGCATTTGAATTCATAAAAGATCAAATGTACATACTTGAATGTGTTGTTGTTATGATCTCTACCATTCTATCATGTATTGGTCACGTTGTTTCATCGTTTCCTCTGCTTGTTTCAACAGTTCTCCTTGTTGCCTTATTGCCGCCTGTTGTCGCCTCAACATCTCTTCCTCCCGCCTAACATCACGAGGACTTCGTGAGCTACTCTGAGAAGAAGATGGCCTCGCCTTGGCTAAGGCTTCATTGGAATCGACGATCTCGTTGAACATGGGAAATTTGCCAAGTTTCTTCCAACGACCACTTGAGTACAAAGCAACATTATCGATCTCCTCTTTCCTCTAATCATAGTCTTCTCCATGACGTTCCACCATCAATTCTCCATACCAAGCCTACAATATATGCAATTAAGGAGAAATCTTAAAAATGCATTGAATTGGTATTTTAGAAATTGTACTGACCAAATTTTGTGAAGCTGTAGAACTACAAAGTTGATCTGGCGGTGTAGGATCAGCTCCGTAGTGGCCCCGAAGATATGTCTCAATAGAGCTTGGTGCAACGCCACTTTGAGCCTCCTGTAATTCAATGTTCACTTGTATTAGTGAGTACAATTGTAAGATATAATCTAAAGAGCTAACTAGTACGATATAACAAACATACCATTCGCTTAGCGAGACAAAGATGTCCATCGGCATCATACTGCTGTGTTACACTAGGGCCTGCCTGGCGATTGTCCCTCTTCATCCTAGATTGCTCCACGAAGGCAGGCGAGGCCCAGTAGACACAGAGTGCTCGCCAAGCATTAGGACACTTTCTCAGCTAAGACAAGTCCACCTGCAGGTACTCATCTTCTCGAAGGTAGATTTTCGAAGCGCCTAACTTCTTGCTCATATCCTGGTGTTTAAGCATTTTGTAGTACACACACCACATGGATACGAGCATTGGACATCATGTCCTTCACCACCTTTTTTGCAGCATTCTCAAAGACATACTTCGCCTTAGCTGCCAATGCCTGCTCTTGTCCTTCAGGCAAACGATACCTCAACTAATTGTGGAAACACAATATTGTTAGACATCTTTATTATAAAACTAACAATGTACAAAAAAAGTGAGAATTATGAATATTACCCAGAAATCTGCCCACACCCGCATGGCAACAGTGCCATGTTGGCCATCTACAGCCAACTTGTAGTGCTCCCACTTCACTGCCGGTTGAGAAACACCGCCCACCAAGACCAACCCTAGATAGTGGTACCGATAAAGACCTTCCAAGTTAGCATTAATAGGTCGCAACTGATTTCTTCCTTCACACATAACATCAACCCATTGCCTGCAAATTACAAGTTTTTTGTTACAAAATAAGTAATCATAAATGAGAACAAAATTTGCATCATTTACTCACTATTCACCATGTGGCACAATCTGTCTCCGTGCCCGAAGGTCCGTTGGAACCTCACTAATCAGGTTAGACCCTCTAAACCTAAACACAAGTGCATCACTATCACCATCCCCTTCATCTTCCCCATCCCCATCATCACCTATCTCCTAGCCAGCTCCATCCCCATCATCCCCAGTCTCCTGTCCAACTCCATCCCCACCATCCCCTGTCTCCTAGCCAGCTCCATCCCCATCATCCCCTGCCTTCTGGCCAGCTCCATTCCCATCATCCCCTGCCTCCTGCTCCATAGCAAAGAAATAAGATGTGAGTTTAATGTTATATACGAGCGTAATATTTGGAAAAATATAACATTACCTCCTCTGTTCAAGCCTCTACTGGTGGAGCAACCTCGTTTTGAGCCTCCTCAAGGCATCTCTCAAGCGCACTTCGTAGACTTTTGTCGACGATCGGGATCGCCTGACCGCAAATGTGGAGAGAGTTAGTGAGATTCCGGGACCCAGGAAAGAGCCATACTCAAACGAAGGAATTGGTTTGACGCGGTGCTGGTCGGAGCATGGTGACAACGAGTCTGACACAGAGAATTATACTGGTTCGAGCCCCTAAGAAGGTAACAGCTCTACTCCAGTCTCGCCCGAGGGCGCAGGTTTTCACTATCTTTGTATATGGAGGGATTTACAGTATTAGCTCGAGCTTGTAGTCAATGGCTATCGTTCTATAGCTCGTGCTGGTGTGTGTATCTGGGCCGCCCGGTCCCCTTCTCCTGTGAGATCTTTATATCCTCCTGGACGCAGCCTGCAACGGATGAGAGAGATTCCCGGAGTAGTGGCCTCGTGCGCATTGAAGGTGGGCTGTAACCGCCCCGGATATGCCGCCCACGTTTGCCTTAACGCCACTATCCAGGTCTTGGTAACCGCCAAGTGAGCGCATGCCCTAAGACCTGAGAAGAGACCGCCCCGAACAAGAGCTTTCACATCCCCCAAGCCCAAGGTCGTGCGGGGCTGTAGGGACCAGGTCGTGGTCGATATCCCCGAGCAAGGGGCCTGTTGACCATGCTTTGACCGGATCGATCATAACTTAGTCCCCGTCAGCTAGCCCCCGAGGCTCAAGGTCGAGAAAGGTATCTGGATCGACCTCGAGCCTGCAGTCGCTGGGGATCGGACCTCCGGACTTCTCAACCTTTTGGGTGAGGTCGAGCGGAGACCATCAGGAAAAACTTCAGCTTCAAGACACCTGGCGCCCCTTGGACTTCACGATGCCGGTATGGACTCGATCGGTTAAGGGAAACGCTTGCAACTCCTCAATCCTGTCGCCCGATCTTTAACTGCGCCTGTCAAATCGTCATTGGCATGCCTTTTGAGATGCCTTAGCCTAAAACTGACGACGATCTGGGCTTATAAGCCCAAGCCTTCTGCGACCTCCAAAAAACTCCCGAATCCCTTGAGCTCTTTGACTCCTAAGCCTTTTTCTCGTGCAACTCTCCTCTCCTCGACCAAGCTCGAAAGCAGCCGCCATGGCAAAACTAGGAAAAAGCACCATGTCGATGGCGAGGATGAAGGAGCTCGAGAGCCTGGGGCTGCTCGACCCCGGGATGTGGCGGTTGCCAGGCGGCGAGACCGAGCCGCACCCCAGGGATGACGAGCTCATCTGCACCGAGCACTATGCGCACTTCGGACTACGGACGCTGGAGAGCGACTTCATGGCTGCGATTCTCGCCCACTGTGAGATCGAGCTCGTCAACCTGGTGCCCAATTCCATCCTTCTCCTTTGTATCTTCTCACACCTGTGCGAGGGGTTCCTTGGAATCCTTCCCAGCCCCTCGCTCTTCTTTCGCTACTTCAGTTTGTTTCGATCTGGGAAGGATCCCGTGGTCAGGTGCCTTTACTTCCGACAGCAGACGGGGGCCCCATGGGCCTTCCCCAAAATCCACTCTCGGGACTCCCTTGGTCCATGGACCGAACGGTGGTTCTACTTGAAGAAGGGCCGGACCGGCGCGTTGTCCTTCAACGGAGCCCCCATCACTGGGAAGAAGGAGACCCCGAAGTCGAACGGCCTGGAGGTCGACGAAGAGGCCATCGCCGCAATCCACATCTGCGCCATGCGCGGCCTCACCGGGCAAGCGATCGCCTGCGACTTTTTGCGGAACCGGATATTCCCCATTCGGAAGAGGGAACACCCGTTCTATGAGATCAAGGGGTGCGACGACATGACCCGCGAGGGTACATCCAGTATGTCTTCTTGCCTTGGGGTTTCGCTCGAATTCGACCTTCAGGCCTCTAATGGTTTGCTTCTTTACAGCGCCGAAGGAGTCCTGGATCGGCGCCAGGATGAGCGAGATGTTCGGGAAAGGGGTGCACGATTATACCATTGACGACCCCGTCCCAAAAAATATACTACGCCGGAAGGCCGAGGTAAGCATTCCCAAACTGTTCTTCAGCTTTCGCACCATTGGCGCCTTCTCTGATCTTTTGAGACTCTCGCAGGACCACCAAGAGCTATTTGACACGGCCAGGAGGATTCTCCCACTGCCCGGCGGGGGCAAGAGCAAGAAGGGGAAGAAGAAACCTCCCCCGGGCAAAGTAGACGACCGTGAGGCAAAAAAGCCCCATGTCGAATGGGCCGACCGCACAACGGTAAGATCCCCCATGGTCGAGCCCCCAAGCTTATGCTCGTGCTTCCTCATCTCTTGACGCGCCTTTCTTGCAGCAATTGAGCGCGGCGGCCGCTGTTAGGACCTTGAGTCCTCAGGAGGGCCAAGGGTCCCAACCGCGGGGCCCTAGGCCTTCCGTCGCCGGAGACACAGATGCGCCACGAGCCCTAAGGTCCCAGACCAGGGGAACTCGAAAGCGGAGCGCCCCCTCGACCTCAGGGTGCCAAGGCCCTTGTCAGCCACCTGCAAAACGGAGGTTGACGACCCAGGTACGCTTCCAGCTCTTCATCTGCTCAGCCTTCTTCACACTTTCCTTTTTTAGCTTAGTGGTCGCTCTTAATCGTAGACCTTCAGCGCCCGAGCTCAACACTTGCCCGTATTGACAATGGCTATTGTCCAGGGCGAGTCTAAGTCCGAGGAAGTGGAGGCGACTGACTACGTGCTGGCGCCCCGCCGGTCCTCAGGCCAGGGGCGCACTCCTCCGGGCTCCCAGAGCTAGATCCCAGTCGGCGAGCTCGACCAAGGGGTCGACGACCCGGAGGAAGAGGATAATGTGCCCGCGACCAGCGGGGACTACAGCACCGGCGAGGCGAACGCTGATGATGTCGCCGACGTGCCTGAGGTCGCCACAGAAGATGGTGCTCGGAGCACTTCGCCCGTGGCCGCGGTGTTGGTGATATGCCCTAGAGGCGATCATGTGAGATGATTGTATCGTACGTCTATGTTCATGTACTTATCAGTTCCATGAATAAATGTCACTCCTTTGTTCATTGAGTATGACTTAATTGTGAAACATATTGGTTATATGATATTATTCTAAACGATCCCTGGTCACATATCATTATGTGGGACGATAGTGATCTGACCAGCATATGTATTGATTGATGGTAATGTTTCACATACCATAGATATGGAGATATCAAATCAATAATGTGGAAACGTGTTAGAGAACATGGGGTTGGATAGACCCACTCCAAGACACTGATGAGATTGTTATCTTAGAAATGCCATCAGGGTGTAGTCTCGAGTGGTATACCTATACGATCCTTTGACCTGAGATTCTTATTGATTCTCAGCATGTGTAATTGTATACTTTGGAGCTATCAAATGCTTCTCCGTAGCAGGGGAGTTATAAAGGTAGCTTACGGGTATGCCATGAAACATGACGTGAGATATAAGATGTCGGGACCCGAATATGCAAATCCGACCTCTCGTATATCTTGCACTAGTCCAGATCACGCTTAGTGCACACAAAGCTCAACATTAGTGAATATCACAATCATACACAACGATATAAGATAAAAGACATAATATATTAAATATTACGGTTGTATGACCTTATGGTCAACTTACTTAACAATGCCTCACAAGGCTGAACAACCAATTGAGCTGCAAAGTGGAATGAAGACGTAGGTAACCCTCAAGATACCACATGTGGCCGACAAGGCTCGCACCCTAAACATTCGTCTCTCCATGGTACTCCTTCTTCAAAGACTGATGATGTTTGTAGGCAAGGGTGAGTACACCAACACATACTCAACAAGTTGTGCATAGAATGCAATCCTATCATAGCTATATGCGTGCTTATTCCAAAGGAAAGGCTAACAATGGTTATTTGCAACTAAGCAAAGATTTATAAACAAGTACAAGATATAGATTGAAATGACAAGAAACAAATAACAAAGAATAGATAGATTCAAGATTTCTCAAGTAAACCAAGTTTCAAATCCTAAGTCAAGATTCAATTTTCCATGGCAACCTGCCATCCATCCCAAATTTTCAAAAAGTCTAAACCCTTGATTGTAATCCCCGAGCATTACTCAATACCGTGAGCACGGCTATCCGAATAGTTTGTACACTCTGCAGAGGTTATGCACTTTACCCACACGACATGATAATCTCTTTGATGCCAAGCTATTAGCACACTTCCTTTGGTATGCCGGCAGAGAAATCATGACAAAGCCTTTACAATGCTCTATCTTAACTCAGTACTACCCGCTAAGGTTTCAACATTGAAGGGACATCCTGTCCCAGCAGGGCCCCCCTCTTGCGCCATCTGGGTTCATTAAAAGGTGAACCACACCACCACGGTAGTACCAAAACTAAGACATTACAAATTAATCAGCTAGGCTGCCCCATAACAACATGTGGTTGCATGATTGACTCAGGTCAAAGGCTCGCAAGGTGTCCTTATGGTTTGATCAAAGCAAGACATACACATACCCTCTGCCCATCGGGCCCACCCTGGCATCCCGCCCTTGCCACTTGCTTCGACCCAAAATCATAACCACCCCAGCTTGCTTACCAAGCACCACGTGCCATCAACAATTCAATATCGCTATGTGACATCCATTGCCACCACAACTCAATCTCATCGTGTGACCACACATGACACACAAATTCATAACATTGTTCCATATTCCATTAGTCAAGATTATTTCTCAAAGATTCATGTACATGTGATGACGTGGCATGGCTAAGCAATTCTAATTCCGTTCTAACCATCCATGTTGATTTCAATATTAACCAACTTTAGTAAACCAACCTAGGGTGACAAGTGGATCATGGCATACAACTAGCAAGGTAGGGTGTAATTCAAAGGGTACGATAGCTAATCCCAAACTTATGTTGAAATCATTTATACACATAAAATAACAAGTGATAAGGTAAATCAAAATAGCATGCAATCTAGTTTATGGGTGCAACATGATCAAAGCACAACTTGCCTTGCTTAAGCTCCTGGTATTGCTCTGAAGATTGCTCTTGAGTTATTAATTCCTCCTTCGAACCCTCGCTCAACTCAACGTCTACGTAAATCGAGAAAGAAAGCAAATAAAAACCAAAACCAAATAGCAAATGAACTCAAAAATTCAAATAAAATCTACCATTGGAATCTTAATTTCACAAATTTTTTGGAATTTGAATCACCCAAATCGGAGTTCATATGCAAAAGTTATAACATTCGGAAGTTTAGTTAATTCTGAAATTAGAAATTCTTATTTTCCCGAATTATTTCTGTAAATGAAAATACGAGCTTTCTCGCCCGGCTGCACGGACAAAACGTGGCGAAATCTAGACCGATGAACTCAATCTAACGGTTATGGGTAAATCTACTACGACTCAATATTAACTGTCCGATCTAAATCCAACGGTTGATATTTAATATGAAGCGCTTACCGATTCCAAACGTTATGACTTAATCCCGATCGCTCGATGAAGATCCGACGGCTGACAAAGCTCCCGATCGACGATGGCTGGACCGCGTGCGAAACTTGCTGGACTCGAAGAAGATGACGATCCCGACGGCGATCTCCTTCCCTGGCGATGCTCTGGCGGAACTACGGCGCACGGGATGCTTCTCGACAAGGCGACACGATCTCCAGGCTTCCCGGCGACAACTCGGTGGTGCGCTCAAAAATCGCACGGCGCTGCTGTCCCTCGCACGATTCCTCCACACAACCTCTGCTGCTCGCTTCCTCTGGCGATTTTTCTCTGGTCGCTTGGTTCCTTCGACGAGGCCTGGCGCCGCTTTAAATAGGACCGAAGGCGTCCTTCTCCCGCTCGAACACGGCTTCGATCCCTTGCCGAATTCGGCCACGCATTTGAATCGGCCACGTTTACGAAGGGATTCCCTGCGCTACTGGTCTAAGGTGTTGGCGCCAACGTAATTGAATTGGCCACGTGTTGCGTGCTCGCCGGAAGGACTCCGATGCCTCGCTGAATTCGGCGCCAATCGCTGCCCAGCCGTCCTTCTTCCCACCCGAAAACGGACAGGTCTTCGAGTCCCTGTGGCATTTGAGTCGGCTACGTGGCTTCTCCCGCATGGAAGGACTTCCGAACCATCAGGGCTTAGGCGCCAGCGCATGAGTTCAATTCGGTTACGTACTGCTTGAATCGGCCATCAGCCTACTCCTAATTCCGTTCAATCCTGGAGAGAAAAGAAATATCCCAAAAATACTTCTAGACCTTCTATCCTCAAATAAAATACTTTTGGGCAGTCTTTATTTTAAATTTCCCTTTTATAATTATTTCTTAACAAAAGCCATATATTAATTCAAAATGATTTAAATAAATCTAAAAAAATCCAATAAATTCCAGAAAATTCACGAACATCATAAATTGCAATAAAATAATATTTAATAATTAAAAATTCAAAAATTGGGATGTTACATAAGAGATCAAGATGGAATTTGCCCCTCCTTGATAACGGGAGAGATATCTCTAGGCCCCTCGGTGTGGATGGATAAGGAAAAGTGCATGGCCATGCCAAAGTGATTAAAGTGTTAATCACGAATTATATCCATTACATTGACGAGTGAATGGGTCGAGCCACCACAAGGATGGCACGCATCTTGCCTTAAGCTTGACTGGTATCGCGTGGCAAAAGGATTGGTATATGAGCATATCAAGGTTCAGCCGATACGATCACTCTGTGCATTCGGGGGACAACATGTCCTACTAGGAGCCACTGTTGTCTGATGGTCTGGAAAAGAAGTTTCCAGGGCCATGGCCGTTTGCGCATGAACCTAACGGGTCGCACACTTAAGGGGTTGGATCATGTCTGATGGATTGGATCCATTAGTGGGTTTACACAGATTTGGATCCTTTGGCGTCTTAATGGATTTCTACTGTAGAAGATCCATTAGCGTGAGTCCTAGTGGGCTTCTATCGAGAAGGCCCGTTAGTGCACTTTATATAAAGGCGTGGGGTGTGCAGCCAAGATGCTCTCCTACCACAAACCCTAGCCGTCGCCGCATCCCACCGCCCCTAAACCCTAGCCGCGCGCTGCGTGGTAGCTACACCAGTGTGGTGATCCTACCCGATGTGTGGATACCGAGAGGCGCGTTGCATCCGCCTCCTCATCGATTGGCGAGAACGTCTACTTCCTCTCTGGCGTTGCGAACGCGAGGAGGAGACGATCAACTCGCATCTACTATCATGCTTTGAGCAGCGGGATGCTTCACCCACTCTTCTTCCGCTGCTAACGTACTCCAAGGGTAATGATCCATGATCCACTACTCGCATGTATCCTGTTGAATGCATAGAAAATTTTGTTTTCGGCTAGCGTAGCCTACGCGTTTTTCAACAGTGGTATCAAAGCCGATCTTGCGTTGTCTTGGATCTGGATGCTGTGCATATGTTGATATGCTATCAGATTTGTCACGGGTTGATGTGATCAATCGGTATAGGGTTCATATGGTACGAGTTGGTAGTGCTGTGAGGCCAAAAAGATTAGTTCGTGCTTTATCTAGATCATGTCGTGACTGGTCCATACCGGCTGGAAACACCATCTGGACTTCCGTCATGTGCCATCTATGATATTAGCCAACAGATCGAGGCCATGTGCGCACAACCTTCTCGAGGGGCCTCACGCATTTGATGTATGAGTTGATGTTTCTACACGATCAAAAGATTAGTTCATGCTTGTTCTGTTTCAAGTCGTGCATTACCCCTACCGGCTAGTAACACCATCGAGGTAGTAGCCCGTGCTGAATAGATCGTGCTAACAGATCGAGATCGGTGTGGTCGCCGCCTTCTCAAGAATCTCATGGAAATTGTGGCATTCTGATGGCCCAGAATCAGTATGATTTGATCAATCCGATTGAATTTCCATAGCGTTTTCGTAGCGGGACCGCCGTGATAGTCACAGTAGCGGCCGTTAAATAAAACTTGATTCCCATCGCAGGTAGAATGCGATTCTCGCTTAACTTGTTTTTGCAGGAATGATGTGAATAGTATGGCTCCCTTGTGTGTATGTGATGCATTAATGTAATTTTCATAGCCTGCGTGCTATGGTTAATTGCAGCTTGGGCTGCCATGTTATTGTATAACGACCTGCGTGTCGATTTGTGATGCTTGAAATCCTCATGTAAGTTGTTTACTAGCTATTACACATAGTAGCGTGGTACTCGATCATGGAGGCGGCTTGAGCATGATGGCTCGGTGGGACGAGAAGCGACAATGGAGATTGGAGTGCTTTGGGCCATACTATTTCACAAGTTAATGTGATTATCTGTGATGATTCCTGTCATGCTATTCTATCATGTTTGGTGGATATGATTGTCATGTTAGAATGGTTTCTAACAAAAAAAATTAAGAGTTTCATGCCCTTCCAATAGCTGCACCTATAGAGATCTTGTACGTTGAATGGTAGTTTCGCCAAAGCGGTGCCATCAACTTCCTTGATCAATAGGGTGGATGTCGACATCTGCATGCATAGTATTGGTTTACTTATCGGCTATCAAAACGGTTTTGGGCTTGGGGCATGGATGTTGGGAGCGGGGCATTGATTCCACCCAACAAACAAGAATCACATATGATGTGATTGGCAATGTTATGCCTACCTATGTTCTTTGGGTTCTAGCGGTGATGCCAAAGCTCACTAGGACTTTAGTGAATATGGATCTTGTCCTACTTGAAAGTCGCTAAAGGAAAGTGACTTTAGTAGGAGTATCTTTTATTAAAATGTTTAATAGAAGATTTACATGAACATTGTGCTAAGACTTTGCGTGTTTATTTCGTTATAGATGGCACCTAATCTCGCCCTCAAAACCTTGGTTTTAATTTGCGATCGATTACGAGAAAGAGAAACTCTCTGGAACAAACTTTATTGATTGGTCTTTCAAACTTGAGAATTGTTCTCAAGCAAGAGAAAAAGGAATATGTCATTGAGGAGCCATATCCTGAGGAACTAGCTGATGATGCTACTGCTGCTGAACGACGTGCTTATGAGAAGCATGTCAATGATGAGGTAGATGTTGGCTGTCTCATGCTTGCTACAATGAACTCGAGCTTCAAAAGCAATATGAGAACACGAATGCCTATGCTATGATCACGTGCCTTCGTAGCATGTTTGAGAACCAAGCTAGGGTGAGAGATACTCGATCTCAAAAGCTCTGTTTGCATGCAAGCTAACTGAAGGTAGTTCGGTGAGTCCTCGTGTGATCAAGATGATTGGTTACATTGAGAACTTGGAGAAACTGAACTCCCCTTAAGCCAAGAGTTGGCCATCGATGTGATTCTCCGCCGCTTCTGCAGAAGCTTGAGCCTTTCATCATGAATTTTCATATGAATGGCATGGAGAAAAACATGTCTGAATCGCATGGGATGCTTAAGACAGCAGAGGAAAGCATCAAGAAAAGCAATAATCATGTGATGATGGTCCAAAAGGATGGTGGTAAGAAAAGGAAGCGCGGAGCAAAAGGCAAGGGTGTGGATACGATCCCCAACCCTAAACCTAAGACCAAAAGTGGTCCTACTACTTCTGATGCATGTCACTACTGCCATAAGAAAGGTCATTGGTATAGGAACTACAAGAAATACTTGGAGGATAAGAAGAATGGAACTCTAGCTTCCACTTCAGGTATTAATGTTATAGAAATTAATCTTGCTACTTGTCCTAATGATTCATGGGTATTTGATACCGGATCGATGATTCATACTTGCAAATCGTTGCGCAGGACTAAGAAGGACTAGAAGATGTGCAAGTGGTGAGGTGGAAATTGCGTCGGCAATGGCGCAAAGGTTGTCTGCAATGGCGTTGGCGCTTATCCCTTATCGCTACCTTGAGATTAGTTTTGGAATTAAATAATTGTTATTATGTTCCACTTTGAGCGTAAACATTATATCTTCTTTATGTTTGGAAGAAGATGGTTTTGATTTTGTAATAAAGAACAAATGTTGTTCAATTTATGTCAATGGTACGCTCTATGGTCATTGTCCATCATTGAATGGGCTATATGTGCTAAATCTTGAAGATAATTTTGTCTATAATGTTAATACGAAAAGACTCAAAACAAATGATTTGAATTCCGCTTATCTGTGGCATTGTTGCTTAGGCCATATAAATAAGAAGCGCGTGGAGAAGCTCCATAAAGATGGTCTTCTTGATTCATTTGATTTTGAATCATTTAACATGTGCGAGCCTTGTTTGCTTGGCAAGATGACTAAAACGCCTTTCACTGGTTCAAGTGAGAAGGCGAGTGACTTATTGGCCTTAGTACATACTGATGTATGTGGACCGATGAGCTGGGGCGCGAGGTGGATTTCATACTTCATTACCTTTTACCGATGACTTTAGTAGGTATGGCTATATCTATCTAATGAGGCATAAGTCTGAATCTTTTGAAAAGTTCAAAGAGTTTCGAATGAAGTGCAAAATCATTTGGGCAAAACAATTAAATTTCGCGATCCGATCGTGGAGGTGAATATTTGAGCCATGAGTTTAATGATCATCTTAAGAATTGTGGAATAGTTCTCAATCGACTCACCGAACGCCTCAATGGAATGGGGTTTCGAACGGAGGAATCGAACTTTGTTGGACATGTTTACGTCTATGATGAGTCAAACTGATCTTCCATTGTCATTTTGGGGATTTGCTCTAGAAATAGCTGCGTTCACACTAAATAGGGTTCCATCAAAATCGGTAGAGAAGACGCCATATGAGATATGGATCGGGAAGCGTCCCTCGTTGTCTTTTCTAAAGATTTGGGGCTATGAAGCCTATGTAAAACGTATGACGTCTGACAAGCTTCACGCCAAGTCTAATAAGTGCTTCTTTGTGGGGTACCCTAGGGAAACTAAAGGGTATTTTTTTTATAACCGAGAAGAGGGCAAAGTGTTTGTCGCTCGGCATGGTGTCTTTTTGGAAAAAGAGTTTTTCAAAAGAGCTAGTGGGAGCAAGGTGCAACTTGTAGAAATTTGGGAAATATTTGAAAATGTTTCAGCTCCTACTAACCCTAAACGGGAAATGCAAAATGTTGCAGAACCCGTGGTAGAGGCACCAGCCCCACGCAGGTCTACAAGGACTAGTCGTGCACCCGAGAGGTACATGTTCCTCACGACGGGACAGCGCGACGTGTTGTTGTTGGACAACAATGAGCCCAAAGACTATGAGGAAGCAATGGTGGGACTAGACTCTGGGAAATGGTTGGAAGCCATGAGATCTGAAATAAAGTCCATGTATGATAATCAAGTTTGGAACTTGGTTGATCTGCCTGATGGGGTAAAACCTATTGAGTGCAAATGGGTCTTTAAGAAAAAGATAGATATGGATGGAAATGTTCACATCTAAAAGGCACGATTGGTGGCTAAAGGTTTCAGGCAAATTCAAGGTGTTGATTATGATGAAACTTTTTCACCCGTCGCTATGCTTAAATCTATTCGGATCATGCTAGCAATTGCCGCATTCTATGATTGGGAATTGTGGCAAATGGATGTCAATACGGCTTTCCTAAATGGAAACCTAAGTGAGCATGTGTACATGACACAGTCTAAAGGTTTTATCGATCCAAACGATGCTGGCAAGGTATGCAAGCTTCAGAAGTCTATTTATGGACTGAAGCAAGCATCTCAGAGTTGGAATCTTCATTTTGATGAAGCAATTAAAGAGTTTGGCTTCATCAAGAATGAATAAGAACCTTGTATTTACAAGAAGTTTAGTGGGAGCGTACTTGTGTTTCTGATCTTATATGTAGATGACATATTATTGACTGGAAATGATATTCCAATGCTTGAAGCTGTTCAATCTTATTTGAGAAAATGTTTCTCGATGAAGGATTTAGGAGAAGCAGCCTACATCTCGGGCATAAAGATCTATAGAGATAGATCGACAAGACTAATTGATTAAGCCAAAGTACATACATTGATAAAATATTGAAACGGTTCAATATGCAAGATTCCAAGAAGGGTTTCTTGCCAATGTTGCATGGTATTCATCTAAGCAAGACTCGCAGTGCTTGACGACACGATGAGCAAAAGAAAATGAGTGTGATTCCATATGCTCCGCTTATTGAATCCATCATGTATGCCATGTTATGTACACGTCCAGATGTATCATATGCTCTAAGTGTTATGAGCAGGTATCAATCAAACCCGGGTGAAAGTCACTGGGCAGCTGTGAAGAACATCCTCAAATACTTATGTAGGACCGAGGACATGTTCTTGGTCTTTGGAGGAGAGGAAGAGCTGGTTGTAAAGGGTTACATCGACGCTAGCTTCCAAACCGACAAAGATGATTCTCGATCATGATCCGGTTTTGTATTCTGTCTCAATGGTGGGCAAAGTGAGTCGAAAAGTTCCAAACAAGAGACAAGAGCTAATTCCACGATCGAGGTCGAGTATATTGCGCCTTCAAGCCGCAAAGGAGGCCGTTTGGATCAAAAATTTGTTTCGAGTTGGGAGTTGTCGCTAGTGCATCTGCCCAAATGGACCTCTATTGTGACAATAGTGGTGCCATTGCACAAGCGAAGGAGCCTAGGTCTCACCAAAAATCCAAACACATACTCAGGCGTTATCACCTCATCCGAGAGATCATCGATAGAGGAGATGTGAAGATTTGCAAAGTGCACACAGATCTGAATGTCGCTGATCCACTGACAAAACCTCTTCCACAGCCGAAGCATGAGGCACACACAAGAGCCATGGATATTAGATACTTGCATGATGCACTCTAGTGCAAGTGGGAGATTGTTGGTGTTATGCCCTAGAGGCGATCATGTGAGATGATTGTATCGTACGTCTATGTTCATGTACTTATCAACTTCCATGAATAAATGTCACTCCTTTGTTCATTGAGTATGACTTAATTGTGAAACATATTGGTTATATGATATTATTCTAAACGATCCTCGTCACATATCATTATGTGGGACGATAGTGATCTCGACCAAAGACATGTATTGATTGATGGTAATGTTTCACATACCATAGATATGGAGATATCAAATCAATAATGTGGGCACATGTTAGAGAACATGGGGTTGATAGACCCACCCGAGACATCGATGAGATTGTTATCTTAGAAGTTCCATCGAGGTGTAGTCTCGAGTGGTATACCTATACGATCCTTTGACACGAGATTCTTATTGATTCTCAAAGATGTGTAATTGTATACTTTGAGTCATCAAACGCTTCTCCGTAGTGGGGAGTTATAAAGGTAGCTTACGGGTATGCCATGAAACATGACGTGAGATATAAGAGATCAAGATGGAATTTGCCCTCCTAGATAACGGAGAGATATCTCTGGGCCCTCGGTGTGGATGGATATGAAAAGTGCATGGTTATGCCAAAGTGATTAAAGTGTTAATCACTTAATTATATCCATTACATTGACGAGTGAATGGGTCGAGCTACCACAAGGATGGCACGATCTTGCCTTAAGCTTGACCGGTATCGCGTGGCAAAAGGATTGGTATATGAGTATATCAAGGTTCACCGATATCGATCACTCTGTGCATTCGGGGGACAACATGTCCTGCTAGGAACCACTGTTATCTGATGGTTTGGAAAAGAAGTTTCCAGGGCCATGGCCGTTTGCGCATGAACCTAACGGGTCGCACACTTAACGGGTTGGATCATGTCTGATGGATTGGATCCATTAGTGGGTTTACACGGATTTGGATCCTTTGGCGTCTTAATGGATTTCTACTGTAGAAGATCCATTAGTGTGAGTCCTAGTGGGCTTGTATCGTAGAAGGCCCGTTAGTGCACTCTATATAAAGGGGCGTGGGGGTGTGCAGCCAAGATGCTCTCCCTACCACAAACCCTAGCCGTCGCTGCATCCCACCGCCCCCTAAACCCTAGCCGCACACGTGGGTGCTAGCACACCCATGCGCGGTGATCCTACGTAGAGGCACCGTTGCATCTGCCTCGGCGCTGATTGGCGAGAACGTCTACTTCCTCTACAGCGTTGCATACGCGATCGCGAGGAGGAGACGATCAACTCCGACATCTACTACTGTACTTTGGAGTACGCAGGGACGCTTCACCCACTCTTCTTCCGCTGCTAACGTACTCCAAGGGTAATGATCCATGATCCACTACTCGCATGTATCCTGGTTGAATGCGTAGAAAATTTTGTTTTCGGCTAGCGTAGCCTACGCGTTTTCCAACACGCGGAGGCCCATCAGGTCCCTCCTGCTGAGATCGCCGCGAGCGTCGAGGTCGCAGTGCCTCCAGCCGTCGAAGACATCCACCTTCTAGAGGGCGGCGCAGAAGATCCGACCAAGGCCCCCGCAGTGGTTAGGACGAACGACGTCCCGACCATGGGGGATGAGGCCAACGTCACCGCCGGGGCCAAGCCCAATGAAAGATCGAGCCCTCTAGGGGGGAGGGTTCAGCACGAAGTCGCCACCAACTTGGCACCCACAGATCCATGCCCAAGCATCCGCGTGGCAGCAGCAGACGACTCCGCTCCAGGGACGTCAGGCAGCGGACCTGAGGGGTTCACCCGCGCAAGCTTTGAGAGCCGACTTGGCCAGGTAAAGGACCTTTTCTTCGCTTTTTGCTTGGAATGCCAGCTCGGGCTTCCTCCTTATTGTCTTTGTGACACGAGTTGCGCTTTTCCTTTGTCCATCGTAGGCAATCGACGGCGTGGCCCAAGGGCTCCAAGGTCTTCGGACGCATGCTGACGCGCTGAAGGCCCTCCTTGACCTGGTGGAAGCGCGGGAGGTCGAGAGCCACAAGCTCGTCGAGACCCTGTCGATCGAGCAAGAAGAAGCTGAAAAGAAGGACAAGGAGCTCAACGACCTCCGCAAGACGATGAGGGCGCAAGAGGCCACTCACGCATCCGAGCTCGAGCAGGCCATCGCCACCGAGCGCGACCACGGGCACAAGGCCGTGGAGCAAGAACGTGCGATCGCTAAGGCGCCGGCCGAAGCGGGCCAAAATAGAGGAGCCGAGAAGGCGTAGAGATCGTGCAACTTCTATGGCGAAGCCATCCCCCGAGCTCGAGGGCAAGGTCTGGGAGCTCGAGGAGAAGCTGGAGCGGGTCAGCAAGGCAGGAAGAAGCACCCTATCACAGCTCCAAGACGAACGACATCGAGAGGCCGATGCTTCTGCCGAAGCCCTCCAGATCCAGGGCGAGCTGTCGACCCTGAGGGCCCGGGTCGCCGAGCTCGAGCAGGAGAAACTTGCCCAGGAGATGGCCCTGTAAATAAGTCGGAACTTGATTTCCTGTAACAATGTTTAGCGAATCGAGAAACATCAGTAGAGTAATATGGGTTTTGGTAGCAAGAATTTGCGCCTTGGTCTAACTAAGAGTTTCTTAGACAAAGAAATTTTTGAGTTTTTTTTACGGCTATGTACTTGGTCTTTCATCGGTAGTATATCCTCATCTAGCCCCCGTTGGGTCCAAGGTCGAGCAACGCCGGCCTTGGGCGCAAAGATTAGACGTCTGCACAGAGCCTGCAAGCTCGGATAAGAAATCCTTAGGGGAAAGACATCAGCCTATGAGGAGAAAAACCAAGACTTTCAGTGCCATAGTTGTTTCCGAACCAAACATTCGAATCCTGACCATGACTTCACGTATTACTCGTTGGTTCAAACCTTGAACTTTAGTTCGGACCCTAGCGCAGAGGGAACTGTGTTGCGAAGAGTTTTCGACTTACGTTTAGCTTGACCACTGGACATGAACTTCTAAGCTTCAACATTTGGACCAAGATCAGGTGTGCTTGTGATCAAGGTCGGGTTCGAATAGAAAAGAGCGCAAAGTACAAGACGAAATTCATTAAAAAGCGCAAAGACCAAGAACTGAAACGATAACTCTGTTGAAATTGAAGATATAGGGCGTTACACATAAAATTTTCGAAGTTGGTCTATGTTCCATGAGCTAGAGAGCTCTCTGCCAACGGGCATCGCTAGCCGATAAGCCCCCGTGCGATCTATTGAAATGACTCTGTAGGGGCCCTCCCACCATGGGGATAACTTGTTGGTGTTGGACGGAGCCTAAATCCATCTCAGGGCTAGGTCCCCAACAAGGAGCTCCCTAGGTCGTACCGATCGAGACGCATGTATGCGAAGAGCTTGCAGTATCTGTTGATCGTAGTAGTGCGGCAGATCTTACTTCTTCCACGAGGTAAGGTCAAGAGACCGTTCTTGCTCGAAGTCGATCTGGTCGACTGCCGACTCTAAGCGGAGCCAGGCGTGACCTCTCGGAGGTAGGGCGACCGGATTCAACACGAGCCTAAGGGTGTGGACCCTATTGCTCGGCTGGTCGTGGTATGAATAGACCATAGGACGGTGGGAAGTTCATCCACCCAGGTCTTGCCGAATCGTTCGAGCTCATCTGAAACTCGTTTTTTCATGCCTTGAACAATTTGTCCGTTGGCGCGTTCCACTGCTCCATTGCTCTGCGGGTGGGCCACCGAAGCACAGCATACTTTGGTACCGATGTCTTCGCAGTACTCTTGGAACAGTTCACTGGTAAATTGTGTTCTATTGTCAGTGATAATCCTACATGGAATCCCATACCTGGTGACCACGAACAAGCGGAAGAACTTGACCGCCGCACGAGCCGTGATGGTCGAGACAGGTTCGGCTTCGACCCATTTGGTGAAGGTATCGATGGCGACGAACAAGAACTTCTTCCCCCCGACCACTTGCGGGAAGGGGCCAAGGATGTCTAGCCCCCAGGTCGAGAAAGGCCAAGCAAGCAGAATGGTCTGGAGTGCATAGGCAGGCTGGTGAGACTTTCGAGCATGGAATTGGCAGGCTCGACAGGCGCGGACGATGTTGCGAGCATCCTGGAGCGCTGTTGGCCAATAGAACCCCATGCGGAAAGCTTTCCCAACCATGGTCCTGAAAGAAGAATGCGCCCCACAAAGACCTGAATGAATGTCGTTCAACAGGTACTTACCCTCCTCCAAGGTGACGCACTCTGTCAGGATGCCGGAAGAATTCCGATGATAAAGCTTGCCGTCCACAAGCCTGTACGAGCTCGCTCGACGCTTGACCCTGCTCCTCTCCGCAGGATCGGCTGGAAGTTTTCCCTTCGTGAGGAAATCATGAATTGGCTTGGCCCATGAGGGGACATCTTCAATGAAGGCGACCAAGGCCCCTTGGTCGGAGATCGAGGGTGACGTCAAGGTCTCCAGGATCACATCTGGAGGAACCTCATCGTCGGACGACCCTAGCTTGGAGAGGAAATCTGCGTCAGAGTTGTCTTTCCGTGCCACATGCGTGATCTCCAGGTTCTGGAACCACTTCTCCATTTTACGCGCTTCGGCGTGGTATTTGGCCATGGAGTCCTCTGAGCATTGATAGCCCTTGTTGAACTGGTTGACAACGAGCTGCAAATCGCCCTTGATGACCATCCGTCGAACACCCAGCGACTTGCAAGCTCGGAGCCCCGCCAGTAGAGCTTCATATTATGTTGCATTATTTGTCACTGGGAATCCAAATCGAACCACATACCTCAGTCGGTCGCCCTGCGAGGTGAGGATGAGGATCCTAGCCCCCAAGCGTTTGAAGGACCTCGAACCGTTGAAGTACATGACCCAGGGCTTCTCCTTCTCGACCTCGAGTTCGGGAGTCGGCTGCGAGGTCTGCTCGACCACGAAGTCGGCGAGCACCTGCGACTTGATGGCCGTGCGCGCCACGAATTGGAGGTCAAAGACAGCTAGCTCCATAGCCCACTTGCGTCGACCCCGACCTCTGGATTCCTCAAGATCTCCCCGAAGCGGAAGTTGCTCGGGGCGACCATGGAGTGAGCCTAGAAATAATGCGAGCTTGCACGGCCATTAGGAGGCGTCTGAGAATTTCGGACTCGAGGATAATGCTCCTTCGGCCCGTGGAGAACCTCGCTGACGTAGTACATCGGGTGCTGCTGTGCCCCCCGCTTGGCCACGAGGACGGCGCTAACGGCCTGGGCGGTGGCTGCGAGGTAGAGCAGCAATTGCTCGCCTAATTGCGGGATCGTGAGCAAGGGTGGGCTTGATAGGTATACCTTTAACTCGTCGAAGGACCGCTGAGCCTCAAGCGTCCACTCGAAGCTCCCCTGCTTGCGCAAGGCCCTGAAGAAAGGCAATCCACGCTCACCAAGCCTCGAGATGAATCGGCGGAGGGTGGCCATGCGGCCGGTGAGGCACTGCACCTGTTTCACTGAGCTCGGAGGGGCCATCTTCTCTATTGCCTCAATCTTTTTCGAGTTCGGGCTGACACCTGAGCCTCTGATCATGTAGCCGAGCACCTTCCCAGAAGTAGCGCCGAATACACATTTCTCCGGGTTGAGCTTGGTCCCATGCCTGTTAAGGTTGGTGAAGGTCTCCCCAAGGTCTCGAACATGGTCAGCTTCAACGGAGCTCTTGACGATGATGTCGTCCACGTAGACTTCGAGGTTGCGGCCAATCTGAGGCTCGAATATCTTGGTCATCAGGCACTGGAAGGTCACGCCAGTGTTGCGGAGACCAAACGACATGGTCGTGTAGCAATAGGTCCCGAACGGCGTGATGAACGATGTCTTGCTCTCGTCGTCAACCGCTAGCCTGATCTGATGGTATCCAGAATAAATGTCCAAGAAACTGATCAGCTTGGTATTTGCTGTGGAGTCGACGATCTGGTCGATATGCGGGAGAGGAAAGTTGTCCTTCGGGCACGCTAAATTTAACCCCGTATGGTCCACGCACATTCTCCACTTCCCGCCCTTCTTTTGCACGATGACGGGGTTGGCCAGCCATTCGGAGTAGTCGATCTCACGAATGAAGCCGGCCTTCAGTAACTTGTCGAGGTTCTCTTTGATTATGGCAACCTTCTCGGGGGAGAAGCGTCGTAACTTCTGGTGCACAGGGCGGTAGCCGGGGCGCACCTGCAATCTGTGCTCGACCACCTCCCTCGGGACGCCCGGCATGTCCGCCGGCTCCGAAGCAAAAATGTCCTTGTTGGCGCGGAGGAAGGTGACGAGCTCGAGTTCCTATTTGGAACTCAGCTCAGCCGAGATGTGGACGCACTTGGACGAGTCCCCCTCTTCGAGCGGCATAGCCTTCGCTTTCATTGGCCGATGACCGCCTTCTAGCGGGCGACTCCACGTGGCTGGTCTGAGGCCTGCCGAGGCAAAGATGTCGGGCGAGGGTTAAGGCACAGGTCTCACAACCGTGAGCCCCGCACAGTGATGATGCCACCAGGACCCGGGAGCTTCATGCAGCGATGGCCGTAGTGGTTGGCCGCCATGAACTTGACCAGAGCCGGACGCCCGAGGATGGCGTTGTAAGGAAGATCACCTTCGACCACCTCAAAAGTGATCAGCTCGGTACGGAAGTTGTCCGAGGCGCCGAAGGTTACGGGCAGAACCACTTGCTCCAGAGGAGTGGTCGAGCTCCCGGGGACGATCCCGAAGAAAGGAATCGCAATATTCTTGACCTGTGACCGGGGAATTTGCATCCGGTCAAGAGCATTAACTAACAGCAAATTGAGGGAGTTCCCCCATTGACCATGACCCACCTGACCACGGGGTCACGACCAGGGCAGTCTTGAGATCCCTAGACATACCTTAAGGGGTGTCTTCCTGAGTGAAGGTTATCGAAGCCCCGACCCATTTGTAGGGTTGATCCGTGGGCTTTCCGATGGTAGCCTGGTAGACAGTGCGCGCGACATCCTTGATCTCGCGCTGGGATTAATATGCCGATGAGCCACCGAAGATAACGTCGATCCGGCGATCTCCCTGCTGGAAATCCAGGTTGAGGTCAGCTTGGTCCTCACCGGCGTTCACCCTGTCGGGCTGATCCCCCTCTTTCGGGAACGTGTGCATCTCTCCACGCCCATCGTAGAAGGCCTCCAGCTTGGTCTACCAAGCCCTGCAGCTTCGTAGATCGTGGCCCAGAGCCCTGTGAAACAGGCAAAACTTGCCTTCATCGAACCGAGGTCGCCCCTCAGAATCTTGTGGGCGACCATCGGCCTACCGCGGCCCAGACCAGCGCTCTTCCTGCCGAGATCGGCGCGGCGCCTGTTGAGGTCGTAACGGATTTCGCTGGGGACGGAGCCCATCCTGGGCCTGATCCCGCACCTCCATGACCTCGCGACGACCATCCGCCAAGACGGTTACCCGAGGTCGGCCATCACCGAGCTTGTGGTCTCTCTTCCTCTTCTTGGCGGTCGAGCCTTGGTCGGTGCCTTTGGCATTGGAGGGCCCAGCCTCGCTCGAGTTGACGCCAAGCCTACCTTGGTCGTAGTCGCGCTTTCAACGAACCGCGTCGTCTGCGTCCGCGTAGCGCTCCGCCATGCGAAATAGCTTGCCGACGGTGAGCCTTGTCGTAATCTCCAGGTCTTCAGTGAGGCACCGATCGCGGACGCCGAACTTGAACGCCTTGATCACGGCCTCGTCGGAGACGCTCGGGATCAGGTTCCTAGTGCGGATGAACCATCGCACAAAGTCGCGGAGAGGTTCATTCTTCCCCTGGATAACCCAGTCCAGGTCTTTCTCCCTTCCAGGCCGCTCGTAGCAGCTCTGGAAATTTGAACAGAGGGCGTTCTGAATCTGGCGCCACGAGCGGAAGGCACCAGGCTTCTAGCTGAAGAGCCAGGTGCAGGCGGCACCATCCAAGACGGTAGGGAGGTAGTTGGCTATCACGTACTCATCTCCCCCTGCAACCAGGACGGTGGTGGTGTAGATTAACAGGAACTCATCAGGGTTCTTCGTTTCGTCAAACCGCTCGATCAAGGCAGGCTTGAAGCGAGCCGGCCAGCGCACCATCCGAAGGTCGTCGGAGTACGCCGCTCAGCTGTTGGCCGGAACAAGGGCACGCCTTTGGAGGTCGCCGTCGGCAAGGCTTTCGCCGCTGTTGGACTCAAAGTCGAGGCCGCCTCGATGACCCGACCTTCGACGAGAGCGGCCGTGGCGTCAAGCACGGGAGTCGCCTGGGAGATATCGCAGGCGATCTTGGACTCTGCGGCGTCTGAGCGGGATATCCGGGGAAAGGCTCCCAGACCCGCTGCTGTCTGACAGTGAGCTAACGTAGCTCGATTGACGCCAAACTCCACTTGGGTTTGCGCCCGCTGGGCGACGACGTGGTGGAGTCGGGGACACATCCCGGAGCTACTGGTGAGAAGGTGCCTCCTGCCGGGGAGGCGATTGGTGAGCGCGTTGGCGTCGACGTGACGAGTTGTCGTCGCTTCTCAGGGGATGAGTCCTCGAGCGACGATTCTGGAGCTGCGGAGGCATGCCTTCTGTCGCGGCACGATCGAGCTCGTCGGCCAGGGCTCGGCCGAAGAGTTCCGACCTCACCCGGTTTGGATCAGCCACGACTCGGGCAATCGTACGAAGGCACTCTCCTGAGGGAGGGAGCCTGGGATGGCCGGACGAGGTGCCGGCCTTTTCCTAGTCTTCTCGCCGGAGGGCCGTTATGGCCTGGTTGATGGCGACATGCACCATCCGACGAGCATCTTCAGGGGTCTGCAGGTCGCGTTCACCATCTGCCACGCTCATGTCATGGCTATCTGCCATGAAGACATGCTGCTCGCACAGCGGGGGTGAAGGCGAAAACAGGGACGTAGAGTCGTCGCGCTTGGGTTCTGCGCCCGAGCCCACACTTGAAGAATGTCCTTCGGCAGAGTGCGCCATGCTCCTGAGACCTTGATGTCTTTTCTTCGAGTGAGCGAAGCTATCGGGCCCCACGGTGGGCGCCAGCTGTCAACGATCGGGATCGCCTGATCGCAAATGTGGAGAGGGTTAGTGAGATTCCGGGACCCAAGAAAGAGCCTTACTCAAACGAAGGAATTGGTTTGACGCGGTGCTGGTCGGAGCACGGTGACAACGAGCGTGACACAGAGAATTATACTAGTTCGAGCCCCTAAGAAGGTAACAGCTCTACTCCAGTCTCGCCCGAGGGCGCAGGTTTTCACTATCTTTGTATATGGAGGGATTTACAGTATTAGCTCGAGCTTGTAGTCAATGGCTATCATTCTATAGCTCGTGCTGGTGTGTGTATCTGGGCCGCCCAGTCCCCTTCTCCTGCGAGATCTTTATATCCTCCTGGACGCAGCCTGCAACAGATGAGAGAGATTCCCGGAGTAGTGGCCTCGTGCGCATTGAACGTGGGTTGAAACCGCCCCGGATATGCTGCCCACGTCTGCCTTAACGCCACTATCTAGGTCCTGGTAACCGCCAAGTGAGCGCACGCCCTAAGACCTGAGAAGAAACCGCCCCGAACAAGAGCTTTCACATCCCCCGAGCCCGAGGTCGTGCGGGATCGAGCTCTTGGCTGAGGCAGGCCCTAGGTCACGCGGGGCTACAGGGACCAGGTCGTGGTCGATATCCCCGAGCAAGGGGCCTGTTGACCATGCTTTGACCGGATCGATCATAACTTAGTCCCCTCAACTTTGCTGAGAGCTACAGCCTCTAAAGAGAGAAACTTCTGATGAACTTTGGCCCTTCGAAGATGAAGAGCCATCTTTCTTCCTTCCTTTTGAGAGAAATTTGCTGCATACATGATATTATTAACAAAAGAAGGATAACTAATAAATGAAGGATATTTTGAAAATTAAAAAATAAGACAAGATATTATTAGCAAAAGAAGGATAACTAATAAATGTAGGCATACTTATTATAAGTCCTCATCCTGAGGAGGTTCAATGGAAATATTTTGTGCACTTCCATGATGAGGCATGGATCTATGACCATTTTGCGAGCCATTTGAGCCACGACAAGAGCGTTTCTTGCTTCGAACATTTTCAACAATAACATCTGTTGTATTGCCAACTATTTTGTCAATTCCCAACCCAAGATCAACCTGAAAGGAGCTCGGTAAACCATCTGCTTGATATGCTTCTTGAACGGTGTTGTCAACATCGTTTCACCATAGTCGCGCGCCTAGGAGTTGGCAAGCCACCGGTAGGATTAACCTTTTGAAAAACCCACCAAGATGACAAGTTTTGCAAGGTATATGGATACGACAAATAATACACCTGTTCAACTTGATGAGCAAGCACAAATGGATCATAGCCAGTGAGACGTGATTGATGATTAACTTCGACCAGACCAACTTTGTTGTTACGCTTTATCCCTACCCTTGGTACTATATTAAACCAGTCACAATAAAAGAAGACTACTCTCAGGTCTTTAGCTCCCCCGAACTTGAATTCTACTATGTTTTGAATCACACTATAGTACTCTGTTTGGCGTCCATTCACATCATAGGCTTTAGTGACAACTCTGCTATTTGTTGTCGCTAATTGTGGATGTGTTGCTTCAAATTTTGCAGAGCGAAAGCGAAATCCATTTACATCATAGCATCCAAAGCTCTTCGCTCTGTGGGATAGTTGTGCTAGGTCTTCATGAACGATGTTGTCACTCATACACTGCAAGGGGTGGAGCGTTCATTCAACCATATATTTAACTTAAATGAAATATTTGTATGTGTTGAAAGAAATTTACATGTTGTCGAAACCACGCCACAAAATTGGGGCCTCCTCGTAAACCTTCACGCCGTAATTTGTCCAGCTTGTTTGGGGGTAGGTTGTTGTTGATCTCCAATATTGTTGATCAAACAATCTATCAAAAATTTATTGAAGTTACAATATTGGTCAAGAAAGAAAGTTAGAAATGCTAATACTTACTCAAATACTTGTCCATTTCTCGATGTTCGTGATACATATACAACAATGTGGCATTCCATTCCTCCAAAGGTAGAGCGTGATTCAAACTTCCACCAACAACCTTACCTTTCCACAGAATATTTTGATTCATCGCGGTGAATGTCTTGAGAGGTGTGATATCGTGGTATATGAATATTGATCTTTGTGTTCATCGCTGAAATATGTGCTTGTGTAGTACGATATCTCCTTGAGATAAAATGCTTCTGCGATACATGCTTCTACTCGTGCCTTGTTACGGATGGTTGCCCGAATTTGTTTAAGATTTCGTTCTATTGGTGTACATCCATCGGTATTGCACGGGACCGCCAACCTCCGCTTCATATGGCAAATGCAACAATAGATGTTGCATTGCATTCATAAAGCCTAGTGGGAATACCTTCTCCATTTTGCATATAAGCATCGTGATATCCTTTTTCAATTTTCGCATCATTGTATTGGATACTTCCTTGGCACATAACTGCTTATAGAAAAAACTAAGTCCTGCTAATATTGTCCAAACTTCTTCTTTAAAGTAACCACAGAACATTACAGGGAGTAGCCTTTCTATTATAATATGGTAATCATGACTCTTTAGGCCATTTAACTTTCCAGTTACAATGCTCACCGCACGCCTCAGGTTTGATGCATAACTATCAGAAAATTTGATATTCTTCAACCATACAAGTATCTCTTTCTTTTCCGCTGATTTAAGGAAATATGGAGCTCATGGTTTCCCTCTACGTCCTTCTTTATCTTCTCTCACCTCTAGGGTTGGGCGGTCACATATCTCGGCCATATCTTTACGTGCCTTCATATTGTCTTTTGTTTTATCTTTGAAGTCAAAACAAATGCTGATGATGCTCTCGGCAACATTTCGTTCTTGATGCATAACATCAATATTATGCAAAAGAATTAGAAATTTAGCATATGGAAGATTCCAAATGGAAGATATGTGAGTCCAATTGGGTGTTTATTTAACCCCTTCAATCCCATCATCTGTTCGGACTAGCTGATTATGCCAAGCAACAATCTCATGGCTGGTAAGACACTTCGGTGGACCCTTCATAATGATTGTGTCTTTATGAAATGCATTTCTCTGCGTTCTAAATGGGTGATCACAAGGCGTGAAACGCCTATGGTAATCAAAGAAGCAAAACTTGCCACCATTTTTCAAATGAAATGCATTAGTATCATCCATGCATATTGGACAACATAACTGACCATGTGTGCTCCATCCCGAGAACATGTCGTATGCAGGAAAATCATGTATGGACCAAAGATATGCAGCACGCAAGGTAAAATACTCTTTTCTACTATTGTCATATGTCCTCACCCCATTCTACAACTGCTTCAACTCATCAACCAAAAGCTGCATGAACATATCTAAATGTTTTCCAGGATGATCAGGCCCTGGTATGACAAGGGTTAGAAATACAAACTCATCCTTCATGCATAGCGAGGGAGGAAGATTTTATGGAATTACAAAGACAGGCCAGCAAGAGTATGAGGCTGCACTTGTGTTAAAAGGTGTGAAACCATCAGTGGCCAACCCAATCCTCACGTTATGAGGTTCTTTGGCGAAATCTAGGTCATATCTATCTAATACCTTCCATGCTTCTCCATCCGATGGATGACCCATAGAACCCTTGTTGATACGTATGCCTTTCTTATGCCACCTCATATATGCCGAGCAATGACTTTGATAAGTCGACCATTGGAGTCTTGGTGTGAGAGGCGTATCGTAACACCTTGATCGGTACTCTTGTTGGCAAAGACAATTCCTCTTCGCTCAATAGCTCCACATATCTAGATTTCTTGCAATATGTACAGTGATTTGCATTTGCATTTTCTTTCCAAAACAACATATAATTATTGATACACACATCAATCTTTTGGTAAGGCATTCCAAGGCCGGACAGAAGTTTTTTGGAGTTGTAGAAGTCCTTTGGTATCTTATGAGGCTTTAGTAGAATTTTAGATATCAAATCAATCAGATCATTGTAACAACCTATAGAGAAGTTGTACTTTGATCTGATAGCCATTAGTCGTGTCACGGTAGCAAGCTGTGTAACACTCGTGGACTCATGCAAAGGTTCTTTCGAAGCTAAAATAAGACTAAAGAATTCCTTAACCTTTGGCCCGGGTTGATCCTCAAACTGTTGAATAAAATCACCCATCATTTCATCCATTCAATCCTCTGGGTCATCGTAAGCATCGACCGGATTGGACATATGTCCTTGCGGGGCCTCACCATGCTCATACCATGTCTGATAATCCGGCATGAAACCATATTTGCATAGGTGGCGCTCCATATCAGACTTGACATGCTGAGCATAATTCCGACACCTAGAGCACGGGCACTTTGCCAAACCACCACCTGGAGATGAGGAGTACACAAGATCCACGAAAGCTTGTGTATTCACCATCCACTCTTTTGTGGGCATCTTATTACTTCTCCAACCACTGTACATCCACGCACGATCATCTCCCATTTTCTACGCACTAGGTTATGCAGATGAAATTTCACTCAAATACTACAGCATGTCATAAAACCCATACTTTGCCATTCATCTCCAGGCTGTCCAAAAACACCATCAAGTTTCAATTAGAGAACCACCATCAAGTTTCAATTAGAGAACCACTAGAGGATATTCTAATTGATGAAAGTACAATTTACATACATAGTGTCGATTCCAATTTAGAAAATAGTGTTGATTCCTGTAATGCATCACACATCTCTACCTAATGCATGGATCGGCTAGACAATATTTGTAGTTCTCTCAAGTATTGGTTTTCATCTTCCTAATTTGCTTAACTAAATGAGTGGACATGCAAGCGCAAGCAAGTGATGAGGTTTCAACCGCAACAGTTTATCAACAATGTGCAGTGGGTTCTTCATTTGTGGAGTGACATACGTATATGTATATGATTACAACATAAAGCAAGGCATCATTCAGCGAGATTACAAATATAAAGCAAAGCATGAACTATTAACATATATGGAACCATATTAACGATCGAAAATTAACATTAACGATGCTAGGACATATATTAACATTGAGCATAATTAACATTACTAACATTGAGCATATACTACTAACACCAAATTATGAGTTAATATATTACTAACATTGAACATATACTACTAACAATACTAACATTGAGCATATACTACTAACACCAAAAACATTGAGCACAACTAACTTTATAATATAACATTTAGCAAATACTAACATTGAGCACAATTAACATTGAGCATATACAACTAACATTGAGCACAATTAATTTTAACGATATTAGGGCATATTTTTTAGCAATCAAAATCACTAAATACATTACAAATTTCTACATCCATCGAGGAATTAAACTTTACCTACGGACGGCGGCGTATGGCTTGCCATGAGAGGGGAGGCGGCATGGCCATGAGCGACAGCATGGACTTGGGCTTGGGCCAGGCTTTTCCCCTGGAGCATTTTCGTCAACCCAAGCGCAGGCCGACGAAAATACCTACCGCGCCCACCACGTGGCATTGTGTCGTCGGCTCTGGCTGTCAAAAATACAAGCGCATGCCATGTGGTGTTTTTTTGTCGGCCTGGACCGACGAAAATGGTCCCAAAATTTTTTTTGAAAATCCTAGGTGCGTGTTTTCCTTATTTTCGTCAGCTTTGTCGCGCAAACCGACAAAAATAGCTCTAATTTCGTCGGTTTCGCTGGGCTGACGAATTTATGCATTTATTTACGTCGGTTTTTTTGGCCGACGAAAAAAAGTAGAGCCGACGAAAAAAATGTCGTTTCCTGTAGTGATAGATGCGCAGCGAAGGTCCACCGAGATCCTCTCGGTGCTAGTCACGGTCTTCGGTAGCCTCACACTAGAAAGCTCAGATTGGATGGGTGTTTTTCAGGAGTAGGCAAATTTGATCGATTACTAATAGAACAAGAGCCGGCTTCTCCCTCTTAATATAGGGCTAGCTAATGGGACTGAACCAAAAATGTTGGAGCACTCCCGATTAACGCGCGAGATGGTGGGCCTAGCCCCCAAAAATTTCAGTATTGTTAGTTATGCTGAAGATCACAACTAACATTCTCCCTCTTGATCGTAAGGCTAATATCATAAGTCCATACTCAACAGAACAGCACCACCAAGATAAAGTATTTCAGCGGTCAGAAAGTGCACCGCTGAAACCCCAATATCTATAGTGCAATATTCTGTCTCGATAGGATAATTACTTATTCTTAACGGGAATTGGTTTTTTTCTTATGGTCCTCATTTTCAGAAATAGATTCTTTCCAACAAACCCATGCTGGTAACATACTCTCAAAAGAGACTGGGTGGAAAACCTTTGGTAAGTGGATCCGTAAGCATAGACTTAGTACTTATATGCTTTACATCAGTTGTCTGATCCTGGATTCTAGCTTTCACAACAGGATTCTTAATGTCAATGTGTTTGGCAGCACTACTTGACTTGTTGTTACTCGAATAGAATACTACGGCCAAATTATCGTAGTGTATAAGTAGTGGTTTAGATATGTTGTCTATCACTTTAATCCTGAGATAAAATTCTTAAACCATACAACCTGCCCAATAGCCTTATAACATGCCACAAACTCAGCCTGCATCGTTGATGATGCAGCAAGTGATTGTTTAGAGCTTTTCCATGAAATGGCTCCTCCTGCAAGTGTGAAGATATAACTTGATGTGGATTTCTTATTATCAATATAATCTACAAAGTCAACGTCCGAATAGCCCATAACCTCAAGGGTATCAGACTTCTTATATGTGAGCATGAAATACTTTGTGCCCTATATATAGCGCAAAGCTTTCTTAACAGCTTTCCAGTGGTCCAACCCAAGATTTGATTGATATCTGCCAAGCATCCCGGTTACGAATGCTAAATTAGTGCGAGTACAAACTTGAACATACATAATGCTTCCGATAACTGAAGTGTAAGGAATCCTCTTCATCTTATCAGCTTCTAATTGATTCCTTGGACATTGGAATGTTCCAAACTTATTGCCCTTAACAATATGAGCAGGCATTGCAAATCAATTATGCATATTAAATCTCTTAAGCACTCTGTCAATGTACACCCTTTGGGATAGGCCTAATATCCCTTTGGACCTATCTTGGTGAATCTCAATGCCCAAAACATAAGAGGCATCACCAAGATCCTTCATGTTAAAGTTAGTGGAAAGAAATCTCTTGGTCTCATACAACATATCCTTATCGCTCCTAGCTAATAAGATATCATCCATATAAAGCACTAAGATAATAAATTTGCTCTCTTTAGTTTTAATATATATGCAATTGTCCAATTCATTTTCTTTGAAACTAAAATTTCTTATGGTCTCATTGAACTTAAGGTACCATTGTCTAGACACTTATTTTAGTCTATAGATGGATTTCTTAAGTCAACATCCCATATGCTCCTTGCATTCCATAACAAAACCTTCTGATTGTTCCATGTAAACATTCTCATAAAAGTCACCATTAAGAAATGCAGTTTTAATATCTATCTGATGTAGCTCTAAATCATAATGAGCAACAAGTGCCATGACAATTCTTAGTAAATCTTTCTTTGAGACGGGAGAGAAATTATATACATAATCAATCCCCTCTCTTTGTGTAAACCCTTTTGCTACAAGCCTTGCCTTGAATCTTTCGACATTTCTCTTAGAGTCATGTTTAGTATTATAGACCTATCTACAGTCTACTGTTTTGACTCTATCATGAATTTCTATTAAATCCCAAATGTCATTAATGCTCATAGACTTTATTTCATCCTGTATGGTCTCAAGCCACTTGGGTGCATCCTTAGCCATCATAGCCTCCTTAAATGAGATAAGATCATCTACCTTCCCTATGTTATTTAGATCTTTATTCATGTATATGACATAGTCATTTGGGATGGTAGACCTTCTTATCCGTTGTGATCTCCTTAGTGGTTCATTAGTTAAAAACAAGGGGCTGCTTAGGCTCATCATTAGGTGCTATACTGTAACGTCCCGAAAATTGGCCCGATTTTAATTTTTGGAGTTATTTAAATTTTTGTGAATTAATTAAAAGTTAATTTGTTTTTATTTGAATTTATCTGAATTTTTGGAGTTAATTGAAATTTTTATGGATTTTTGAGAAATTGTTGGATTTAAATAAAACCAAAATTTATTTATTCTTCTCTTGATTAATTAATATCAGAAAAAGTATTTATTAAAAATAAATGAAAATATTTTATTTAGGCTCAAAATGATCTGAAATATTTTCTAGAATTTTTCTAGTATTTTTAGTGCCCTAAATAATTACTTTGAATTTCTACATTTATTTTTATTCAAAAGTCGAGAAATCCTTTAGCTACTGATGTTGGGCCGCCCAACACCGTGCTCATCTTGATGGAAAACCCTAACGCGCTCCGCCCCGACCGTCCGATCTTGATCGAACGGCCGACGTTGATCGCGCTTGCCTCGGGACGAAGACCGACGCCGCCGTCAGCCGGTAGGGTGCCGTGGATAATGTCAGAGATTTTGCGCGAGTTCCAAGACGTGTCCGAGCATGTGAAGTACATCACCGTGCTCAAGACTTCATCCCGCCATTTCCTCATCATCTCTCGCCACCGGCCCATCCGTAGCGGCGCTTAGAGCTCGCCAGAAGTTGCCTCTTCCTCCTCACTTCTTCTTCGTCTTCCGCCGTTCCGCCATTTCGCCGCACCTAAGACCAGCCTCGAAGTTCCTGCGCAGCCACCAGATCCGTGGAGCTACTTCTTCCGACCGAGAAGCTCGGAACGCGCCGCCTGCGTGTCATCTTCCCTAAGTCCGGCGACCAGCCGCCGCTCCTTCTCGACTCTCGCGTGTAATCTCACCACGGATCTTCATCCAACGCCCGAGGTAACGCCACGATTCTCGTAAATAGTGAACCGCCGTAGTTTCAGCGCCGCCGGATTCGAATCCAATGGTCGTGGGTGAATGGTAGGCGTGGCTTGATGTTTCTCGACGTGTCGGGCCGGCGACGTGGGGCCGAAAGCATCGTTCACCGGGCCCACTTGTCGGTGGGAGGACCGCCGTGGTGTCTTTGGCGTCGGCGCGGACGTCACCGGCCCACTTGTCAGTGATCGGAACCGACGTGGACGTCCTGGTGCCGACGAGTGTCGCCGAGAAGAATTAATCCGGATTTTCAGTAGAAAAATAAATAGAATAACTCGATTATTCATTTTTGAATTTCAGCAAAACTTGAAAATGCTATAACTTTCGCATTTTAACTCGGATTTGAGTGATTCCAGTGCCCAAAAATTTGTAAAAATGTAAGCTATTTAATGATGATTTTTATTTTATTTTTGGTGATGGTCTTACTATCTGTATTGAGTGCTATTGTATGTTTGCTTGCGTGCGCATAGACTCCGAGTCGCCGGAATTCGCCGAGGGTGGATTTGAGGATTCGCCATGAGCTTCGACCGTAACCAACAGCTTTTTGAAGGCAAGTCATGCTTTGACCATGTTGCCCCTAGATTTCGAAAATATATTTTGATTCAATTATTGCATGCTATGTTAAGTATAAATGATGTTGCTTATATGGGAACAATAGTTAAAATACCTATCTTGTTTATGCCACCTTGATTATAATGTTTATATGCCCTGAAAATCTTTGTCCACCCTAAGATGTTTAATATGTTGGATATTAATATGATGCCAACACGGGAGGCTAGACCGTGATTAGTAGCTTAGCCAGCTTATGTGTGATGAATGAATTTCAAATAACAAATGAATATTGCCTAACCAATTATGGAACGCATTTTTGTAAAAGTGCGATGATGTCATACAATGGAATTGGAATAGTAACCTGTGTGGTGCTATTCGTAAATTGATGTGAACAATGGCATGTGTTGCTTAAATATAAAGTGGGGTGGGAAATGTTTTGGACCGGGGCAAGTGGCAAGAAGGCTCCGTGCCAAGTGGGCCTGTGTGGCAATGGGTTGTATGAAAGATTGTGAAGGCTATGTGCCGAGATGTATAAAATGGTTGTCTTGCCCGGGACAGTTAAGGACTTAACCTTGCGAGCCTTTGAACTGAGTTCCGTGTACAACCACTTGTCCGGAATGGGACGGACCTAGTTAAGTAGGTTTCTAACCTCTTTCCTTTGAAACTCGGGGTGACAAAGGCACACCAAAGGTAATCAGGGGAAGCGCACTGTGC
The DNA here is from genome assembly GCA_036346375.1 of Guadua angustifolia. NCBI lineage: Eukaryota > Viridiplantae > Streptophyta > Magnoliopsida > Poales > Poaceae > Guadua > Guadua angustifolia. The sequence continues at coordinate 6,127,457 of CM070501.1, forward strand.
TACGGCTTGGTACCCATTCAACAGTGCTTGCTCTGTCTAAACTTCGCTCGAGGAGGGAAGTGTTAGAAGGAAATATCGGAGGGGTTCAACGGTTAAATGTTAGTCTCTCGAAAGACTTTGTTGCAATCAATCGCTTATGTGGTGAACGATCGTATCCTCGTGGGTAAAGTGTACGACCTCTGCAGAGTGTGTGTGTGAATCTATTGAATAGTCAGTGTCCGTGGTAATGGACATTGCTCGGTGATTACTGATCAAGGGTTAGATTTTAAAATAAAAAATGTGGTTTGGGAGGTGTGTGCCAAAAGAATCAAATTAGAAATTTGTGTGCCAAAACCTTTGGGAAAAAGAATTGAGAAATTAATTACTAATAATATTGATTTTACTGCTTTAATCTAATAGGATTACCTGTTAAAAGAAAAGCTGCTTTATGCAAAATAACCAACTAAGCCTTTCCTTTGGAATAAGCCATGCATGTAGTAATAGAACTGCATTGTGCATGACTTGTTGAGTATGTTGTATACTCACCCTTGCATCGACAAAAACCTCAGAAGAAGAAGCTGTGCCAGCTTGGGAGGAGGAGATCACTGAAGGCCAAGAAGACTAAGGGGTTGAGCCGCACTCAGTAGCCTGTGGTTATGAAGTGTTCATCGCTTTACTTTTGCTTCCGCTGATAAACTTGTGCTACTTGATATTTATCGCCCTGCGTGGCGAAGTATTGTAAGGTGGCCATAAGGCCGTGTAACTCGTTATACTCATGTTTGAAGTACTTATTATTATTTCCGCTGTGTATGAATGTGGTACTTCAACCTGTTTATCCTGTGTGTACTAGCGTGATCCTGGACTAGTACGGAATACACAGAGTGTCCGAATCTGTGAGAATTCGGGGCACGACAGGGATGGTATCAGAGCCATACTGACTGTAGGACTTAACCCTAGTTAGACTAGCCGTTTTAGAGGAGTCCAAATTAATTTCTAAAGAATAAAATTTGGGCAAGAATAATAAAAGAAATCTTGACTTATCTCTTCTTCCTTACTTCATATCTCTGCTGTATTCTGCTCTTACTTTTATGCTCTTTTAAAATTTTAGTACTGACGCGTTGCTTTGGCAGATACGGATGGTTCACTCTTTTGGAGAGCGTCACGGTGGCTACGCTGCAGAGCTCTGGAGCATGCTCCAGGTGTTGGGAGGCTTCGACCGTCCTCTCTACCGATCCCGCACCTGGATAGTCAACGGGATTGCTCGCGGATGGGAGACGACTCTGACCTTGTACGCTCGAGAGCACGCGCGTGCTAGTCGCTCGCTCGCCTCGCGGTGAAGCGAGCCGCCACTGGCGGGCATACAGGAGTGTGCCCGGGTTGCGCCGCGACGGATCAGCCCGACCACGGCCGAAGTCAGGATACCGCCTTCGTGTGCACCGACGCGGTGGACCTCTCGCAGCTCGCTTGAGCTAGAGGACGACGCCGCCGCGTGCACTGGCGGTGTTCTGGCCAGACAGAGGAGGTTATGGACGCCACGACTACAGAGCTGCAGGCCGTCTACCGCACCTTGGAGGAGACCGAGGTGGCTTTACGAGAGGCCCGGATGTACGCGGTCCAGAGGATCGCTGAGTTGGAGGAGGCTCTCTATGGCCACGGGGAGCCGGACGCCGTCATGGAGCTCGACGACGACGACGAGGAGGAGCCGGAGGAGCCAGCGCCAGCGCCTGAGGACCCGCAGCCGGTGGAGCCCCCTGCTGCACCCGTGGGAGGGCATGGGGACGGCTTGTTCTCGATGCCACCACCCGCGTTTACGTGATCGGCGAGCAAAGATGGTTGGCTTGAGGAGTGATGTTTTTCAGAGTTGCAGGGACCAGCTTTTGCGTTGAGACTCTGTTGTCTTGAGTCGCGTCTTTTATTTCGAACATTAGTATGCGATGTTGTAATGAACTATTGATGTGATGATGTGACTGATTTTGCGGTTGCATAGTCCCTAGGCTATGTAAGCAACCATACCTATTACTATTAATGTTTTAATGTTTTATGGTTCTATTTAAGTTACACTGTTTTCCATAAGTTCCTCTCACGTATCTATTCTTTTCCTCTTATCTCTAAACCACCGGCAATCGCAGATGGTGAACACTGCATAACAACGAGGCAGGAGGCGTGGTTCGCGCCCGGGAGGTAGTCGAACGATGCAGCGCCACCCCAGCAAAGACCGCCGGTGGATATGCATAATCTAGAGCATTTCTCGCAAAGATGACTCAATTAATGCAGACTATGATGGCAACGGTGCAACAAATCAACACTCAAGTCGCCACGAACAACCAAGCCATGAACAATGGACCACGCCCTATTCAAGATTGTCCGAAGCTTATGAGGTCGCGCGCGTACGACATTCTCGGCAATGCCACCACTCGAGGCGCATAATTGGTTGAGAACCATCGAAAGGAAATTGCACATAACGCGATGTGAAGGAACGAGAGGGTACTATATGCCTCTCACCATTTTGAAGGAACAAAGAATGAATGGTGGGAGAACTATCACAAGATCACAGAAAACCCGCAGGAGATTACTTGGGAAGAATTCACCATGGCATTTCGTCAATATCATGTACTTGGGAGGGTATTATGGAGCTGAAAAAGGAGGAATTCGGCTGAAGCAAGGAGGCCGCAAAGGGCCGATTATCCAATAAATTCACTCGCTTAGCACGCTACGCCCGTAAGACGAAGCGACAGACAAGGCAAGGCGCCCCGCTTCATGAAAGGACTTAACACAGATTGCTGTGGGACCGACACCCACACTTTCCTGATTTTCAAGAATTGGTAAACAAGGCGCCATATATCGAAGATAAGCGCAAGGAATTGGACGATAATCGCAAACGCCGCATGGCTCAGCAAGGAGGACGCCATGGTCAGCAGAAGACAAGAATGATACCCCAGCAGTTCGCCAGGTTCCAGCAGGGAATTAGTGTCAGGACACCACCCCCAATGCCAAGACCACCTGGACAAACCCTCGGACTTCAAACCAAGGTTGTTAACTGTAATCGGAGGAAATCGGCAAATGTCTGGAAGACGCTGCTACAAATGTAACGAGGCTCGACATTTTGCTAACATGTGTCTGAAGAAAGGAGCTGTGACGCCAGTGCGTTTCAATCTAGGGAACACCCCAGCTAAGACCCCTACCCAGGGAGGAAGCCGAGGACCTGCACAAGCTGGAGCTACACCGCAGGCATTCACGCGAGGCCGGATTAACCATATCTCCGCAGACGAAGTCCAAAGATGCTACTTAACGTCATGCTCGTAAGTTCCTAGTCAACTCAAGCATCACTCACAAGATTGTTTGATTCAGAGCCAGATTCGCTCATTTCTCGAGATTTTGCCGTGACAAATGACCGACATTGTTAACCTTAAAAGTACACTCCTAGTTCAATCTTCGGATCGTAACTCCGTTCTAAGGTCGGATGTTCTCGAGTTAAGCTATTAATAAAAGGAGTAGAGTTCCTAGCGAACCTTATGAATTTTTTTTTTAAATAATATTATTTTAATTCAAATTGCGACATTAATACACTAATTTAAAAATTGCGAAATAATATCCTGCCGCCAAACCGCTTGGCGATAACAGGTCGCCGCCAAACGGTTTGGCGATAATAGGTAGTCGCTGACGGTTTGGCGACTATACCGTAATCCCGCGTGTCACCGGTGATGACCGCTTGTCGCCAGTCAGTGTGGTCGCCACACCGCCGGCGATTATCGAGTAGTCGCCAAGCCGCTTATGACTACTAGTAGTCGCCGAGCGGTGTGGCGACTACTCAAGAGTCGCCGAGCTGGGTGGCGACTACTACCGACACTGCTCGGGCGAGGGGGGCGGGTCAAAGGCCAAAGCGAAGAAAATGAAGAAGTGCTAGGGCGGCCGAGGCGATCGGCACAAGGAGAGAGAGGAAGAGAGGGAGAGGAAGGGGAGGAGAGAGAGGCGCGCGGGAGAGGGGAGAGAGAGGCGTCCAAGGGAGAGGGAGAGGGAGAGGGGCGCCGGGAGAGGAGGGAGAGAGAGATCGCCTGAGAGAGAGAGGGGGAGGGAGAGGAGGGAGGAAGAAGAAAGGAGGAAGAAAAAAAGAAAAAAAGGTATTTTTTTGATATTTTTTTATTAAATTTTTGTAGTGTAAAATAATTTACATATTTTGTCATATTAGAAAATATAGAAATTTTAGAAATTAGAAAATTTTAGAAATTTTAGGAAATAGAAAATCTTAGAAATTTTGGAAATTGTAGATATTAGAAATTTTAGAAATTTGAGATATTAGAAAATTAAGAATTTAGAAATGTTAGATATTAGAGATTTTAGATATTAGAAATTTTAGAAATGATACAATATCGATGTTTATGCAATATTAGAAATTTTAGATATTAATGCAATGTCGATACTAGAGAGTTTAGATATTGATGCAACATTAGATAATTTAGATTTTGATGCAATATAGCGATTTTAGATTGTTCGCATAAAATGCCTAAGATGATAATTTTCTTATTTAGGAGGGAATTGTTAATTTAGATATTGATGCAATATAAAAATTAATTTTGTTTAGTTAGTGTAGTGATATTAAACGTTAGTGGTGATCTAGAAATCAATTTTGTTTATGTGGTCGCAGAATGTCTGGATGCAAAGGAAATTTAGGTATATTACTACGATGGTGAAATAAAAATTGGGCGTAATGGTGTTGATTTGAGCAGCTTTTGTAATCACAATGGCGAACACTTATGTCCTCGATAGAGTTAGCATCCGTGATATAAAGCTTTGGTTGACCAAATATTTTTCCCTCGATGCAAGTGTTTACTCTGTTACCATTCAAGTCGATTCACGCCGTAGTAAGGGTGACCCGCTATGTGGGAATTGAAGAAAATAGATCGGACGACTTGTGGCGTAAATGGTTAAGGTGGTGCAAGGGATCTAGCCTTGAATGTGTAATCTTTGCAGCAAAGCGCGTTCTAGAGAAGAGGTGAATATTAGCGACGTATTAAAGCAAAGACGTGGCCACTCTGTTAACAAGTTCGTAGTGGTGCTTGTTGAGGTAGCAATGAGGATGATAACAGGATGCAAAGAAACGCGAAGGTCGGGCAGATGAAGGAGGAAATCGAGCAAATTGTTGATCAATTGAGTTGGTGGACCATATGGCGAGGCAAGATGAAGCTGAAATGTTGGAGGTGATGATGACATCGACGAAGATGAGGAAGAGGAGGAGATGATGAAATGCATAGTAGTACTGGGCAACGGATGTACCCATCCCCGACGAGTGGAACAGAAAACAAAGCTAGTATGGAAGTTTTGTGGGGGCATGAGTCGCGCTGGGAGTATGGTAGCAATGCCGTTAATTTGAATCAAGTTTTCGCAAACAATTCGAGTTGAAGTTGGCGGTGGGTGTGGGCACTATCGCAGCAGAGAGAGTTCGAGTTGTTTTGTCCACCCGTATAGATACACAAGTGAAGTGCAGAACCGAAGGATGTGAATTCGAGTACATGCTTATGTCAAGTGCGAGACATTTTGGATTGCATCACGGTAGATGGGCACACATGCGGACTAGAAAATGTTTCGTGAAACACCGCAACTTGAATGCGGCTCTAATCGCTAGCGTGATGTTCAATGAGATCATCGAGAAGAGGGACATTGAGTGTTCTTATATTCGTAAAGCAATCTTGAGAACATTTAAGTATCGATAAGTTACTCGATGGCTCGGGCGTGCGGGCAAAAGGCATTAGAGAAGAGGTTTGGCACATATGAGGCTTCAGATTGTAACCTACCTCGTGTGCTTGATGTCTTGAAGGAAACAAACCCGCACGCACACCGCTTTTGAAGAAAGTGAAGCGGATGGTAACGGGTCTCGATATTTCGTCGAGCTTTCTTTTCATGGGTCCTTGCATTGCGCTATTCAGTCATCGCCGTCCATTGTTGTGCGCCGATGGTACATTCTTGATCGGGAAATACAAGGCGATTCTAACGGCAATTGCAATTGATGGGAACAACCACATACTTCCATTGGCCTTTGCATTTGTTGAGGGTGAGAACCGGATAGCCGGGTCGTGGTTTTTCGTGACATTTGAAGTTCGGGTAGTTCGTGATCATAACGGTGCATCATCCATGACCGCCATAAAGGTATCATTTCGCAATTAAGACTCTACAGAGGACCTTGATGAGCCTTTTCCGTGGCGTGACATGCGTAATGTGGTGCATGAGACATTTGGGAGCAAATTTTTCAGCGGCTCAAGAGTAAGAAGTCGATGAACCTATTTAAGAGGTTATGCAAGGTAACCAAGCACGAAGTTCAACGCGATATTGGCCGAAAGGACAAGCACACTACCGCACAGATTGAAGAGTCAAGAAGCAACCAAAGAACGCCGAACGATTGCCCACCGAAAAGGCTATCACCCCTGAGCGCCGATCCTCCAAATCGAGGAGACGATCACAAGAAACATTAAGTGTTTCTCAGACCGATAGAGGCGAGCCGCTGGAGAAGTGGGCATTGCTCCATGACACCGAGGCGCCAAAGTTAGTATACTAAATTAACATAGCGTGACGATTGAACAAATAGAGTTATCGTGCTAATCGATATGTTTGAACAGTTCGTGTCATGACAACGAATATAGCCGAGGTTTACAATTGGGTCATCGAGGCTCGCGTCCGCTACCACTTGTGGCCATCCCGAAGGCATGCCGCACGCATCGCTGGGTACTTCCGGAAAAGGCATGCGGAGGTCAGATCGCATGCCACGACATTGCAAACGCCAGATCAGGCGCGGATGATGGCCTACATGGAGGAACGCACCAAAGAAAGCTCACCGCATATGGTGCGAGCTCGAGTCACCGAGTACCGTCAAGTGACTCTCCGGTAAAGGGGATTGGGAACCGACACGCGGTTATTACACACGAGGTTAACCTAGGCCAAGGGGCCACCGGATGGTGTGAATGCACCCGCAACAAGCCAAGACTTCTTCATATTCCCCGCCGCATGTGATCGCACTTGTGGGCAAATTGGGATGAGCACGCGCAAGACGTGTCCCTTTGTACCAAGGGTCATGTTGTCAACACCGTCCGGTGAGTTCCGTGGTTTTCGAGCACATGGTGATTTCACCGCCATTAACACAGATAAAGCGATATGTCTACCGGATGCAAATTTACGGAGGTGTGCACCAGTAAGCGCCGGCATTCATGAGCCTAGGCGCATTCGCAATGACATGGATGAATCTGAAGTGGGTCGCCCTGTTAGGAGGTGTTCTCAGTGCGGTGAGTACGGGCACAAGGCAACGCAATGCCCTTAGTGTTATGTATTGAATTATGTAATGTGTATTCAATTGTGTAATATGTACCATTTTATCCTATGTTAGGTATTTGCGAGTATGTTGGACCTTCCATCATGTTTATGTAGTGAATTATGTATTTTGTTTTGAATTGTAATATGAATCGCTTTTATCTACGATTGTACCTTTTGTCATGCTTTTGTATTGAATTGCGAATATGTCTGCGCTTGTTTATTTATGTCCAACTCTTCGCCTTTTTGATTTACATTACTAATCGTGATCGTTTTCATGTTTACTTGCGTGGATGGAGCACCCGAGCCCGAGTCACTCCTTGACTCTTCGTTGGACCGACGGCACCGCGCGCTCGGCCCACACCACACGGGCCTTGAGCACGTGCCTCGCAAGGGTCCGTGTGCGTCGAGTGCAGGCATGGCGGCTCCACCCACTTTCTACGCCAGTGAGTTGCACTACATTTACATGTTTCATTGCTCGCACAATTGCATTTCTTGTAACAATTGAATTTACATGTCGATAGGTTGGCACGCGGCCGGGTTGCTTCCCTCGCCGCATGATCGAGGCCTCACCGAGGACGGGCCGAGGCTCAGATCTCGCGGAGGGCGACGACGGTCCGAGCGGTCACGGCGTTTTCCGCTCGACCGAGCTTCATCGTCTTGTCTGTGGACCGCTGGCGCCGGAGACGCACACTTTCCACCGCTGCTCGGGAGGTGACGGTCACCCCGCAGACGCCGCCATGCTTACTGTGGTTGCCGATCGCCGGGCACCGACGGACCCTCTGTGGCTCTCAAGGGGTGGCAGTGACCGCAGGAGAGGTTCGTCGGAGTGGCTCCACACCGACCCGACGATACCCGCTTGCAGGAAGAACCACGGCCGCTGAGGAGGTGGCTCGCCCAGCCGAGGTGAGTGCTTGTACATGTATATGTTATTCTAATTTTTGTAACATTATTAACATATTACTATATGTTAATTGTCACAGTAAAGACATGGCGGCGGACCCCACGCCGCACTGTGGACCGACACTTGGAGGCCTACCGCTTTGGTTGTTTGGGATGGTCATGTTCACGACCACGACGGAGACAAATACGACGCACGGTGGATAGCCTATGCACGGGCTATCGCGACGCCGACCTGCATCAGTCCCAGCTGGTGTCCGGGTTCGGCGGTTTTTGCGGCACGCATCACGCCTTTGCGACGCTGCGGCGTGAAGTCAAGGACACCGCCAACCCGACCGATGCCTCTACTCCTCCAAATTTTGGTCGCTCGAAGCGCTTCCTGGGTCGACCATTGGTCTTCCCGATGAGTGTACACCGCCGAGATGTACGGGCGATTTACATCGACCGGCCGACCGTGGGCTCGCTGGACTCGGCGACGGGTAATTATTTTCTTTACTTGCATTTATCAATTTGTATTTGCAATGCATGTGTTTCAACATATTTTTTTCCTTTTGCAGCCACAGATGGGAGTGCAGTACGCGTCGCTGCATTCACTCCTTCACACGGAGCGTTTGACCACCGCACGCGGAGAGTGGTGTGGGACCTTATAGCGAAGCGCCATGTCCACGACAGAGCCGGCGCACTGGGATCTCCGCGCTATGCGGTAGGGACCGTGGTTTCGGCCGACGACGAGGAAGATCGCCCTCGACGCCACGTGGAGGACTACGCCACCGCACCGAGTCCTCGACAGCCATTCACCTTATGACAACGCCCCTCGCCTTGGGGGATCGTGTACCGCCGGCAAGACACACGTGAGTTATCGGAACTAAAATATGTGAAATAGTTACGTCAGATGTCTAATAATTTCGATTTCTTTTTCGTGGTCGCCACCCATGGCCTCCGAAGAGCCCCGCCCACCTTGCTACGGAAGATGGAGCCGGTCGGGCGAAGGGGTCGGGCGAAGAAGACGTCGTCGATGAGGCCACACCTTACGACGACTCGCCCCACCAAAGAGACTCGCTGGCACGCGCTCCCGGACGCTGTCCGCCTCCCACCGGTGGAGGAGGCTTCGCCCGCACAGACGCTTCCCAATAAGGGTCGACTTGTACCTGTGCCGCAGAGCGCCATGCACGCCATGGTAAGTATTGATTTTGTAAATTACATTGTGTATTCTTGACGCAAAAATTCCATATGCATATCACTTTCGTGTGTGGCGGTGGACCACGCTTAGGAGCCGCACACGACGGATCCAAAGGTCTTGTCCAGCCACGGACGGAGTTGCCATCTCGCCGACGAGATGGCAGAGGCCCGGGACGCATGGTGGCCGGCCCGGGCAGATCGTGGAGCTGGTTCTTGTCGGCACGCCGACGCTACCTACCGTGCCACTCGAGACCGCCGCGTGGTTTACACACCCCACGCCGACCCCAGCCTCGTTACACAATGAGGCGAGTGCGCCCACACTCCTTTGCCTCCCGCCCAGCGTGGGCCGGAGGGTCCTACCGGCAGCACCACGCGCCCCACCATGGTCCCCACGCCAGTAAGTCGAGCTACTTACGCTGAGTTTTTGCATCACGAACTACAATTAAAAGGTATTATCCGAACGCAGCTACGTTGAGGGTGGAGGCCGCCTTCTCACCACGACTCCTCGCCACGCCGAGCGTGAGTTCTTCGCGACCGCTTCTTCGCCGGTGCATGCCAGACGCCTCAGACCGACGCAGCGACGCAGCCTCAAGACCGACACAGGCACGCACTCGCACCGACACACCACGCAGCCGGAGTTCGCACCTTAGGGTACACGTTGCCTCCACGCCGATCGGCCGACCGGCAGTAAATACATCTTCTTCGGACTACGGGCAGCGGTGCCATCGCAGATCAGCGGGCCATCGCAGCGCCACCTCGCCTCTGACGATGCACCGCCTCAAAGACGAGGGGTCAAGAGGGTCGTCAGAGGAGGGTGGCGCCGACTAGGGACCTGCTCATAGGTCAGTCCCTACTTTTGTTCTTACTTTATACTATTCTACATTGTTTAGAGTGTTGTTCTCTTTGTTACTTTGTTCGCATCTGCTTTACAATATTAATAGTGATGTTCACGCTTTTTTACCTTCCGATATCAATGCACCCCGCCAGACCGAGACGACAACACACCGCACCCCGCTTTTCGAGACGACAACACGCCGCACCCCGCTGTAATGAAACGACAACACGCCGCACCACGCCGCCGGGCAGAGACGACAACACGCCGCACCCCGCCAGATCGAGACGACAACACGCCGCACCCCGCCAGACTCAAACGACAACACGCCGCATCACATCGCCGGGCAGAGACGACAACACGCCGCACTCGCCAGATCGAGACGACAACACGCCGCACCCCGCCAGATCGAAACGACAACACGCGGCTTTGATGATGGGTGACACGTCGTTCGAGTAACCCTCACCACCACTATAAAACATGGCCAAGGGTAGACATCCAACACAGCCAAACCAAAGAATAAACCTCAAATGAATCTACGTAAATTAGGGCATAATGTCGTTTATCGTCGCCTCTTCGCCAGCGCGGTCATCCCGCCCAATATCCGGATGACAAGAGCGCCGACGCCCGCTTCTGCCGGAGCTGCCCTGCCCAAATGCGATCGCAAGAACTCACCGCAAAGATGATGCAATCTACCCATCCAGACATCGCCGCCGTGTTCACTATCGCTGCGTTCGCACCCACGAGGTAAACCTACGGTGTCCACACAATACAGGTAACACTACCATCTCATGCATCGTTTTTTCTTTTCTCAAAGACAAGGACCGTGTTGCTTCTTCCAATGGATCGACGGGCCGAACGACGCGACTACGAATTTCTCAACAACCGCCACGACGCCTACCCCGCTTCGCCCGAGAACTTCACCCGGGAGAGGCCGCCAGATATGTCCTTTTCTAGATCGACCAGAGCTTAGGGCGGTGTGCAAGGGGCCAACCGACGGTGAGTTTCATGCGATATACTCATATTAAACTCACAAAGTAGTAGTTCTAAACCGTTCATCGCACACAGGACTTCAAAAGGGCATTTTCAACATCAACAAGTCGAGGAGGAACCTCCTCCGTAGGCCACCCAAAGCCCCGACGCTCACAGACATGGCTCGGAGGCAAGGGTTGATACCGCCAGTGATCTAGCGGACCGGAGATTCTACCGCGTGCCCTTGGGCGAGGAGGAACGATGTTGGTATTTCAACTGGGTGGACCCGAGACGCATTCACCCACATCTCGTGCAACTCAGATGGGATAATCGGGCGAGCAACCTCTCCGTGGTGCCACTACCGCCGTAAAAGCAGACTCGAGTACGCCTATGGTGTTATGCAACCACCAAAGCGTGCATACCGCATTGAATGCGTGGCACGCCCGGCTGTCCAACCATAAGCCCAACACACACCTCCCGCACTATATAGTGGAGTGCGAGCCGAACACAGAAAAGCGCCCGCATGTCTCCGATAACGCCAACACAACAGAGGCGCAAGAGGGTTCTCCTCTCAAGAAGAAGGGACAAGGAAGAAGCCGCCGAGGCCCGCACCACGCAACAAATCTCGACGCAGTTAGGCGGACCATCCGGAACCCGGATGGTATTAACATAGGGGACGCCGAATCGGATGACATGCCCATATGGGAGGCAGAAATCCACATAAAGAACAACCAAAATTTAAGTCTTATACACCCGAGACGCACGGCATAGGCCACCCAATCATGCATACCTGGAGAACCGGAACCCCATGGAGTTCTTTCATAGTAGGGATTGAGCGGTGTCCGATGACCGGTCGCAATACTAGAACGGTCGTAATATGCGAAAATGTATGACATCATTCTCGTTGTACCCAGATAGGCGAACGATCATTTGTTCCACCACCACTAAAAGGCTTTCCTTATTAACCTCACAACGTTGTAATGCCCTAGTAATATAATATAATCTAATCTATTGCTTATTTTCTCATCGAACTTTCAGCAGTATGTACCCTTATATATGTTCAATAAATAATTTAAGTGTTCATAACATGAGTTGTTGTCGACCATAAAATCTTGAAAATTTCGCCTATGATGTTCATAACAATAAAAATTAAATTTTCAAAAGTTCATAACAATCAAATTTTATTGTTTGAATTTAAAACATTGTTCAGATCTTCAAATTATTTGAAATTTTTATGGTAATATCACTGATTTATCAGGAACCTCCATAAAATATTTCAAAATTTTCCGACGCCGTGGTTGTCCAATTTAATTTTATACGCGTTTCACGATTCTACCCATGAGTGCCTTTTTCCGATTTTCGCAACAAATGGTCGGGCCAACGCTCGCTATCTCGCCCATACGTAAGTGGTAGCCCGCATTGCGAGGCCGCCCTAGAATTTTTTTCGTAATTTTGGACCGTGTTCCGCCTCACCATGGGCAACGAAAACCCTTAGTGCCCACGATTTCCGTGGTTTCAGAGTCGTTAGTGCCTTTTCCGACTTTCGCAACAAAATGCCGAGGAACGCCTTCCTATCTCGCCCATATGTAAGTGGTAGTTCAAGATCGCGAGGGCCGCCTTCATTTATTCAAATTTTTTTGACCGTGTCTTGCCATCTCATGGGCTATGAAAATACGAAAGTGAGATGCGATCACTAATCTAACTAAAATAATTCTTCCCGCCTATTACATGACAAGAGTTTTTTAGTTTTTTCCTGTTTAATATAACAATTATTGCATAAACAGTTCACAAAAAATTTACTTACAAATTAATAAATGTACAGAGATATCGCTAAACAGCTTGAACGATTACTAGTAGTCGCCACACCGCTTCGGCGACTACTAGTAGTCGCCGAGCTGCTTACGACTCATCGAGTAGTCGCCGAGCGTTTGGCGACCACTCCTCGACTCGGCGATAATAACCGTCGCCGATTTGATACGCTGGATTAGCTATTATCGCCAAACTATTCGGCGATTATTTCAAGAGTCGCCAAACCGCTTGGCGACGACCTATTATCGCCAAACGGTTTGGCTTAATCGGATATTATTTCTGCAATTTTTTAAAAACGTGTATTAATGTCGCAATTTCGAATTAAAATAATATTATTTAAAAAAAATTCCGAACCTTATTATATTAGATACCCAAACCCTAGATGTTATCCTGGGAATGGATTGGTTGACTAAGCATAAGGCTGTACTAGATTGCGGGCGAAGAGTCGTGTCTATTGAGAGCCCTGATGGTAGAAAAGTGGAATTTCAAGCAGTGGCAGTTCGAGGAAGTCAGATGTTAGTAAACAATTTGGAGACTGTCAGTATAAGAGATGTACCAGTGGTCAGTGAATACCCGGATGTTTTTCCCGAGGAATTACCAGGAATGCCACCAGATAGTGACATAGAGTTCGTAATTGATTTAGTGCCAGGAACAGCACCGATAGCAAAGAGACCATATCAGATGTCCACCGAAGAGTTGGTAGAGATGAAGAAACAGATTGAGGAGTTGTTGGAGAAAGGATTCATCAGACCAAGCTCGTCACCTTGGGGAGCACCGGTTCTGTTCGTTAAGAAGAAAGATGGGAGTTTTCGGATGTGTATAGACTATCGTGCACTTAACGAAGTGACGATAAAGAATAAATACCCGTTACCCCGGATAGACGACCTTTTCGATCAATTAAGAGGAGCAGGAGTATTCTCCAAAATCGACCTTAGGTCAGGATATCACCAGTTGAAAATCAAGACTGAGGACATACCCAAGACCGCATTTTCTTCAAGATATGGACACTATGAGTTCACAGTTATGTCGTTTGGATTGACGAACGCACCATCATACTTTATGAACTTAATGAATAAAGTATTCATGGAATACTTAGATAAATTTGTGGTCGTGTTCATAGATGATATTCTGGTTTATTCAAGGACGGATGAAGAGCACACCCAACATTTGAAATTAGTGCTAGAAAAGTTAAGAGAGCAACAACTTTATGCAAAATTCAGTAAGTGCGATTTCTGGAGGAGTAAGGTAGATTTCCTAGGGCATGTAATGACCGCAGAGGGAATTGCCGTAGACCCAAGCAAGGTCGAGACGATGATCGCATTGGGAGTCGCCATGACAGTTCAGAAGTTCGAGTTTTCTTGAATGGTGGTTATTACCGATTTATTTATAGAAGGATTCTCGACAATCGCTAGACCAATATAATTATGGTCTGAATTTTACAAGAGGAGAAACACACGTATATAGGGGACTCATGGGGATGCAACAAAAGTGACCGAACCCATCTCTAATTCGAATAGGGGCCTATTCTTACTCTTAACTTCTAGCCTTTATATCATATTTATGACTAGATTCTAATCACAAAAAGGAAAATTATAATATGTTAACTAATTTTGGTCAACTAGAGTGCTGATACTTCTCGGCTCGATTAAATATGAAAGGAAGCTAAATCCGAACTTGACATAATTGATAGGTATTTAGGTGACACTCTAAGCTTTCGAACAAGTCCAGGAACACCTCAACCCGAGTTCGGATGTGAGATCTATGGCTCTTTTAAGTTAAGCTGTTCTAGCAATTCGAGTCGGTTTATTCTCCGATCCAAGTTACTTTCCTCTTTCTTCACGTGCAAGCAAACTCTCTCTCATTTCGTTTTCTCTCCGATCCAGATTTAGTTTCTTTCTTTTTTTTCTTTCCTCTTCTTCATTTTTGTACTTTTCTTTCTTCTTTTCTTCCCTTTTTCTTTCCTTCCCGCGCACCTTCCCTTTCCTTCTCGGCTTCACCCTTCTTCTCCTACGTACCCGCATTTTTCGATGCGTTCGGGGTGCCATGTGGCCATGCGGTTCAGCCACATGCCCCTTTCTTCCTTGCACCGCTGCATGCCTTCGGTCTCCACTGGATCCATTGCATTTCAGGCAATTGAGTCGCCCTTAGCCTCCCCCACCTCCCTCTGGGTTTCAATTTGGCATGGTAAAATAAGTAGATTCAATTTGATGTATTCAATTCCTTCATACCTAACAACAATCAAGTAACCGTCATTAGGTAGTATACAATTCTCATGGACTAAAGAAATACATTAAAGAAAAGATTCATATGGCAATTTTTGACTTGGCTTAATAATTCTTTTCAATCAAATAATATATTTAACAGAAATTTGAGAAGGGTGTCTATATCCGCGTCACATGGTGTTAATCAAAATGGCTGCACAAAATCTCATTGAACACAAGGATGGGGCCAACCTGAACAGGGGAAGAAGAGTCATTTCACTAGGGAGAAAAATGCCTAAAATATCAAGAAATGTGATAAGTAGGCTGTAATGGCATTTTGCAGATGTAAATCCTCAATTGCAATGGAATAAAACACGACTGTTATGAGTGACATTCTCAATTTTCTTAGGAAAGGTGCACCTGGGCTATAGGCAGTCGCTGGTGGTGGATGGATGGTAACACGGTTAATCGTCGAATTTCGCGGGCACATGACTAGTATAATTAGAACCCCCCATGACTAGTATAATTAGAACCCCCCGAAACATACAATCTGCGACATTTAAAGTAGAACATATCTTGCAAGCAGAGAGACTTGGATGCGCCGCCCAAGGCAAACAATTCCAATGAAATGCACGCACCGACCGTTTATATACAGAAGAATGCTCCATATTATATACACAAGGACAACTGAATTGTAGTAACGAGCTTAAATACAAGGGTGGTCAAGCCACAATGTCTTGTCTTGGACAGCAATCTGTTCAGAAGCACCTGAAATGAAGAGGAAACGCTACGACATATACATAATCTGGAAGAATTCTCCCTACCGAAGCAAGTAGCAGCACTACTTACTAGCTTTGCAACCACCAAAGGAACAAAACATAAGGAAAGAATACTCGACCGGCCATGTAAAACCTTCCTCCAAACTCAATAAAAAACATTTGTAAACCATTTTTTTTATCGCGCTCGTATCCCTCCCTTCTCCTTTTGGAGTTGTTTTGAGTAAGCCGCAGCCTTTGCATCTAGGGCAGTCTGCTTCTTCCGCCTCGATTGCCCAAGAGCTGCTGGATCAACCAACGGTCCAGACCATGTTTGAGAGCTCCCCTTCTCGATGGGGACTACGGTACTGAAGGAAGCATCCTGATGCTCAAATGTAGGCTCCAAATGACGGCAGGATCCTAAAGGATTACCCATAGCTCCATCCTGATGTGGGGGAGGGAACTTCTCACTTTTGCTCTTGGCATTTGCAAGGGTTATCATTCGTCGCCTCTGCTGTTATTGAAAATACTAAATACTTAGTACCGCACCATGCAATGTGTGTAAATTTTCAACAGATAAATGATTAAAATTATATTTGAACTTACAAATTTTAGGAACAATTAGAAGTTGTGAACTGCTCGCAGAAGCTAGAACTAGTTTAGTTTTACCACATTGATTAAGTATCATTTACAACGGTTGCTAATTTCATGGTAAGGGCTCATTTATCCTACAGAAAATCTAGGTTTTTACACCCATATGAAAATAAAGTTAGATCAGAAGTAAACAAATAGGACTAGCAACATTTTGTAACCTGCCAACAGAGGTCTTCCTCTAATTATGCTCAAAAGGCCTTGGTACAAAATACAGGTCAATGATGGTGACTGGTGACAAACTATCTAGAGGTGCCATGATTATACATTAAAATCATCATTTTTACACATTCTACCATTACTTTCGGGCCTATTTGGCATTTGGGCTCACCACTCGCAAAAATTATGAAATTTTGGCATGTTTATGCACAATTAGAGGGGCCAATTCTGGTGGTGAGTTCAAAATGAATTACCTTTTAGTATAAGATATGGAGTATAATCAACTCAATTGCTTGTATGGCATCAACAGTTTATAGGATAGTAAATTAAACAGGAATATCTACAACCATAATTAGCTTTGACTTACATCTAGATTTGCTTGAAGCTCTGCATTAGCCGCTGGTACTGGTCCTGCCCTATGAGATCGATCCCTCGTTCGAGTCCTTTTGGTCACCTCTCCTTTCGCCTTTGCAGCAGCTCGTAGCCTGAATAATAACAATACACAAGATAGAAACATATAACATCATGAATGATCCAGTAACAAACAATTAGGCAGATTAATTCTATATGTTATTCTTTCATGATATGTTATTCTTTCATGGTGAGGCAACTCTTAATTGACCAATTAAAGATAATTAGCAGCAATTGAAGCAAGATTGCATGTGCCTGTGTGAGTGTGCAAATATGCCCATGCAAGTTTGCAAAAGCATTCCAGGCTGGACTCCACCAGGTTGATAGTCTCAATTTCTAGCTACTAGCTAGCTCCTAGTAGTAAAAGGTCAAAGCCCTAGCACTAACCCCAAACAGAAAACAGCCGGAAAAATGGCTGCTTTGACAGTTTGCAACCAATCACAAGCAGTATGTGAGTAAAAAATGATTCCTCCAATTTTTTTCTCCCAAACGAATTACAGAATAATACGGCTAACTAAAAAATTATGTGAATACCAAATGTTGTTCAAAAACTCACCACAAATCATTTATAACTTGATCTAAATAGCCCAATTTATCAATTCATGCAACCATAAAGCAGGTAAGATGCAATATCATAGGTGGCTTATAGTAATCAACCGGTCCATACAAATTTACAAACATTGTGCACATGGCCACATGCATGTGAACATGCACCTTTTTTAATTACTTCTTTTCTGAAGGGGAGTTTAAAACTTTAATTGAGTTATGAAATTAGTGGTAGGCTAGCAAATATTTGAAATAAAGTGAATACACTTCTACACAAATTGATGAAAGTGCAGAAAGGCAACAAAGCACTGTAAACGATCGTAACATGATTTGCATACAAGTTCAGCAGAAAGGGAAAAAGGGTAGATGCAACACACCTTCTAGATTCCTCATCTCTTAACTTAGCATCCATCTCCTTGCTTGGGGGATATGTTGGCAAACTTGATGGATCACATGCATATGGCTCAGTTGCAAAGAACTACAAAGTGCACAGTATAACAAAATTAATACATAGTGACAACCAGAGAATTCTTGTCAAGCGCAAAACTACACTTACTTTTATGGGAGAGTTTGGGCTTGTTTGGTTTGCTACCCTTGCAAACCAAACCAAAATGTAACACCAACGAAAATTAGCTGCTGTTTGGTTTGCTACCAAACTTTGGTAGCCCCACGAAAATTTGGTAACGCCAATGAAATGCAATGTCACATGCAGGCAATCCAACAGCAAGAAAATAGCTCACCAAAATTTGGCCACGATTTAAACAGCGTTCTTTTTGCCAATATTTGGCTTTGCCCAAGTTTCGGCTATGCCAAAACTTTTGCTTGGCTCATTTTGGATATCAACCAAACAGCCCCTTTATCAAGGGTAGCAGTGGTATTGTCAATTGAATAATGGTTCCATAAGAAAAGCAGCACGTGAGTTTGGTGATATGGAAATATGAAACTGAAGCTAGCGTGCTTTGTCATGGCCAATGATATTACAGAAAGTATTCCGTACAAGGTTCGCGTTTTAGATTTAAAAAATTACCCTTCCTTTTCTTTAGTATATTGCATTAAATCCACCTATAATTTTTAAAGAAAGCAGATACTTCATCTGTACCTTTCAAGAGCACTAATTATTGAACTAGAACATATTAAATAATTCATACAAGGCATAAGAGATTAATATACTCTGGAGATGTTATGGGTCGACCGAGCCCATGAACAGTATCACGTGAACAATACCACGGGCACTGTAGCAGCGGTCCAGATTGCTTAGAAAATAAGAAATCAAGGGTTAGGTTAGATTAGTTATTATAGATAAGATTAGTTACTATAGATAAGATTAGTTACTATAGATTAGAATATTTGTTTCTTAGGCTCCAAGTTAGCCATCCTATAAAAGGGATGTCATGTATCACTTTATGCATCCAAGCAATGAGTAAACCAAGTCTCTAGCAGATCGCATCGCCATCGATAATCGGCCGGTGGGTCGTCGCATACCAAGGCTCTAGCTTCGACAACAGCTCGTTGCGCCACGTTAAGGGCTCTATCTCATCCTCGTAATGCGGATCGCAAGACGAATAATTTGGTATCGAGCCGACGATCCTCCTACCACGGTGACCATCGAAGATCGTGATCTCCAACCTTCACGCCGCCAATCAATGCCCAACGCTTCATCTCGCACGAATCTTCCAAACTTCAACCTTGAGGACAAGGTTGATTCGCAAGGGAATAATGTTTATGGGTCGATGAGCCCATGAACAAGATCACGTGAACAATACCACGCATCAGAGAGGCGGTCCGCATTGCTTAGAAAATAAGAAATCAAGGGTTAGGTTAGATTAGTTATTATAGATAAGATTAGTTACTATAGATAAGATTAGTTACTATAGATTAGAATATTGCTTTCTTAGGCTCCAAGTTAGCCATCCTATAAAAGGGATGCCATGTATCACTTTATGCATCCAAGCAATGAGTAAACCAAGTCTCTAGCAGATCAGCGCCGCCATCGATAATCGGCGTGGTTCAGATGCACCAAGGCGCTTAGCTTCGACAACAAACTGCTTTCGTTTACCACGTTAAGGGCCCTATCTATCCCTCGCTATGCGGATCGTGCACGTAATAATTTGGTATCGAGCCGACGATCCTCCTACCACGGTGACCATCGAAGATCGCATCTCCAACCTCCGCCTACCGCCAAATCAAGGCCCAACGCTTCATCTCGTGCGAATCTTCCAAACTTCAACCTTGAGGACAAGGTTGATTCGCAGGGAATAATGTTATGGGTCCATCGTGCCCATGAACAAGATCACGTGAACGATTACCATGGGCATCTGAGCGTACCGTGGGTTAGGTTAGATTAGTTATTATAGATAAGATTAGTTACCATAGATTAGAATATTGCTTTCTTAGGCTCCAAGTTAGCCATCCTATAAAAGGGTTGTCATGTATCACTTTATGCATCCAAGCAATGAGTAAATCAAGTCTCTAGCGATCAAAGGCCGCCATCGATAATCGGCCCAGAGTCTCGTGATACCAAGGCGCTAGCTTCGACAACAACTCGTTTCGCCCACGTTAAGGGCCCTATCTCATCCCCGTTGCGTGTGCGGATCGTGCACGTAACAGGAGATTTCATATATTGCATACAAAATATGTTTGTTACCCTGTTTGCTCCAAATAACTACATCATATGTAATAACATAGTTGGAACCAAGGATTTAAATCTCATTTCGCTCTAAATATCGTCCGTGGCCGGAGAACAAAATCTCGCCGAGATCTCGCCATTTCAAACAAATTCGCAAAATGTAAAAACAAAATTTGAATTCCGTTTTTTTCCCACCGGTAGGACCGAGATCTCTTGGTTTTTTGAGATCTTGGCAAAATTAGACGGCATAAAATCTGGTCAAAACGATGTCGAAAAATTTTAAAAAAAAATTTGGAGGTTCTTGACACATCAATGATGTTCTCATAAAAATTTCAGATGATTATCAAATCTCATCTGAGGATTTTTTTAAAATTCAAACATTGCTATTGTCTTAATAAAACGCTAACCAACAAGTTTAAACCGAATGAAAAATGAAACAAAGCATGTTAGAAAATTTTGATATTTTTTTGCATGGTTATGATACATCACTAATGTTCCTATAAAATTTTCAAATGATGATCAACCTTCATGAATTTTTAAAAATTTGGACAATGCTACTGTCCTGACAAAAGCCATATCGGCAAACTTCAACCAAATGAAAAATGATACAAACCAACTTATAAAATTTTGAAAATTTTTGTGCATGTTTCTGATGTATCATTAATGTTTATATAAAATTTTCATATGATGATCAAGCTTCAATAAGTTGCAAAAATTCTGACAGTCCTACGTCCTGATAAAAGCCTAATGATCAATACATAAATTTGCTTTAATAATAAAAAAAGGTTTAAAATTTTTGAAAATTTTGCAGAAGGGTCCTAAGGAAATTCTTAATCTCTTATAAAAATTTTGAATCATGATCACACTCCAGCGAATTTATAAAATTCTTATATGTGCACTGTACCATTTATGTTCTTTCTGTTTTTTGATTTTTGAAATATAACAAATGAAGTTCAATGCATACATAGATTTGATTGAGTAAACAAAAAAGTTCAAATTTTTTAAAAATTTTAGAGAATGGTACTGAGGCAATTATTAATCTCTCACAAAAATTTTGTATCATGATCACACTCGAGAAAATTTATAGAATTCTGACAACATTACTGTCCCAATTATGTTCATTCGGTTTTTTATTTTTTTTAATGATAACAAATGAAGTTAAATTATTTTGAAAATTTTTATGTATGATCCTACACTTCTTAGGATGGCACCACAAATTTTTCACATCATAATAAAGCATGTACAATTTTATAAAAATCCAACAGTGTTTCTGCAGTTTTTAAAAAATGTCTCAAAAATTCGGTATTTCAACAAATTTTCATAGGAGATGACTTTCTTAAGGGTTATTGGACCAAATCCAGTCAAAACCAGTTTGCAATCCCAAGATCTTGGCGGTTTATAGCGAGATCTCGCCAAATATCCTGAACTTACTGTAGCAATTCAAATTTTTTGAATTTATTTCACTCCGGCCGGCATTTCAAATTTCTTCCATGTCCGGTAAGCGAGATCTCGCGAGAAACCAGCAAGATTTTGAACCTTGGTTGGAACTTTCATACCATACATTACCATACATTACATATTTCTTTTAAGTAGTTATCACAGGAAAACGTTATACTGAACTCTACTCCACTTCTATGTTTTTGTAGTTGGGTAAAGTCCCATCTTGGTCCCCCAACTTTGTGTACAACCCTAACTATTTAGAGTTAAGGTCCATAATGGCATAAGCAGGTGGCCAGGTGGGTCCAGATCCCAAATGTCAATGATATAAAAACATTAAATGTTAATTTTAAACAGAAGGCTTCTCTGGAGCCAAAACTGAAACTTATGACATTGAGATGGCCTCTTTGGACCTTCAAAAAGTAAGATACTAGATGTAAAGTCGGATGACCAAAATGGGACTTTTTCCTTTGTAGTTATAAGACTTTTAGTCCCCTACACCACTAATTATAAACTGTTCTTTGATACATGCAATTGCAAAAAAAAACTTTTTATTTGTGATGCTCCTAAGCATTTTTAATATGTAATACTGTCATAGCATTGCTCAAGTAGGATTTTTATAAGACGAAACATTTACAGCAAAAGCACTAGATTCAATATCATTATTATTCTATAAAAGGCCAGCAGTTTAGAATCTAGGTTCCAGGCAAACCCTCCCAGACAAGAAAAAAGAGTAATATGATTGAGACATTATATAAAAAAAAGATAGTCATTTTGAAAAGATTCAAAAATCTTTTACAATGGCATACTACATGCCTTGATAACTGTTTTTTTTTGTTTGTTCTGGAGTGAATTAAACTACACTGCAGAGAGCCAGTGTGTCTTGTATGATAAGACTGTATGACTCATGCATCAACGTCTTTGCTTCATACTAACATTTCTGTTTAGAATGATGATGAGGAAAACGATATGATCTTACTTCACTTTGCAATGCAGCTGTGGCAGTTTCACGCTCAGCTGGATCAATTGCAAGCAGAGTTTCAACCAGTGGCAGGGAAGATGGAGGAAAATCTTTAAATGTCTCCCTTATGCAACGTTTATAGGGCTGTTGAGGTTTAAATATTGTAGCATGCGGCAGTTTTGACTTCTTCCAATACTCCTCTGAGGGGGAGCCACATAGCTTGAAAATCTTGTGCAACTGTTCTACCTGATGAACACAAAGTATATTGCAATCTTTAACATTAGGAACCAAGTAGTCAACTTATGTAAGCATATATAGAAAGGAAAAACATAAATAAATAAATAAACACACACATCATGAATTCACCCTAGACTCTAGTCAAATTATGATCAGAAGATTACAAGCATGGAATTATACGAAATTTATGATGGTTTGTTCACCTCAAGTGACAAACATTTCAAGAAAAGTCCATGTTTGTGGTGGTTTGATCACTATGGTTGAATTGTGATCAAAACGATGTACAAAAATAAACAGAAACATGGATGCCAACCATTATCATCAACACTATCAAGCAATCCCATCAGTGCTATTAGGTCATTAACTAGTCATCCATTCGACTGGCGGCGCTTCACTGGAGCAACCGACTCGACTAGTTGAGCAAGTCAAGTGACTTGCTGTCGACTGGCCGATTTGGATCGACTAGTCATTGACTTGGAGAGACAAGTCGGGCAACCTGTGGGCGAGTACGGGAGAGGGTTCAAGACTTGGCTCGCTTTTTTTGCAACTTGTTGCGTGATTTGAGTTGGCCTAACATCAGGTTGAAAACTGAAGAGGATAAAGGGTCTTGGCGCTCAAACCCTAGCAACTAGCAATCAGTCATGACTGGTTCTAGGCTTCATCCTGTTGGTTCCCTCCATTCCAGCCATCTCACAGCACCCATCACATTTGCCCCTAGCTCAGGCTGCCATCTGCAAGCATTGCCTTGGCCTCCAGACTCGTCTCCATCCTTCATCCCTTTCCTCTTAAATCCTTTTTCCCCTGAGCTCCCTTCTCTCCGCTTTGCTACCCCGTTTCGCTAAATGTTGATCTGCTCTGTTTTTCTCTAATGCTCTCAACCGCTTGTAGATCTAGTAGTAGTATTAGCGGCCAGCAAGTAGTAATGTACTAAATACTAATGTAGTGCTACTAGACTAGTAGCAGCAGCAAGTACTAGTAGTAGTATAGTAACAGCAAGTAGTAGTAGCAGAGTATCAGTGGTAGTAGCAGCAGAATAGCAGATGTGGTGGTAGTGGCTGCTCCTTTCTGTTGTAGTAGAAAATGAGGTAACATGCTCTAAATTTATTCGTCTTGTTTATTCCATGCTCTGTTTAATTAGCGATACAAATCGACAAGTAGTCGACTACTAGTCAAGTCGGTCCCTTGGCGACTCGACTTGACTTATCAACTTAATAATCTAGAGTCCCATATTCATAGTGATCTTCCTGGTAAATTTCAAATGATTAAATTCAGGATTCTCTATCATGTTGCCGGACCATATATTGCTGGGCAGATAAATAATGGTTCATGATTAGTTCTGATTGGTTTCTGGCAGACCAAGCTCACAATTCAGCCCATGTGCCTAACAATATTTATTTCCCTCACTTATTCAATAAGCCAAAACCTTCCTTCCAATAAGAAGCTGAAGTCTAGGACTCTAGGGAGGGTGGTTTATGGGATATATAAGTTTGCAAGAGCTTATAAGTTGGCTTTACCAAATATTTCTACAGTTGACCAAATAGCCAGCTTATCTGCCTTACACGAGGTATAAGCTCAACAAGCAAGCTTATGAGTTAGCAATACTATATGCATGTAAGATTCAGTTAGTCATTGGACTAATGGAAAATAGCTTCATAGAAATACCCTATTGAAACAAAAAACATCTGGACCGATTGATCGGCAAATACAATAAAATTATTATTAGTCAACTTAATAAATATTGCAATCACCTTAAACATGTTTGAAAAAACTCAACTACTCTAAATGGCTACCATATGAAGAAAGAAAAGGTACCAACCAACAGGGAAACACCCTAAACAGCAAAGCTCAACTGTTCTAAATGGCTGTCATATGAAGAAAGCAAAGGTACCAACCAACAGAGAGCTAAACATTTAGCCTTTCAAAGTCTAGTTATGAATTACACATGTTCATGGAGTTCAAACCAATGGTGATGTGAGCATTCCACTTGTACTAGTTATGTGACTCAGTACTACTTAGGAACACCTATTGTATTTTGGTACCTTCAGTACCAGACATAATTTCACGAACATCTTATTTTAATGTTAAAAGACAAGAGCATGTTTTTCAACAGAAGCTTTCATTTAAGTCATGCTGGTAACCACTGATGACAGTAACCTACAGAGAAATTCAGGCATATACAATGAAGTCAACAAATCATTCAACTCTTTCAATGAATGACAATGACATGGTCATGAATCACTATTTGCCAAAATATAAAAAATAATAAACATAAAAGATTAGACAACGAAGAGGCACCACTGTCCTCTGGAGGAACCTAGCATTCAAAGTCAGCATTTTCAACAGCCACCGCAGAATTCTTTATAATGAGTACAAGTAGAATTTTTTCCGTACCTAAGAAGGTTTTACCACATGTTTGGTACTAAGAAGATGATCCCCAGGCTACCCAAAACATAACATACAATAAAAAGTTTGACATTGTTCTAAGAATCACCTCGGTGCGCCCGGGCATGACGGGCTTGCCATACAAGAGCTCTGCCAGAATGCACCCAGCACTCCACAAATCCACACCCACACCATAATCTGTCGCACCCAATAGCAATTCAGGTGGCGGTACCACAGCGTGACCACACGGCTCGTCATTGGCCGCCAGGCGTGGGTCAAAGAATGTCGCCAGCCCAAAATCCGCAATCTTAAGAATCCCGTTATTATCCAACAACAAGTTCGACCCTTGATATCCCGATGCAACACATTATTGTCATGGCAATGCTCAAGCCCCGACAACAGCTGCTGGATATAACATTTTATCTGCAACAAGTACATTAGCATCAAATTCACATAATTCCACCAAGTAACTGCCCCCAAAAAGAAGAGAGCAAGCAAGCCTCCTCAAACACCTGTGGCAGAGTAAACTTGACGTCAGGGCTTAATGCGAGGCCAGCAAGGTCGTGATCCATGTACTCGAACACAAGGTACAAGCTGCATGACATCCTCGAGGTCACCAAGCCCTCCAATTTGATGACATTTGGGTGGTCGAGCCTCCTAAGGATCAGGATCTCCCTGGCCATGAACTTGACGCTCTCGGGCTCGAGGTTGTCAAACCGGACCTTCTTCAGCGCCACGATGCGGCCCGAGACAGTGTCCCTCGCCCTGTACACGTTGCTGTAGGTGCCCGACCCTATCTAAGAGATAATTGCCGGACAAAAAAGGCCAAATGGCAAAATCAGTACTCGTTGGTCAGCTAATGTAGCCGCACGTCGAATTTTACAGATTTCGGGAGGGGGGCTATCCCCTATACCTTGTTGAGCTTCTCGAAGGTGTCGGAGCAGCGGGTGTCCACCCGCGGAGAGCTTCCCCGGCGACGGCTACGAGCCAAGGCGGCCACCCGGCGGCGAGCTGCTCGGCCGCGGCGGGCGCGGGGACGCACCCTGCCTGGGCCCTGCCTTGCGGCCGAGCCGCCGCCGCGGCCTCCCGGGCGACTTATCGCCGACAACGGCGGCCGCGGGGGAACCGGTGGAGGGCGCGGGCTGCGGGGACGCCCTCTCCTTCTTCTTCCCCCTCCTCGGGGAGGAGGAGGCGCGGCCGAAGACGCAGCCCATATCACTCTCTACACTCCGGACACCTCTAGAAGCATCTAGGCTTGCAATAGGGCATGTACTCTCGGCGGCGGCGGCGGCGGCGGCGGCGGCGAGGAGGAGGAATCGATCGATCAATCAACCAGGAGAGGAGGGGATGAGCATTTAATGCCTCACGTGGCGATGGGGATGACCGGTGGGCCCCGGCGGGGTCAGAGGGGGTCAACAGCTGGCGAATTCATGCCATAATTCGCATCGCGATGCAGCGGGCGGGTGTATTATTGGCGTGGGTCCCACCGGTATGAGAGCGGGGCGAGGGGAGGGTGAGAATGAGTAATAAAGGTCGAGATGCCCAAGCCGCAAGTGCACGTCCCGTGGTATTTTCGTCATACGAGGATATAATACACGCTGTCCGTTATTTAGAGTGGTATTTATAGATGATTTTATATTGTGTATAGTATTATATATATAATCTATTAATTGTATAAGATACTATTATAAATAACTATATAGATAGTTTATTATATAATTTATCTTTAATCATGTTTATTGATGATATATAAATGTATTACAGGTAGCTATCGTCTATATCACTGTACTGCTTCATAGCTGTCCGACGTCATGAGATTGGAGGCATCGTATCGTGGAGTTATGGACTGCCCACACGTCTGTTCTATTGGACTACGACGTGTTACCGGGCGCCTCCTCCTATGTCCCTCCCACACCGCTATCCACAACTATGAAACGACATCACATCCTCTTCTAGTTCTTTCTAATCTTCCTCGACCTAGCCAAAATTAGGGTTGTAACTGTGAAACATATGCTACATCAGGTCGAGTTGTCAAAAAATCGGGTAGCGTTTGTTAAGGCTGAATGGCATGTGCTAAATTGCCTCCTACGAATAGAATGTGGCTAGTAATTAAGTAGTAAACGAGCCGAGCTCAAGTGAGCATGGCCCTCCAGACTCGAGCTGGGTAAGGTCCGAGCTAAGTTTGAGCCAAGCTCGAGTTGGGGTTCGAGCCTCGATCTAGGCTCAAGCTCGACTCAAGTAAGCTTGATAAGCTTAAGTAAGCTCGGTAATCCTAGTAAGCTTGGTAACATGCTCGAGAAAGCTTGATTTAAGAAAGTTCGGTCCAGACTCGAGTAGGCTCGTGAGTTATTCGAGCTCGGCTCGGTTAAGCTCGGAGCTTAAGCTTGAATTCGGCTCGTTCGGAGCACGAGCTGAGCTCGAATCGAGCCTCTCGCGAGCCGAGCTCAGGTAGCTCGTGAGCCTCGAGTTTTTTTACAGCCCTAGTTCTAGACTTCTAACCCAGATGACCAGCTGGAACGTTGCAAGCCAAAAACAGTGCAATTTGCAGTGCAAGAACTCTCTGGGTCTACAGTATAATTTGACGCTGGGAAATATCGAACGGGTTTACATGACAACACTAAAAAAAAGAAGGAAATTCAGTTGATAAGGTAATGTTACATGATAATGTGCCAAGGGGTTCAGCTGAATTTTCATCATAAACATTGACTACTTCCTAAGTTCTAATGGCTCTTTTGGCTCTGTTCTAATTTTCTTTTAGGGGAACCTCTTTTTTTTAATGCCCACAGTCAGTCCCTTGTTTGGTTCTATTGCACATGACCACATGCGCCTTGGCTGACTCTTGTTTGATTCTCTTCTCTTTATTTTCTACTCATTTCCTTTCATGAGAGCAGGAGCATCTCATGACACAGTTGTTAAGGTGTCCACATCGGAGAGTTTTGGCCAGAACGATTTGCTGATTGTTGGGCCGGGAGTGCTTGGCCGAATCGTGGCTGAGAAATGGCAACAGGTTATTTATTACTAATGTAGTTAAGAGAACTATATATTTTACCTAGTTGAGTGGCTTCTCTGTTTCCGAGCTAATGAAACAAAAATTAGGCCCTGTTCAAATTGAGTCTTGTTTGAGGGAAAAGGCCATGTCCTCCTCTTTGTCTGTCAACATTTCTTCAGTGGTGTAGGAAACTATCAACTATGATTTTGATGATCTTTTTGTTGAAAATCGATGATTTTTTTATTGGATCTTCTGCCATATGGATTTTTTTTGGTTTCTAAAACGGTGGGAGTAGTATCCTTATAATATGATTTGCTTGTATTTTGCTTCGTAAAGTCTGTAAGTTCAAGTTCCACACTTGCTCTAATATCACCTATTGCAAATAATGTACATGAAAATAGGAACGAGGGACATAAAATTTATACGGAAAACCTTTTTGAAAAAACCACAGGTGCATAAAGGCAAATATCACTATACAAGGAGATGTTTACAGTGAGACTCTTTTCTCTTCTTGTCTTACTCTATCCTATGGACTACATGTGTATATTTAAAGGGATACATAAAGAATTTTTCGTGTAGGAGTTGAACTCTGAATTAGAGTAGGAAACGAATTTGTATGGCACTCGAACTCAACAGATAACAAAAATGGCATTTGGGCTCTGTTTTGGAAGCAATGTATTTTCATAGTTTCTAAGTAATACCATGGTTTCTAAGAATACCATAATATTTTATACCATGAGGTGTTTGGTTACCATGCCAAAAGCTCTGTATTAAAAACTATGGTTTGGTAGATACCATGGTATTTTTGGAGTATTTGAAACTCCACTCCAACCCAAAGTTTTCATGGTTTTGACTAGTTTCTTGTCTATTTCCACTCAAATACCATGGTTTGTGATGTTGCATCCAAACAATTGGTAGTTCTAAGAAATACCATAATTTTAAAGGAGTTTGGTAAAACCATAGTATTTATGATAAAATAATTACAAACCATAGTTTTGAAATACATTGTTTTCAAACAGGGCCTTGGTTGTTTTACAAGATAAGCATGGAGTTTTCTCCCTTTGTCCAGTCGTACTCATGAAAGAAAATCTTGTCGCTCCACCGTTCGTAACGCTTGTGTTCATACTAGTTCACACTCTAGCACTTGGACCAAAAATTAATTCAAAGAGAAAGAGATAGACGGGGGATTTATTACTAGCAGGGATTGCATTATTGAAACATGACGGGGATTTATTACTAGCAGGGATTGCATTATTGAAACATGACGGGGGATTTATTACTAGCAGGGATTGCATTATTGAAACACTGAGAAATTTAACTATGCCATTTAGCGATAGCAATGTAGTGGGACAGGGTTGAAGGTTGTTTTCTTATCTTCACCCCTATTTGTTATGGAGGCAATGTTGCTTCTGAGTTATCCCAGCCCTCCTAGGGAAATTTGTTAAAACTTGAGCTTATGTTGCAAATTTAATAAGCATATACTATTAGTCAAGGCTCAAGACAGGCATTCCAATCCCAACGCCATCATTGTGTAATATGGCAGGGTTCCAGGGACAAATTTCGGTCATCCTGATCTATAGCATGGGATCTCAACATTTAAATAGAGAAACCAGGAAACTGCCTTCCCTCCTGTTTGCATCCATTATATATCTGATCTATCAAAAACATAATACAGAAATAGCTCTAGTCGTGTGAGCAGAGGTGTTCTTCCCGTTAAATCTCAAACATAAGCTTTTGTAGTTGCATCTTGAGTCTCTTGTATCAACATAATGCACCCTTCAAGATTTTGTTTTTGTTTCAAATGGGATAAGACTATGTAGCAGAACTGCCAGATTTAAAGGGACTTGCAGTCAAATATGCCATTCATCTATCTGAACCAAATAGTGTATCAAGGGCATGTACAATATTCTTATTCCAGAAAATGTGTCCAGAGAGGCAGCGTCAAATTGGAATGGGGACGGTTCTTTCTTGTTTACATTGAATACTGCTGTGTATGACTGCAATTACAATGGATTTTGCAGTGAGGTATAAGTAATCTAAACAGCATATTATACAGGATCAAAGTTGTCTCTGCCATTTCTTTATTTTTCTGCTTTGGGTGAGAAAATATGCCAGTAAATGACAAATAGCACATTTTGTAAGACAAAATATGCAACGTTTGGAAAGCTTTTGCTTTGTGGCAATGTTCCAGTATTACCTCCAACTTTGTTGATTTTGTTAAATTTGATTTTCCATTTTGTTTGTGTAGGATTCTCCTTGCGTGCCAATTGGCAAGAGCCCTCGTAAAAGCAGATGATGTTGTCCTTGAGTCTGGAGGCTGTGTATCATCAGGCTAGCAGGACTTCATATATCTTAACCAAGCTTTTATTTTTTATTCCAAACCTCGAGCGTGAAGTATCCTTAAATGGGATTTCTTTCAGCACTCTACCTTTCTAAATGAGAGACCATGTGATAGTTTACCTATGTTTGTGATGAGTAATTGATTGTGTTCAAGCTTATAATCCTTAGTGTTGAGTTTGATTTGAGTTTGTTTTGGATTTGAAGCAATTTGAGGTACGTCCAGTTTAGGGTGGTATTACCGGCTTCTGGGATGCAGTAGTACTGAGGTGCAATATTACTGACTTCTAGTTGATGGTAGTTATTTTCGAGTGAGGTGATTCTCTGGGTTGAGCAAGGGTGGTACAATCGGCATCTAGTTGGCGGTTATTATTTTCAAGAGTGTGCATCTTGGATTCGCGTTGAGCAGTACTATCGGCCCCAGGTTGGTAGTAGTACCGGCCATGGAATGGCGATGCTACTGGCCGAAGGGGTGGTAGTACCGATTTTTCTAGATAGTTTTGATTATTGTTTTGATTATGTAATGGTTATTGCATATCTTGGTGAAAGACCATGTGGAGGTATATTTATGTTTGTAATGAGTTATTGACTTGGTTTGAATATATAGTGCTTAAGTTTGAGTTTGATTTGAATTCTATTTTGAATTTGAAGCAATTTTAGTTGTTATCAGGTTGAGTAGCACCACCGGCCTTGTAGTGGCGATAGTGCCGACTAGGCGACACTACCAGTTTGGGATGGCGGTAGTGCTGGCCTTGCAGTGCTAATGGCCTCAGAATGGCGGTAGCTATTTTACAGAGAGGGTTTATTTAGGTTTCTAGCAGAGCGATACTACCGTCGTGCTAAGGGCGATAGTGCCGAGGGAACGACACTACTAGCTAGCCCATAGTAGCGGTAGCTATATTCCAAAGAGGGATTTATGGAGTGTTTTTGAGAGAGCGATACTACCTACTACTTGGGAGAGATAATACTCGAGGTGCAATACTACTGGTCCTAGGGGGCGGTAGTACCAGGTTTGTTAGGGATTTTTTATTAATTCCTTGTTGATGTAATTGATAATTACATTTTGTAACATTCTATTTTTGAGCCTTTTTAAAATTTTGGTGAATTTTCTTTTAGTGCAAGCAAATCATTTGAATCAAAATTACAACGGATTCGGATGGATGTTTGGTGGAAATGGATGCACGAGACTTTAAATGTGAATGTTCCACTCTAGTCAATTGAGGACTGAAACATGTGTTACCATAGACCGAGCATTACCATACAATCATAAGTATATATGGGTACGACCTGACTAATTAATTTATGCATCTCGTTATTCGCTTCACCAATCGGTGGAATGTGGGTGTTGGATGGAGAAAGTTTTTCCCACACGGCGCAAGAGGAGGCATCTGACTGGGTGGATGGAACTTTTTAACGGTGAAACCTTAGCGGGCGAGATTAATAGCGAGTTCATATATTGTAAAGGTCTTGTCATGATCTCTTTGTCGACACAACTAAGAAAGTGTGTAAATTGCATGGCAACAAGAAACAGTCATGTCTTGTAAGTAAAGCTATACACACTCTCTGAGTTAAAATTACTTAAATAGCCATACCCATGGTTAAGGGCGCATTTAGGTACGCTTGCACATTGTATATTTTATGGCTTTATTTTAAATAAAATGATGGTTTGGAAATCCGTGAGTGGATGGAACTCTCAGGTTGTGGTTTGGCAATTGGAGCTAATCAAGTAGTTGGAACCTGTTTAGTTATCATTTCAAATTCAATTATTATTCAATAACAATTTGGTCAAATGATGCGTTGAGAAATTACTATTTGTATTTATACTTAAACTTTGCTTTATGCTAAAAGAGCCATATTATGCCTTCAATTATTTAGCTTTACATTTTGTGCTCACCCTTGGAACATCCCAATTTTTCATAGAGGAGTGTGCAGAAACTGAAGATGACTATGAGTTCTTTGCTTGTAGTTACGACGAAGG
This sequence comes from Guadua angustifolia, assembly GCA_036346375.1. NCBI lineage: Eukaryota > Viridiplantae > Streptophyta > Magnoliopsida > Poales > Poaceae > Guadua > Guadua angustifolia. Next base: position 6,160,091 of record CM070501.1, read on the forward strand.
TGATCCGGAATGCTAGGCTGCGTACCCTAATCGATTGCTAGTTGGGCTAATGGATGGGTTTATCCTGTTGTTGTTATTTCGTTTCTGCTTCTTTTTATTGAACTCAAGCCAAGAGGCTGCTTATTTGTAATAATTAGCCATGAGACTGATACCTTTCTGCTTAATTAATATTATTTGATTCGTGATATGGATATGTTGTCATTATTGTGTTTCACTGTGTGTGCTAGTTTTACCTAGACTAGCACATGTTATACATAGAGGGTTTGGATTTGAAAGTCTGGTCTGACACATTTATTGTGAACAGTGCTATGTGACATATTTCTTGTCTGCATTGGTTGCAAGACTTCAGTGCTACGTCATGGTGAGACAAAGGCGAGACCGAAACTAAGCTAGGAGAGCTGAGGTCTAGAACGGTCAAGGGGCACTAAAAGATGATCGATACCAAGAAGTGATTGCAAGTCGAGAAGATAAGGAAGCTGAGCATGAAGCACTAGTGATGGATATGGCTAGCAACAACATGGACCTGGATTAGGCTCAAGGGGGAGTTGAAGTTCAGAACAGTCGAGGAAGCTAGTGCCACAATGATGAAGCGATCAAGGACACGTGGCACATCAAGAAACTTAGACCCGCTTGCAAGCAAGGATGGTTCAAGGGCTCTGGGCATGTGAGATGCTTGGCGGCATGTTATTGGGGTCATGTGAAAAGCAAGAAGCATCATGATGCTTTGAGGAGAAGGCAGACCAGACATTTTGGTAAGTTGGTAATTTACCCAATACCAGTGGCTGAGGTGTTTAGAAAACTATGACGGTGGCCTAAGTGATTTAGGTCACATTAAAGTAGAGTTGGAAGCAAATTCGGGCTCACGTAGCGGATTTGGCGTCAATGTAACTGCCGCTTTGAAAACATGCTTGTGTGAGCGTAAAACCTGATATGGTGTTGGGTTAACGGGTTAGTCCATGTAAATATGGATGGTATCCACGTGTGTCCATGTATTAGAGTTAGAATTGCCTCCACTATATATGAAGATGTAGTGGGAGTTGTGGCTCTAGGCCCTTAAAAGCCACTAAGCCTAGGATAGGGTTTTCATAAGATTTTGGTTTTTTTTTGTGTGGGTGTGTGAGTGCTCCTTGAGAGTTTTGCCCTTAGGTGAGAGGCTTTGTAATGCATTCTCATGATTTGAAATGAAATCAAAATTTGTTCTCAAGCTTTGCCTATTATTTTGATCTTTCCTTTTCTTGAGTTTTTTTATCTTTATTGGTGATTTCTTCTTCTCTAGATCTTGTGTTACTAAGGATGAATTCTTTGTAAATCATATTCCAATCATCTAGGCAAGTTTTTGCAGGATCATCAAGAGATTTCTCAAGAAACCGGTTCTTAGCATGAGAAGGAATTATTTGAGGTAAATCTTGATATTGCACGTTTGAGGGCAATTTCTTTGAAGTTCTAGCTTGCTGTGACATGTGGGAGGTTATTTAAGGTTATATTGATCATCAAATCTCTACGAGCAAATTCAGAACAAAGTTTTGGATTTTAACTTAGTTTTGGTGTAACTTTCGGTAAATTTGAAAAATAGTCAGAACTTTGATGCCAATACTTGTGATCGAATGTTAGAATAAGTTCCTGACATCCTAAGGAAGATGCATAAGTTTTATGACTTTTGGATTATTTTTTTATTTCAATATATATTGATTTGAGCTGAAGTTTTCAGTATTTCAATATATATAGAACGCCTCGTGAACAATCTTCACAAAAAACTTTTGGACATAATCAAGTGTATTTTAATAATTGCATTGGGTTTGTAATCTTGCACCATATTTTCACCACTAATACTTCGAAAATATCTAAATTTGGTAGTGAAATAAGCACCAAATTAAACTCGAATCTCAAGTTCTGCTTGCATGTGCAATGGGAGTTGCCGCTACCACAATAGGGTGGTGCCTTGCCACATCGTAGGCATGCACACTGTATCATTTGTGGTGGTGTTTTAAGATTCTAATGTATTATACCTTTATTAAAGATCGCAAGGTTCTAAGCTCCTCCGCGTTTTGAGCCACGCGCGGAGTCAAGCCGTGCGGCCGGCTCGGCTCGATTTTTTTTGCGTATAGTTCTCTCAAAAAATATGTAATTACGTATAGATTCTTTCCGCGATTTTTTACGAAAAGGACCTTTTGGTTTAGAAAAATCGCGAAACTTTCGTTAAAAGGCCCTAAATAAATACCGAAAAAAGGTAGTTACGTTCAGATCATTATAGCTATTTTTCACAAAAGGACCTTTCGATTTAGCACAATCGCGGATTCTTCGTGAGAGGACCCTAAATAAATGAAAAAAACGTGATTGCGTTTGTAACCTTTCTACTATTTTGCACGTTTTCTCAATGACTTAAAAAAACACCACCGAAAAAAAACGAAATTGGTTCTGCGAAAAAAACAACGCACGCGGCGCCCTAAATAAATACCGAAAAAGGTAGTTACGTTCGGATCATTCCAGCTATTTTCACGAAAAGGACCTTTCGATTTAGCGTAATCGCGGATTCTTCGTAAGAGGACCTCAGATAAGTGCAGAAAAAAAATCGTGATTGCGTTTGTAGCCTTTCAGCTGTTTTGCACGTTTTCTCGACGATTTAAAAAAAACACCGTAAAAAAAGAACGAATTATTTCTACGAAAAAACAACACACACAACGTATCACGCCACGAAAACCATCCAAGTTATGTCTAAGACCAGAGCGAGCTTGCAGACAGACCACTACCATCCCATTTTTTAGTGAGCCTGTCAAGCTATCATTTTGGGTTTGAATCGAAGCACTAAGGACTAATTGGTTTGCTACATCTGTGAACTAGACCAAATATTCCGAGCTGAAATCAACAGCTCCGAATGTCCTCCAGGCCGAGCCGAGCCGGGCCGTGGACCAAACTCCCATACTCCCCGTCCCCAATCCGTTTCCATTCCTCCTCCCGTAATCCATCCAATTCCCCGTCCCGTCCGGCGAAATGAGAGCCGCCGCCGCCGCCTCCTGCCTGGTTCCCGCCCCTGCTCCGGCCTCTCTTCGCCCCATCTCCCCCGCCACTACCTTGTATCCCTCCTCCTTCTTGAGACACCCGACCCCAACCGCTCGTTCCCCAGCACGCCTCCTCGCCCCCGCCCGCCGCGCGCACGTCGCCGCCTCTCTCGGTAGCCGTTTCACTGCCCCTGTCCCTCTTCTTTCCTTGTGTCTTCTTTGTTTTTGGAGCGTGCCTTGCTTCACCGTTACTTGACTGACCAGTGGCATTGAGTGGAAAGTCATTTTTCAACTGCGCTCCAGTTTTGATTGAGTTGAGTTGCTGTCAAATTTTAAAACCCCTTTCGGAGTTCCGAACTATAGGCTTTACAACTGTACCAATCTTCCCATTAAAAAGCAGCTACTTTGTGAGTAGTTCAATTCGGAGTAGTATCTCGTGTAATGGCTGATGCAATTTTTACACCGATTCCAAAATGTGGGTGCCAAGTGCCAACATTAGCTGGTACGCTCCACTTGTATGTGGTAATCTATGGATCCGCGGTGGAATTGGTTATGAAGGGAAATGGAGCGTATTTGCTCGCTAATATTTGCTAGTTTCTCTGTGCTGAAGGCTAGAACTAAACGCAGGCGTTCTTTGTCTCCAAATATGGAACTCCACAGAGATGCTTGCAATTAATTGACTCTTTTTGGTGGGTCTTTGGTGCTCCTAGGGGTATCTCACGATACAGGGGCCAAGATGTCCGGCACCGACATTGTTGGCCAGAATGATTTACTGATTGTGGGCCCTGGTGTGCTTGGCCGACTGGTAGCTGAGAAGTGGCAAAAGGTATTACTAGCTGTGGTTGATATATCTCAAGTTTACCTGGCCTCTCTATTGCCTTTTAACTTCAAGAACCTCCTTCCAACATCACCTTGTTACACATAATCTTTTCTGTCAAAGGGGTAACTTTATAGCATTTCTACATTATTATTATTATTATTTGCTACTATAGTCTTTGTAAGACTAAATTTGCAGGTGAGAATGAAAAATTGAAGCTATATTGTTAAATTGTCTAATTAAATATACTTTTCATATTCTATAGGAACATCCAGGTTGCAAAGTTTTTGGCCAGACTGCAAGCATGGATCATCACACTGAGCTAACCAATATTGGCATCATTCCCTCCTTGAAGGGATCGACTATTCCTCAGAAGGTTCCATATGTTATTTTCTGCGCTCCTCCATCTCGTTCCGATGATTACCCTGAGGATGTAAGGTAAATGAGTGCGATTATAATGATTATTCTATGCAATAGATTGTTTTAGAAAAAAAGTTTCCCTATTTTTTCAAAAACATAAAATTCTCCAAATTTGTGTGCTTCTAGTGCATGATAGTATAATACTAACAATATGCCTCTAGCAACATTGGCTTGTGTGTGTGTGTCAGTTTCTTGTGGAGGGTGGGAGAGGGGTTTGCATCAGTTTTCACGAACCATTCTAGAACCAAAAGTTTTAGGACCATTGGTACCAATATCCAGTTTGAGATGACTGTCCATGTCTGGGCTGTTTGATTTTGAGGTTTCATATCCAAGACCAAACTTGCCTGGAAATTGGACAGATTGAATTTTGGCAGTTTAATGTCTGGTACTGTTATAAACCTTAGGGCACATATATCTTAGTGAACTTTCAGTTGAGAACTTGAGATTAGTGTGTTGATATTGATGGCAGTGGATGTAATGTATGATTGGCGATAGTAACATCAATAGTGACTCAGGCCAGGAAGCAACCACCTGAGATGATGACTGATCAAGCATTTGCGAGATCAACACGGTGGTTCTAGTTTAACTGCAGCAATGGTTGTGTCAGAGTGGCCAGTGGCGATGTAAGTATCATGCTATCATGCAGACAGAGGGAATGTGTGGTGTGATATGATTGATCCAGGACTTGCTGGTCTTTTTTTTTGTATTTACAAATGGATTTGGTAAATATATATGGATGCTAATACAGTTACGTGTGCCATAGGACTTTACATGCTCAACTTTTGATTTTAGTGAATTTACGGTGTTTGTGCTTGAAACAACTCATCCCAATTGACCCTTAAGATTTTATGGTTTATTTACCAAAAAACCATTCAAGGATATGAGATGGTTTGTTATATTTAAAGCGCCTGTTCAGTAGTGATGTGGCTATTATATAAAGGTGGGTGCTACCAGCCTTTTCTAATGTCTGCACACCCCTGTGCATCACCAACTTGGTTGGTATGATTTTTCGATTGTTGATAAATCAGATAGTTTCATTGCAATGATATGCACCGTGCATCTATCTTATGCTAAACAAATTGTATATCATGGACATGTGATGCATCCTTATTTCAGAAAATGCGTGCAGAGTGGCAGCCTCAAATTGGAGCGGTGATGGCTCTTTCCTGTTTACATCAAGTACTGCTCTGTATGACTGTAGTGATAACCAATTGTGCAATGAGGTATTACTGCAAGTCTGCATATTCTGTGGAAGATCATTGTTGTCTCCACCATTTTTTTGGCTGCTTTTGGTGATAAAAGTTTGTCTGCATATTCTGCTGGGATCTTTGTTGTCTCTACCCATTCTTTATTTTTGGCTCTATTTGGTTATAAAATTCTGGTAAATGAAAAAAAAGACATATGCAGAAGCCAAACCATATAAATATTTTACTTAACAGCTAAAGCTTTGCTAATCTAGGAATATTGCACAACTCCTAACCTCTTGTAAAATTTAGTGTTACTGTTTTAATCATAATTTTTCTTTTACTTTTGTAGGATTGTCCATCTGTTCCAATTGGCAGGAGCCCTCGTACTGATGTCCTTCTAAAAGCAGAAAATGTTGTTCTTGGGGCAGGAGGCTGTGTTCTCAGGCTAGCAGGACTTTATATATCCTCAGCTAGTGACTATTTTTATTCCAAAGTGCAAGCATTAATTAATGCAAACTCTTATACATTATGATGGATAAAACTGGTAAAACCTTGACTTGGACACACAAAATAGATAGAGGTGCTCATTTTTTCTGGTTAAGGAAAGGAACTTTGGACTCACGACCAGATCATATCATCAATCAAATTCATTATGAGGTTAGATGAGCTACATATTTATCTCAAATGCATTTCTTGTTTACACTCTTTTTAATTTATCCATCTTATCATTTGACATTATAACCACGATTTTGCAATACTGTTTGTAAGTTCTTTAATAGCCATGTATTCATCCATCTGCGTGAACATTGTGCAAAATTGTTGCTATGTGAAATGTCGGTATCTTTTTATTTAACTAGTTTGATGAATAAACAAGTGCATTCAAATTTATACATTATCTATAGTAAGCCTTGATATATTACATTATTGTATCCTGGGAGGCAAGTTTTAAAACTTACGATTTAATTTTTTTTGGTTGCTTTATGTTAGATACTGCCATCTTCATCATTATATAACAATTTTGGGCTAGAAATTCCTACATCAACCAGGGAAATAATATCTAGAATTTCCAACAGTAATAAACAAATAAACATCTTGATCATCCATTCTTTCTTAGATTTGTACATACTAATTGGAGGCCTCCCACAAGCCCCCACCTTAGTCCCAGAAATAAATAGGCTAGAAATATCTACATTAACAAATTCCCACATTTATCCAAAAAAGAAAACATCTAGACTTTAGTAAAATGCCAGATAAGTTTCATGGGGGCAAATATAGTGCGCTGTTCAATGAGCATGCTATTTGTTGTAATTGTATATGTTATATTATTTGCAGGATGCTGCTTCCCTTGCAATTGCCGTAATGAAAAAAAGACCTCGGGGTCGTATCTTTTTGGGCTGTGACAACAAGCCTCTTTCCAGGTCAGTTCTAAGCTGCTTGTTTACATCAATTGTTTATTTGTCTAGATTGATTTTGCTATGTATCATGACTGTACTGATAGCACAACGAAGCATTTCAACTTTGCAGACAAGAAATAATGGATTCTGTTAACAGAAGTGGAAAATTTGACACGAAGTTTCAAGGTTTTACTGGTTAGTTTTCAACCTGCTTCAATATTCTCATATTTTAGTGCACAGGCATTAGCATGTCTTGCATAATCTTCAATCTGCCGTAACTCCAGGTACTGATGGTCCATTAGGGAAGAGGATGGAGAACTTAAAAACTCGGGCTGAGATCGGATGGGAGCCCGAGTACCCAAGCTTCACAGAGTTCCTTGGTCTCAACAATTAACATTCTGTCATGTCATACAATTCTTCTGGCTCCAAATGAATAGCAATAGTGAGGGGACCGTAGAAATGTGTGATATGGTGCGAACTAGTGATTTGTTTTCTTTTCTCAGCAGTTCTCCATAAACTATGCAAACACTGTACGGTAGGATGGTGTATATCTTGCTCTGCTCGATGCTTGCCCTCAATTTGCCATTCCGAGTTTCTGACTATTGAGTTCTGAACTTTACGCGTGTTTTTTGACTGAAATATGCTGCCACCTGCGTCCTGATTGGTTTCCTTTCCGTTCAACATCCATTTTATCTTTCTTTCCCAAGTACATTTGTTCCGCAAGCTTTATTAATTTCTGATGTCTTGGTTCAGCATAATCATATTGTGTAGCTTTGTTTTCTGGTACTAATGCACTAAATATAGTTGAATTTCTCAACTGCAAGTCGCCGTTGCTCGCATCCAACTGAAACTGGAAGTCAGACGAACAAACAGCCTCTCTGTGCATGTGCGTTTCATTTTCAGAGCCCTCGGTAGTGGACGGATCAAACAACTATAGAACAAGTAGAAATCGTTGGTATCCTCACATAGTCACATGCACCAAAATTCTTTGTTCATTCAATATTTTGGTCAAAGTGGTACAATTGCTGTCGTAGCAATGAGGCCATATAGCGAATACGGGGTACCCTTTCTTCTTTAGGTCTAGTTTAGAAAGTCTATTTTTGATTGAGATCTCTGTAGATGGGTCAGAAACCGCTTAAGAGAGTGAGGTTGTCAGTCTAATCAGAGCCCTGGCTCTCATATTTTGGGCTCCTTGCCCCCCAAAATTGTCAGATAGTAAGGATAAAATGGTAAATTCTATCACGTGGGTATAATATTTTACTCATAGTCTAACCTTATAGCCTATTATGCGTACTTGGCAGCCCACAAGACTGGGTTCTCTACTTCGTGGACTCGTAAAAATACCGATCGCCCAAGACAAAATTGCGTGTACTAATCGCAAGAAATAGTCCGTTACTTCGAACTCGTCTAAAGTTTGGGGCCAAGACCATTCATCCCTTCGTCAGCTGGAATTCCAATGACAATTGAAAATGACATCCCAACAACCAATAAAAGAAAAAATAACATTTCAACCCTTGCAACAGGAAGGGGGCTGAATGAATTTTCTATGAACTCTCCTCTAACATGTGGGCCCCACGTGGCATAGACGGCCATACTTGCACCGGCCTAGTCTGTATTCTTGTGGTTGGTAGTAAACAACTTGCTTATACAAACACCCTTTGGGTCCTAATTAAGCAACCATTTGCCCCTTCTCTCCAAAGTTGAGGCAACACATACACAAGATTCAGACGGAGCTCTCCCTCTCTCTGAAAAGGAAGGGGCGTGGTGTGGAGTGGACACCATGGGATCCTGCTGCTGCATGGGGTGCAACGGCGACGACGGCGGCGGCGACGACGGTGGCGGGCTCGACCCCAAGGGATTCCTGCTGGCCCTGATGATTGCCCTGGTGCTGTTCATGCTCTGCCACCGGCCTCAGCCCCGCCGGAACCCGTACGTCGTCTACCGGTGCTACTGATTGGACAGACCCGGCCGGTGGATGGACGGATCGGATGGTCGCCGGTGACCGGCGTGCCAACCATGTTTGTCCATGGACCGTCGTGTGTGGATGATGCAAAAGTTGAAGGTCTCCTTTCCTCCTCTCACCATGCTTTGATTCCATCATTGGTCAACCATACCCTTTGTAGTAGCAAGCGAGCTAGCTGAGTATTTTTTTTACTATGTTTGTTGATCGGCATCGTAACACGGAGGTGATGATAGGTGAAGTTTTTTTTGTGGCAATCATGGTCGAGGCGAAACCAATAGTAGTGATCTGCATAAAAGAGGGGTATATATATATACTAGCTCTTTGATGTATGACGTATCCAACTAATTAATCAGTCAGAAAGAGAGATTATACCACGCATCTATACATGTTTCTTTGGGTTATATGTCTGCATTTCCTCCTCCTCTCGGCTAATTTTATACGGTTTGTTCTGTCTTGTTCCCGTTTATATTTTCGATTTGATTATTGTTTGAACAAGATAAAGAGACCATTATTCATAGAGCTCTTTTACGATACACAAGAATGAATATGGGCCGTCCATTTCTTTAAATCCAAAGGTTGAGATTAGATTAGATTTGACTATACTACCATGTGTAGTATGGGTAGTATAACCCGTGGAGGGATATAATGGTAAATAATTTTCTGGACCAGCACCCAACTCTGTGTCTCGTAAAGTATAATGGTAATCGAGCAAAATGGTATTCAGCACCGTCCCGACCCCAAGCTAAAAGACCAGAATGCCCTCGAAAAATCAACGGTCAGATTTAATTTCTACTATCGCTATATACTACTATGGTAGTGCACAGTAAAAATTCTCTATTCATATGCATTAAAATCAAGGTCTATTTTGATTCACCAACAAGCTTTGTTTTGATCGACCAACGCACTTCAACCTTTGCTCCAAGCAAGACCTTATAAATTTTGTCTCAGGCCGATCGGTTCCATGATTCTCATGAAAGTTTTTTTTGAAACAGCAAAGCTGTGAATTATATTAGATAGAGGAGAGATTCTTATGAAAGTTGATGCAGTGTTTTTCTTGTATGAGTACAGCCTTATAGCTTTGCCTCAAAGTTAATTCATGTGGTTCCTGTACTGCTACACATAGTGGGACCTAATTGATTTGTCTAGCTAACTTCGTCGTTAGTATGTACGCTCGTAGATTAAACTATGTCTAACCATTGGATAGTTCTACTCCATTCAGGGGTTTGAGTAGTGCTTCCGTCCTTTCTCTTCTAATACAAGTTATACCAATTTAAAAATAAACAACAGGATAAATAATCACCGTCTACTCTTCATTCGTACTTTCATATCTATGCAACTATGCAACTTTCAAAGATAAAAAGCACACAAGCACCTCTTTAGGTTTTCTGGTTAAGGATCTTATTTCGGTCAACATCATATATGTACTCGTAAATGGATGTGTTTCTTATTGGATTTCTCAGATTTGATCATGTGGCCTCTTTCGCATCCTCTCGGAATGAAAAAGAATCTGCTTAGTGTAGAACCTAGCTAGTAATTGGCCCGAGCTGGTACTGGTAGGAGGCAATGAACTCAATTGTACGATTCAGCCAACCAAAATGGGAGTAGGACCCGATCGAGTGAGCCCCCTTCTCTCCTCCTCCCATCTCCTCCCCAGTGCAGGAAAGAACTCCAGGGATCTAGATCGGCCTCTCCCCCCTATCTTCTCTGCCTCATCGTCGCCGGCGACGACACTAGGGAGAGGGACCTGTCCATGTGCAGCTGTAGAACCTTAGGTTTTTTTTCCCTTTTGTACAACAGTTGGAGCGCCTTGGTTCGCTGCTATGTCGCCGTCCATCGTCGTCGTCATGGCGATTGGTGCCTTCTTCCTCGGGACCGGCAGATCCCGCGAGTCCCTCCCTTCAATAAATAACCTTCCCGTTGTAAAGCGGTGACGTTTATTCGAGTGAATCGTTATCGCCGACATATCAGTCGTCCTTTTTGACATACTATTTCTTTCTCTCTTTTGGATGAAGCTAGAATGCTAGATTTACTTATAGCCTGTTTGGTTCCCCGATCGCGCGTGGCCTGGCTCGACCGCTGCATTGATCGCGCATGAGCTCACGTTTGGTTGCCTGCATCGATCGCGCGTGGCCTGGTTCTTCGCATGCAGCAAAGGCCAAAATGCGAGTACGCGCCTGCACGCCCGGAGACACCGCACGCGGCTGTTTCCTGCGGGCCAGGCTCGAGTGAGCCGCGCTCCGCGCGTGCAGGGAACCAAACGCGCTATAATAGAGGAGAGAGAAGCAGTCAACTCAGCGAGAGGGACAAGAGTGGAGAGAGGAGGCGCTTTGCGAATTGTCTGACGGGAGGAAGGTAAAAGCGCTCCTGCCGTCCCCGTTGCAGAAGGAATCAATGAGATGACCGGGCGAATTGAAGAAAGAGGAAACGAGGACTGCAGGATCACCTTATTACTATCTACCCATCGGTGTGGTGGGTGGTAGTGAGGTGGTGGGCTCCATATTATCATCTCACTACCATCTCTCCTAGATATGAGACTTTGGTGAGGCGGTAGATAACGAGGCACCACCATCGTCTCACAACCGTCTCAAACCATTGGACACAGTCTTATAAGTACAATGTTGTGGCTTAGTTCGGCCTGTACGGCGCTATGTGTGCTGTGGATGCACTGGATTGAAGTCGGAAAGTTGCATGCATGGGGCCGAACGATTATATTTACTTGTTTCGGCGTCGCACAGCTTTCCAATTCGAACTCGATCGTCTTCGTCATGATCGAGTTGTTCATTCTCTCTCTGTTGATCATCATGTCACGAGTAGCTGTACGTTCAGCTGTGTGTCCAGGGCCGGTCCTGCCATTTTTAGGGCTTGAGGCTAAAACTTATATAGAGGCCTCTTCCACCTCCTCGTATATATATATATATATATATATATATATATATATAGTCTTATAAGCACACATCATCTTAAAAAATCTCTTCTAACATTTTGTGATACAAAATCATCGATTATACTATTGATATCAATCTCGTCCAATAACTTCTTCTCGATGTATAAAGTCGCTAAATCATTTAACTTTTCTTGAGTCATTGTTGATCTCAAATAGTTCTTCAACAATTTCAATTTTGAAAAGTTTCTTTCAGCCGATGCAATAGTTACAGGCACAGTAAATAAAATTTGATAAGCAATGGAGACATTAGGATAACAATCCACATCTCTGACATGCTCGAAAATCTCCATAGCAGACAATGCGCCATTTGGTAAAGTGAATTTCATAATCTTTAATTCAGAAATAAGATCATGTACCTCAACATCAGATGAACTATCATGAGAGAAAGTGTCTGTAAATTTAGTACAACACTCTTCAAGTTCACTATCATTTAATGACTTCAGGGTGCTTGAGCTCAATAAAAATCCGAATATATCTTTAAACACCATGAGTTCTTCGAATCTGGTCTTCAAAGAAGTGATCGCCATATCAACCAAAACCAAAAAATATTTAACTTTAAAAGCCCTCTCAGCTTCTAGGATTTCTTCTTGACAATTACTTTCATCAGATCAACTCAGCATACGTTTGCTCGCGACTGGGCCAAAAGCCTATGGTGTAGTTGCATACCTAGGGGGCCCCATGACTTTGGAGGCCCGGGACGGCCGCCCACCCTGCCCACCCCAGGGCCGGGGCCGGCCCTGTGTGTGTCTCATGAATCTTTTTCTGGGAGGTCGCGTACGTGCACAAGATGACAAGAGCATAGCAGGATATCTTGCGGTGCTATCCATGAAGTTTTGTCCCGCCCGGGACTAGAGTTCCCTTCGCCGACATGCTTGTACAGTAGAAAAGCAACGGATCGAGATCAGAGAGAGATAAAACTGCGCAGATGGCGTACAACAAAGCAAAGGTAATGTACACATGGAATCTCAGTGGATAGATATATAAATCATGGTAAACATGGGGATATGCGTGCATGGTGATCTGGAGACGTACATGGGCGGCGCATGGTGGTATCACGCGTGGACACAGAATTGCCGTACCTCTCTTTGCTGATCCCTCCGGGGTACGAGATGGAGCGCCGGCCCACGAGGAGACGCCTCCATATCCGTTATCCATGACGATTTGTCGATAGCTCGTGTGTTGCCTGCCAGGTGTCATGCTGTTAGCTATGCACATGTATATAGCGGTACTGCAGCCGAGAGGGCAAGAAAATTAACATTTTTCGGATCACTCCTCTGTACGAAAGCATTGTATCGCCTGCCGCGCTTATATACCATGGTAGATTCTATTGAGCTATGATAATACAATTGAATATGCCGCGCTCAGCTATCACGGTAGAGGTACGACTTCAAGACTTAGCTGCCGCTGCCATGATAGCAGCTTTGCTAAGATGCCCTACCAAGCAACCTTGCAATTGCTTTCGCACAAGGTCCAAATTTACAAATAAAAAAGGTACAACAGAGCTAGAAAAGCATTGGTTTTGAATGTAGGAGCACCAAAAGAAAAGTTAAATTAAAACCGATGTTGCCCAACCTACTTCCTCATGTAAGCGATTGGGGATTAAAATCGGAGAGGTATAATCGAACCTCGCTGCTTAGCTAGGTATTATGGCTCCCATCAGCTGAGGCGAGGCTAGGAACAGAACAAAAATTTTTTATGAGGCTTTGATGCAGGGTTTGGTCCGAACTTAATGGCATAGGATTAAAAAAAACTGGATCCATACAACCGGATGAATAACACCACTAACCACTGTCTCTATTATGGCAACCTGCGACACTCTATTCACCCAACCACACGCTTTGATCCATTTGTCTACTTGCTCATGTGGAGTAAACGTATTCAAGCAATCACAGTGGTAATCGCAAGAACGACAAAGTCAAGACACTCAGTAAATTCTCAATTCTATTTGTCGGTGTACTTTGCACCGGGGTACCCTCTTCGCCGTAAAAATAGCAGGCCTAAGAGGTGGCCTGGCCCAGTCGGGCGAGAAGCCCACGCGGCCCCCTGGCGAGCAATCTGGCGATCACGCCCTGCTCACCGGGTGAGCGGCCCACGTGGCACCCTAGCGGGCGGTTGGGCGACCACGCCGCTGCTGGGAGAAGCCCACGCGCCTCTGGCGAAAGGGGCTCACGCCACGCCACGGGCGAAGCGCCCACGGCACCTGGCGGCGGTTGGCGACCACGCCGCCTGGGAGAAGCCCACGCGCCTCGGGCGAGCAAATGGCGGTCACGGCTACTCGCCGGCGAAATTTCACGTGGCACTCTGGCGGCGGCATGGCGACCACGCCCCGCTCGCCGGGTGAGAAGCCGAGGCGGTCGGCAAGTGGGCGGGCGTCTGGGCCCCTTGTTAGGCCACGGAGGCAGCCAAAAAAATGAGGGAAGGCCGCCCAAGTTTCTCCCCGCACCTCGTGGTCGAGTCATTAATTATGAAGAGTCCAGCCTTCGACATGACGACAGCTCATTCCTCTGACGCCTTACCAACCTGCCGCAGAGCGCCCTGCTTTAAGGATCGGCGAGGCCTCTCACAGACATTAAATGGGGTCCGAAGGACAAGGCCACGAAGGCGTGCTTAATAAATGAGTCGTGGGTCGACGTGGAGGCTGGGGTGATGAATGTAATTAATGTGTTGGAGATAAGTATAGCGCCACCTTATCTCTTGCCCAAGCTATCTCGTCTATATAAGGACGCCTTGGTGCATGAAGAAGGGGGTCGGTCGGCTAGAGCAGAAAGCATACATGGAAGAACACCCTTGTAAACACTTCCCCATTTTCTCAATCAAGGACTAGCAAGACGTAGGGCTATTACCCACACTGGGGGCCTAAACCTGGGTAAATCGTCGTGTCCACTAGCTTGCTAATCTCCGAAATCCATCGAAGAGAGACGCTAGGGTTTCCAACCATGAAGATGCCTTCTACCGAACCAAATTTTTCGTCTAGGGAGTAGACACCCCGTTAGCGGAATCTTGTTAGCTGAAATACGCCGACAGGGGCGCGCTAGGTAGGGGGCTAGTGGTTAGCTCATCCGGCCATCTCTCCGACGGACTTTGGCCTTCTGTCCGAAAGGACTTTGCATCTGGTGATGGCGGATTCACACTCGCAGCGACAAGATGTGGCGGAGGCTAGTAGCACCCAGAACACGTCCCGGCACTCTCACCGAGCAGGGGATCGCCTCACGCCGCCATTTCAGGAGGGCGGTGGCACCCCCACGGTAGCGGCCGAGCTTCCGGTTCGGCGTCGGCTGGCCATGGAGGCCGCCACTCCGGCTCAAAACCTGCATGCGGTGCGACTCCTCTTGGACCACCCTCCGGTGGAACATGCAGGAGACACCCCGGCCACCCCATGGCTGCAGGATATTATGGGCCTCGTTGATGTGGCTCAGCTCCGCGTAGGGATGCCCGACTGGTCTGAGACCGTCGGCTCCCCTCGACCCAAGGTGCCCGTAGAGCGCACCCAAGCTTTCAGCCGCCCTAGCAGGAAGCGCTCTGGCCAGGCGGGCCAGAGTAAGGGAAAGGGCATACAAGAAGAAGGTCCCAGCTCCGCAAGGAGCCGTGGGGACCTGAGGTCCCATCTGGAGCTCCGGCGTGGCCGGCCATGGGCGGTGATTCGCGTGATCGCTGCAGCTGCTGCAAGGCCATGACGGACGGATGGTCCCTAGGGGTGAGAGTCCCTCCTGTTGCTCTCATCTTCAGAGTGAGGAGGAGGTCCGTTCCTCCGACTCCATGGGGAGCCGCGGCCCACCTTCCCCGGCACGGCTTCCTAGCTGGGGTCAAGGCGGGCGGCAGGACCCCCCTTTCGGCGTTGGATGCTAGGCGTTTTCTCGACAACTGCGCCGTGTGGCGTGGCCCGAAAGGTTCCACCCGGCCTTCATCGAGAAGTACGATGGCACCACCAACCCAGAGGAGTTCTTGCAGATCTACACCACTGTGGTGCGTGCCACTGGCGGGTCCGAAAAGGCCATGGCCAACTACTTCCCAACGGCCTTGACAGGGTCCACTCGGTCTTGGCTGTTGAACCTCCCGTGAGGATCGGTGCACTCGTGGGAGGAGTTGTGCGGCCTTTTCGTCGCCAATTTCCAAGGCTCCTTCACTCAGCCGGGTGTGGAGGACGATCTCCATGCCCTTGAGCAGGAAAGAGGGGAGTCGTTGCGCGACTTTATCTGACGATTCTGCCACTGTCGCAACACGATTCCCTGGATTTCCGAGCAGTCGATCATCATTGCCTTTTGAAGAGGCGTTCGCGACCACAAGATGCGCGAAGAGATGGCGACCCGCGACATTGACACCACCTCCGAACTCTTCTCCCTGGCGCATAAGTGCGCACGGGCGCCAGAGGCTCGGGGGCCAACATCCAGTGCCGCGCGAGGGCGCGGCGGGGATGAAGCCGGGACTTCGAGGGGCCCCGGCCATGCAAGCAGGAGGGCGTGGAAGTGTGAGGCGGCCGAGACCAGGCGGGTCCTAGTCGCTGAGTGTGAGCCTGATGATGCCCGGCCGCCGAAGCGTGACCGCTATGACCGGCGGGACGACCGTCGCGAGTGGCGGATGACCGCCGAGGCCGCCGGCGACCGCCATGATCGGGGGAACGATCGCCATGAGGAAGAGGACGGCAAGCCCTTCTGCCCGATCCACCAGACCAGCTCTCATGGCCTGGATGATTGCCGGGTCGTGGGCAAGATGGTCAAGCGGCGACTCAAAGAGCGCGCTCGGTGATTTACTAGGATGAAGACCTCGTCACGGCTTTCCAAATAGTGGTTAGCGCTGTGGCGTACATTTATGGTGGCTCATCCACCTATCCCTCCAACACTTTCTACAAGCGGTTGAGGAGGGAGGTGTGGGCCACGGCGTCGGGTTCAGGGGCGTGTCGGATGCTGAAGTGGTCGGAGGAGCCGATCACCTTCAGTCGGGCAGACCACCCTGAGAGCACCACCAGCGCAGGTCACCTTCTGATCGTGGCTTCTCCTACGATCTGGAACGTGAGGCTCGGCCTAGTGCTGATGGATGGAGCGAGTTCCATCAACCTCCTGTCCTTTGAAGCTTTCCGGGCCCTCTAGGTGCCAAACCAGGAGATGAGCCCGGCTCTGCCATTTTACGGCGTCGCCCGGGGGGCTAGCATGGTCCCCCTAGGTCAGGTGCGCCTTCCCGTCACCTTCGGGGAGGAGAGCAACTTTCGTACGGAGTTGGTCGACTTCGAAGTCACCGATTTCGACCTCCTGTACAATGCCATACTTGCCCGACTGGCTTTGGCCAAGTTTATGGCGGCAACCCACTATGGCTACATGGTGGTGAAGATGCCAGGGCCTAGTGGCCCCATAACCATCCGGTGGATGTGCCGAGGCTTTATGCCGCCACAAGCACGACTAGACTGCCGGGCCACCTATGGGAAGCCGCCGATGCCGCCTTCCCGGAACCCTCAGCGCAGACGCGCCCGCTTGGTTCGCCGGTGAGGTAAAGATGGTCTCCTGCGCGGCAGACCGGAAGTCCGTCTTCATTGGCGCCAAACCTCGGCGCCAATAGGAAGACGCTTCGCCACTTTCTCCGCCTAATTTCGACTGCTCACCGGCAACCGTCCGATATGACTATGGTCCCCAGGGAGGTGATCGAGCACCGATTGGCTACGCTCCCCGAGGTGCGCCCGATTCGCCAAAAAATCCGGCGCCAAGCACCAGAGCGTTAGGATGCCATTCGGGAGGAGGTAGAGAAGCTGCTGCGCGCAGGGATCATCCAGGAGGTCTCTCATCCTGAGTGGCTTGCCAACACTGTGCTTGTCAAGAAGTCCAACGAGAAGTGGCGGATGTGTGTCGATTTCACCGACCTCAACAAGGCCTGCCCAAAGGACCCTTACCCCTTACCGCGCATCGATCTCATCGTTGATTCCACAGCGGGATGTGAGTCATTGCTTTTCGGATGCGCATCGGGTACCATCAGATTAGCATGGCTACCAAGACGAAGATAAATCGCTTTTGTAACACCCATGGGCGTTTATTGTTATGTTAGAATAGCTTTTGGGTTGAAGAATGCTGGTTCTACTTACCAGCGCGCCATGCATATCACTTTCCATCCACAGATAGGGCGCAACCTTGAGGTGTACGTCGATGACCTGGTCGTGAAAGTGAAAAAAAGCGAAGCCTTGATTGAAGACCTGGAGGAAACTTTTACCAACCTTCGGAAGCATTGTTTGAAGCTCAATCCCGAAAAGTGCGTATTTGGTGTAACATCCCAAAATATGGGTTTTTAAAAATTTATATTTAAATTAGCTTTCCAAAAAATTTTACATTAACAGCGAAGAATAAACCAAATAACGATTCAATTAATCCGGTCATGCGCCAAGATTCGTGCGATGCGATCAACGGCCAAGATTGCACCGGCACTTTGATCCGCTACTGTGGTGCTGACGCGTAGTTCAACCGTGACCATCAGATCTAAATCAAACGGCGGCGATTAATCGGTGACGTCGATTACGCCGACGGCCATTGCCGCCTTGATTCAGCGCCAAGACACGCTGCCTGCCCGGATCGCCCGTACATGGCGGAATCCGTCCGCTCGATTCAAAATCAATGGCTCGGATTGCTTAAATTTTAACGCTTAATACCTCGGATCAAATGGCTACGATTACATGAACTACGTGGCTTAATTAGCAATCGCACGATCCGGATCTAACCACGACATTAGATAATGAGGTTTACTATTCACGCGGCTACGTACAAATCTAGATCATCCGACACTTAATCCAACTACCGTCATCTATCGCAGTTTTGAGCACACGTGGGCGATCCCAGCCACGGGCACGTGGCACTATCCTAGCCATCCATTGAAGATCCTACGGCTACGGTTAGAAGATGAGACTTACTGGTGATTGAAGACGTGGCGCGATCAGAGGCGTTGATCGTAGATTGGACGGTCGACGATGCTTGCGGCTCCGGCGTTGGCGCGACGAGAAGATGCGGCCGGAGAGGAAGAAGACGACGGCTCCGACGGCGCTCCGGTGCTGCTTCGGTGACACGGCTTGACTCCCCAGGTGCGGCTCGACACGGGGTTTACTCCGGTGGTCACCACAGCGGCGGAGGGTCACCGGAGAGGGCGCAAACAGCGGCGGAGAGTCTCGGAACTACGGCGAGGACGTGCGTGTTTCTACGGTGGTCCTGGAATGCGGAAGAGCTTGAAATGCGTGGAAGGACTTGCTTTATACACTGCGCCAGAAGATGAAACGGAAGAGTTACGCGAACGGCGAAGTTACGGCGTTTCCGCCATAATGGCGTATGGCGGCGCTTCAAGAACTGCGGCGACGCTGTATAAATCTCGAAGCGTGACACGCCAGAAGATCCAACGATCCGGCGATTTAAACCATGGCCGATTCTCAACCGCTCGATGACCGGACGGCGGATTGAGACGTTTAGGGTTTCAAATGAAGACAAGAACGCCAAGCCCACCACCGCTCACTGACTTTTTCCGAATTTTCGAATAAAAATAATTTCCAAATTCATTTTAATTATTTGAGGCACTTAAAATATCGTAAAAATTCTAGAAAAATTCCAGAAAATATTTTAAGACATTTTGAACTCAAATAAAATATTTCCATTTATATTTTATTAAAACTCTTCATTATTAAATTAATTTCCAGATAAAACTAATTTCCAGAATTTCAATTAAATTCAAGTAAATTCCAGAAATTCTCAGAAATTCAAAATAAATTATAATATTCAAAAATCGCTAAATTTGAGGATGTTACAAACCTCCCCCCTTAACAGAATCTCGACCCCGAGATTCAGGGCTGGCTAGAGAAGAGGTTGGGAAACTCCTTCTTCAAATCTTTCTCGTGTTCCCAAGTTGCCTCGCTTTCTGAATGATTGCTCCACTGAACTCTGCAAAAGCGGGTTGACTTGTTTCTGGTCTCACGATCCATGGTATCCAAAATCTTCACTGGATATTCCTTATAAGTTAAATCCTCTTGCAACTCGATGGCTTCTATTGGCGTTTGTTCTTCCGGTACTCGTAAACACTTCTTCAACTGAGACACATGGAATACATCACGTACCCCTGCTAAAGACTGTGGCAATTCTAGCTGGTATACAACTTCTCCTTTGCGACTCAAGATTTTGAATGGACCCACATATCTCGGGGCAAGTTTCCCTTTAGCATGGAACCTTTTAACTCCTTTTAATGGCGTGACCTTGAGATAGACATAGTCTTCGGTTCAAAGCTCAATTCACGGCGCCGATTATCTGCGTAACTCTTCCGCTCGATTGTGCGCTCTTCAACCTTTCTCAATTAATGCGATCTTTCTTCGTGATCTAGAAGTATGTCTGGTCCGAAGACATTACGTTCTCCTGTCTCGTTCCAATTCAAAGGTGTTCGACACGGTTGACCATATAAAGCTTCAAAAGGTGACATTTTCAACTGGCTTTATAGCTATTATTGTAGCTTAACTCACAGTCAAGCAAGCATTTATCCCACGATGTGGTGTACGATAAAGCATGTGCTCTTAGCATATCTTCTAGAATCTGGTTTACCCTTTCTTGGCCCGACCATCCGTCGTGGATGGTATGTCGCACTAAAATTCGACGGTGCCCATAGCGGTATGCGACTTATCCCAAAACCTTAAGGTAAATTGAGTACCTTTGTCCGATACTATCTTCTTAGGCACACCGTGTAAACACACAATTCTTGCTATATACAATTCCGCTAACTTATCTCCAGAGTAAGTTGTCTTTATGGGTATAAAATGTGCAACCTTTGTTAACCGATCCACTATGACCCATATGGAATCATATCCACCTTGAGTCCTTGGCAAACCAGTGATGAAATCCATCCCGATTTCCTCCCATTTCCATTCCGGTATCTTTAGCGGTTGTAGCAATCCAGCTGGTCTCTGATGCATTGCTTTAACTCTCTGACATACGTCACACAATGCTACATGCTCAGCTACCTCCTTCTTCATGTTTGGCCACCGAATCTTTCTTTTAAATCCTGATACATCTTAGCACTTCCGGGGTGAATTGAATACTTGGAATCATGTGCTTCTTCCAAGATCAACCGCTTCAACTCCGGTTTATGGGGTACACAGATTTCATTCTTTATCCACAAGGTACCTCGCTCATCTACTCAAGTCCTTGGCTAGATCCTCATCCATCTTGGATTTGATCCTCGTTAATCTTCTCATCATCCTTTTGTCCTTCCCCGATCCGCTTCTTCCGTGGTCGGCTTAACCTCCAAAGTGGCTAGAAATCCTTTCGGTACAACCTCCAATCTTAGTTTAAAGCTCTTTGCATAAGTCAGACTGATCTTCTGCTATCAATGAATTCAAGCTATAGCTCTTCTGACTTAAAGCATCTGCCACCACGTTTGCTTTTCCTAGATGGTAATGAATTCCAATATTATAATCCTTGATTAATTCTAACCATCTCCTCTGTCTCATGTTAAGGTCTGATTGTGTGAATATATACTTGAGACTTTTGTGATCAGTATATATTTCACATCGATTTCCCATAAGATAGCGACGCCATATTTTAAGAGCGTGCACTACAGCGGCTAACTCTAAATCATGGGTCAGGTAATTCTGCTCATGTGGCCTTAATTGCCTTGAAGCATACGCCACTACTTTACCATTCTGCATCAATACATATCCCAGTCCCTGACGCGAAGCATCACAGTATATATCAAAATTGTCCTTAGTATTCGGCAACACCAAAACAGGTGCCGAAGTCAAACGTTTCTTCAGCTCTTGGAAACTCTTTTCACATTCATGCGACCATGCAAACTTTTTCTCTTTCTTTAGCAATTGCGTGAGAGGTCTCGCAATTTAAGAAAAGCCCTCAATGAACCGGCGATAATACCCCGCCATACCAAGAAAACTTCTGATCTGGGTAACTGACTTTGGTTGCTCCCAATGCAACACTGCCTCTACCTTCTTCGGATCAACAACTACTCCTTTAGCAATCATCACATGACCCAAGAACTCAACCTTCTTTTTCCAAAAGTCACATTTACTAAATTTTGCATATAGCTGATTTTCCCTTAACTTTTCCAAAACCATTCTTAAATGTCCTGCATGCTCTTCTTTCGACTTGGAGTAAACTAATATGTCATCGATGAACACGACAACAAACTTATCCAAATATTCTATGATTACTTTATTCATCATATTCATGAAATATGCATGAGTATTAGTCAATCCAAAGGACATGACTGTGATTCATAATGACCATACCTAGACGAAAAGGTCGTCTTTGGTATGTCCTCATCAATCTTCACCGATGATATCCGGATCGAAGATCTATCTTAGAGAAGACTCGCTCCCTTAACCGATCAAATAGATCGTCTATCCCGGTAATGGGTACTTGTTCTTTATCGTCACATCATTGAGTGCACGATAGTCATACATTCTCAAACTCCCATCCTTTTCTTTACAAACAAGACTTGGTGCTCCCCATGGTGATGAACTAGGTCTTATAGAACCTTTCTCCAATAATTCCTCGATTTGCTTTTTCATTTCCACCAATTCCTCAGAGACATCCTATAGGGTCTCTTGGCTATTGAAGTCATCCCTGTACAAGCTCAATTACAAACTCTATATCCCTGTCCGGTGGCATTCCGGGCAAATCATCGTGAAACACATCCGGGTATTCATTTACTACTGAAACATCTTTCATTTCAATAGCTTTCACACTGTTAATCATTAACTGACTATCTTGAGCAGCAATTGCTTTAATTTCCACCATCTTGCCATTTGGTCTCTCGACTGTTACTACTCTTCGTCCACAATCTAGCACGGCCTTGTGCTTGGATAACCAATCCATTCCCAGAATCACATCTATGGTCTATGTACCAGTATAATTAGGTTCGCTAGGAACTCTATTCCGTTTATTAATAATTTCACCCCGGATCATCCTTCTTTAGTTCGGAGTTTTGATCCAGGGGTTTGGACTATAAGTGTACTCTTAAGATTTACCATATCCAAATCATTTTCCATAACAAATACCCATGATATAAATGAATGTGAAGCTCCAGAATCGAATAAAATTGTAACTGGCATCGAGTTAACGAAGAACTTACCAAGACGACGTCCGTCAGATTTCGACTTCATCTCGCCGTGATGTGGTTGACTCTTCCTCTCACAATGATCGAGGTGCGGCTCCGGCTTGAGCAGTGTTTCGGCTTCCTCCTTGAACAGAGAGTTCGTAGGTGTATTCCCCAAATTAAAACGAATGGGGTAACTCCTCCTTCTTGGGACTGACATTGGCAAAGTGCCCCATTTCATTGCAATTGTAGCAGCGCCTTCCTGCCATCGACAAATTTCTCGCCGCTTGGTTGATCGCTCTTCTCGGGCGCTCATGAATCGACCAAGAGATCGCCGAACAGTAATGGTGTTTTGGCCGCTTCCTCGGCCGAACCGGTGAATGTTGAGGTACCACCCTCGGTCTCTCATCGTCCTCGGCGTCCTCCTTCTTGTCTGCTTAGCGGCGCTTCGGTTGTTATCCAGCTCTTTGCGCTTATCTTCTAGGACAGCTCTTTGCGCTTATCTTCTAGGATAAGTGCCTTGTTGACCAACTCCTGGAAATCAGGGAACGTGTGGGTGATCAGTCCCACCTGTAGTCCGGAGTTGAGTCCCTTCATAAACCGAGACTGCCTAGCCTTGTCCGTGGCTACGTCTTCCGGCGCATAACGAGCCAATTGCGTAAACTTGTTGAGATAATCGGCCACTGATTGGCCTCCCTGCTTCAAGGACCGAAACTCCTCTTTCTTGAGTTCCATCATCCCTTCCGGCATGTGATACTGGCGGAAGGCAATTGTAAACTCATCCCAAGTAATCTCCTGAGGATGCTCGTGGGAAGCACAGTAGTTCTCCCACCATTTAGCAGCTGTTCCTTCTAACTGGTGAGAGGCATACAGGACTCTCTCATCGCCTACACATTGGGATATGTGCAGCTTCCTCTCTATGGTGCGCAACCAGTCATCAGCTTCTATGGGGTTAACATTCCCAGAGAAAGTTGGGGGTCTAGTCCTCATAAAATCAGATAGCCTAGACTGATGTCCATGTTGCATGGCTTGGTTGTTGTTATTATTAGCTGCAGCTTGGTTCTGCATCTGTTGCATTTGTTGCATCATTATGCGCTTCACCGGGTCTCGATCAAGAAAGCTCCCAGATTGCCCATGTCAACTGGTGGTGCAGGTTGAGGATTCTGTGCATTGCCCTGGTTTCCGTCCTGCTGTGAATCGCTTCCTCCCGCTCCACGGCTTCCACGTGTGTTCACCATCTGAAGATCAATAATGTTTTATAGGAAAGAGGGAAACAGAGAAGACGAGTACACAAGAAACTAGTGCGGGGAGAAATGTTTGACTCAAAAACTTAAGCAAACAATTATTAACTTGGTATGGTTGCTTATTCAAGCCTAAAAGCTCTGCAACGCATACTGCACACTCAGCAATCTAAGAAAACCAAATTAACCTAAACACACAATAATCTACCGTCTAAGAGGGTAGCACTTCTATCTTAGACTGACGCAACTCTTCACACATGAGTCTCAACTGGCTACGGAAGCACTGGTTCTTCTTACTCCCGAACTCTTCATCACTTCACCCTTTTTCCCTCGGGTCTGATGATTCTTGTCTTCAAGATCTTCGGATTCGGCAACATGACACCCAATTCTTTTCCCTTAAGTGTGATACATCGTTATCTACTCAAGACAATTGAGGTAAGATTTCAGTTTAACCAGTGGGGAAAGATAGAAATTTCAGCAAGAAGAAAAGAATAGAAGAATAAGACAAGTCAAGAACTTATCATTCTTTCAAGTTAAAATTTTCTTTTAGAAAATAATTTTGAAGTTCCTAAAGAACGACCAATCTATCTAGGGTTAAGACCTACAGTCAGTATACTCTGATACCACCTCTATCGTGCCCCGAATTTACAAATTTGGACACTATGTGTATTCTGCACTAGTCCAGGATCGCGCTAGTGCACACAGGCTAAACAGGGTATAATATCACATCATACACAGCGGAATATCAAATATGTATTTCAAGCATGTATATAAACGAGTGTACGACCTTATGGTCATCCTTACAATAGTCTGCCACACAGGGCTTACAATATTCAGAGTAACATAGTTCAACAGCGGAATAAAATAAATCTTCGTGGTGCTCCATCCTCTTCCACAGATGCCCTGACTGAGGCTTGATTCTCTAGTTTTCCGGCCTTTCAACGAACTCCTCTTCATAAGCAGGCGTAGTTTCTTCTTCTGGTAAGTTTGTCCGCAAGGGTGAGTACACACCGTACTCAACAAGTCATGCACAAATGCAGATCTATATACTACATGCATGGCTTATTATGAAGGAATGGCTCTACCAGTTATTTTGCCTTTGCAACCACATTTTAAATTATTATCTATTTAGATTAAAAATACCAAAACTATACAATCATTATATTTCTCAACTGCTTTTCCACATTGTTTTGGACACACAAGACCTACTCATTTTCTTTGACACACGATCTTCCCTCCCATTTTATTTTCAAACACTACCCTTGATTGTAATCCCGAGCATTGTCGAAGATGTGGACTCGGCTATTGAACAGTTTTGACACTCTGCAGAGGTTGTACACTTTACCCACAAGATACAGTCGCACACCACAAAGGCGATTAACCATAACAAAGCTTTTCAGAGACTTCTATCTTAGCCTAAGAACCTCTCCGTGTTGTCTTCACTATCACTTCCCTCACTCAGAGCCGATTTATAGGACAGACAAACACCGTTGGACGGGTACCAAGCCGAAGCACAGGCACGCTCCCCTGTACAGTTACCCCCGTGTAATTGCCACCCCGAGGTATCAAAGGTAAGACATCAGAACCCTACTAAGCTTGGTCTTCCCATTCAGACATGTGGTTGTACGAGAGACTCAGGTCAAAGGCTTGCAAGGTAAGGTCCTTAACTAACCAAGGCAAGACTTCATTCTCTCAAATTGGCACACAGCCCTCACATCACTCAACCCAACCCTAGTTGCCACACAGGCCCACCAGGCACAAAGCCTCGGTCCACTTGCCCCAGTCCAAATCAATTCCACCCGAGTTATTTAATCTGCAACACATGCCCAGTAATCATCTTTTTCAGAGAACCACATAGGTCTCTACATTCCAACATCATTACCAACAGCATTCCACTTTTATCAAAAAGCATTCACCATTCTTTAATCAAGTTGCTTTTGTATTCAAAAAGATTATTCACGTAGTATGCATGACTAAGCAACTATTCATGGTCTAGCCTCCCGTGTTGGCACAACATTAACCAACTATCATTACCAAACTTAGGTTATCAAGGAATCATGGCATACAAATAATATCAAGGTGGTATAAACAATTTGGTTGGTTAGCTAATTCACCCAAAATATTTAAATCAATTTTTAGTTGAATTAGCATGCATAGTTTAAAACAAAATACATTTCAAAACATAGGATCAAAATGGTCAAAGCATAACTTGCCTTCAAAAAGTTGCTGGTCTTGGCCTGAAGCTTGGTCTTGCTCTAGAAATTCTCCCTTGTAAGCCTTCGGCAAATCAACGTCTAATTAAAAGCAACGTACACACAATAAATTCATTTTTTCAGAGAGCAACTCAACTCTAAAAATTCTACAAAATTCATCAATAAATAGATCTTGATTTTACAAATTTTTAGAAATTGGAATCACTCGAATCGGGGTTAAAACGCAAAAGTTATAAGCATTTGAAATTTTAAAATAAATCAAAAAGAATAAACCGAATTTCTTTATTTATTTTTATACGGAAAAATCCATAAATATGATGTCAGCATCACTATTTATGACGTCATCACCGAAAACATTTTCTACCGAATATATTTATTTACGAAAAATCGGAATTACGACGTCAAGATGACGTCCATCGGCCGACGTCAAGATCGATCGTGCAGTCCGACATGTGGGCCCCATCGCCGACGCCATCGTTGACGTCGGCATGCCACGTGGCACGTTCTGGTCGTGACACGCGTCAGCACATTATCACCCAAGAGGTTAATCTAATCTCAACCGTCTGATTAAAAATGGACTATCACGATTTATGCGACGATTCGATTCAGTTACTGCGGAGTCGACACGTGGCACAATCTCAGCCCTTAGATCACGATCTAACGGCGAAGAATAAACCAAATAACGATTCAATTAATCTGGTCATGCGCCAAGATTCGTGCGATGCGATCAACGGCCAAGATTGCACCGACACTTTGATCCGCTACTGCGGTGCTGACGCGTAGTTCAACCGTGACCATCCGATCTAAATCAAACGGCGGCGATTAATCGGTGACGTCGACCACAGCGACGGCGCTGTCGCCTCGATTCCTCAAGACACGCGTCGCCTCAGATCGGCGGCGTGGCGGAATCCGTCCGCTCGATTCAAAATCAACGCTCGGATTGCTTAAATTTTAACGCTTAATACCTCGGATCAAATGGCTACGATTACATGAACTACGTGGATAATTAGCAACCGCACGATCCGGATCTAACTACCGACATTAGATAATGAGGTTTACTATTCACGCGCTACGTGGCCAAATCTAGATCATCCGACTGAATCCAACTACCGTCATCTATCGCAGCTTTGTGCACACGGGCGATCCCACCACGAGCATGTGGCACTATCCTTGCCATCCATTGAAGATCCTACTACTACGGTTAGAAGATGAGACTTCTCGGTGATTGAAGATGTGGCGCGATCGAGGCGTTGATCGAGATTGACTGGCCGATGATGCTTGCGGCTCTGGCGTTAGCGCGACGAGAAGATGCGGCCGGAGAGGAAGAAGACGACGGCTCGACGGCGCCCGTCTTGCCGACACGGCTTGACTCCCTGTGTGGCTCGACACGGTTTACTCGGTGGTCACCACAACGGTGAGGGTCACGGAGAGGGCGCAATGGCGGAGAGTCTCGGAACTCTGGCGAGGATGTGCGTGCTCACGGTGGTCCTTGAATGCGTGAAAGAGCTTGAAATGCGCGGAAGGACTTGCTTTATACACTGCGCTACGTAAGATGAAACGGAAGAGTTACGCGGCGGCGAAGTTACGGCGGCGTTTCTCGGCGATAATGATGCGGCGGCGCTTCAAGAACGGGCCGCGATGCCGTGGTTAAATCTCGAAGCGACACGCCAGAAGATCCAACGGTCCGGCGATTTAAACGGCGGCCGATTCTCAACCGCTCGATTTTAATCGGACGGCATGGATCTTGAGACGTTTAGGGTTTCGGTAATGAAGACAAGAACAGGCCGAGCCCACCATCGTTTGACGTTTTTTCCGAATTTGAATAAAAATAATTCCGAAATTCATTTGGATTATTTGAGGAACTTAAAATATCGAAAAATTCTAGAAAAATTCCAGAAAATATTTTAAGACATTTTGAACTCAAATAAAATATTTCCATTTATATTTTATTAAAACTCTTCATTATTAAATTAATTTCCAGATAAAACTAATTTCTAGAATTTCAATTAAATTCAAGTAAATTCCAGAAATTCTTAGAAATTCAAAATAAATTATAAAATTCAAAAATAGCTACTCTTGATCACTTCATTCCTTGTTTCCCCTCAGATGGCTTCTTCCCATGAAGGTTCCGGTGCCGGCAAGCGCCCCTCCGTTGACTCTCCTCCTTCATCTCCTGTGCCTGGTGCTTCTAATAGACAAAGGCACACCGTGAGGAAGGTTAGCTAGGGCCGTGCAAATCTGCTCACCGCACCTCCTGCTGATCCGTCTCCTCAACCTGACGAAGAACATCCCGTTGATGCTCATGCAAGACTTCGCGAGCAGAAGAAGAAGCAGTTTCAACAGTCGAGGGCTGCAATTGGTCCGCTTGAGAAGAGTCGCCGCATCTAGAGGTATCCTGGCCAGATGAGTCGTCTTCGTGTTGTCGATTATCGAGTGGGATCTGACAAGGGAAAGCGATTGTGGAGCAAAGGAACAAGGATCCGCTTGAGTTTCATCAGGACGAATATGTGGACAAACGGTTCTGGAACAGATTCCAGTCAGATTTTTATGAGACAGTTCTTCTCCCAATGGAGCGTCCCGTGATGAGGATGAAGAGAATTGACTGGGTGTATATGTCAGAGCTCCGCAATCCAATCTTTGATGAAGTCATCCAAATCTGCGAGCGTCACCAGGTGAAGGATATAATGAGTTTTCTTTATCCTTGGAATGATGAGCTCATTATGCAATTCTACTCCACATTGTATTTTGACAAGAAAGAGGATGCCATATGGTGGATGTCAGATGAAGTGTGGTATGTGGCCACCAGGAGGACCTTTGTTAGGATTCTGCAGCTGAGGTCAGTTGATGGAGATGCCAAGCTGCATAGTAAGAAAGCTTTGACTCCGGAGCAGCTTGAAGCCCTATATGATCCCTCTCAGTACTTTGTGGTTGGCACCATAAAAGGTCTAAAGCCTGTGCCCGCTGTTCTTCTCAGAATTCTTCGGGTAACTCTTTGGCCCAAGGAGGGAGATGCATCAACTATCAGCTCTTATGGACGGAATCTACTATTCCATTTGGTGGAGAAGTCCCATGGCTTTGACATAGTGGATTTCTTATGGGAGGCCATTCGCCACAACTCCATGAGCAATTCCAGCAGCTGCGTGTACGCCCCTTTCATCATGCCTTAATTGATCATGTCACCGGCCTTGACTTTGTCAAGGATGTGGATCACCTATCCTACAAGGTTCGACCCCCTTCAGCATCTTCAGCTTCCGCAGCTCCTACCGCTCCTAGTGCCCCTATTGGTCAGCGTACCAGGGGTCGTCCATCTCGGGCCACTCCTTCAGCTCCTCCAGCTCCAGCCTCTCCTCCAGGCTCTTCCACCTCTAGCAGAGACACCATCAAGAGGATGCTCAAGTGCCTGTTCTGCCTGTGGCAGGATGTCGCATCTCAAGTCAAGGAGACCCGACAGGAGCTTCGTGAGCATCGTCATGAGTTCTGTGCCTATCGCCGCCAGCAAGGCGAGGACATTCCTGCCAGCGAGTCCGAGGAGTCGCCCCGATGCACCTGATGGATTACGCCACTCAGCCAGCTCTTCGGTCTTGACCTTGACTCCTCGAGGCGATGTCGATGGCATAAGGGCGAGGATAGCGAGGAGGATGATTATCAACCCTCCGGCGACGACGAGTGATCTTTCGTCCTGAGCGCTTTCCCTTTTCGGTGTCTTGATGCCAAGGGGGAGTGTTTAGTCTTAGTCTTTATCACTTGGGTTGTTTAGTTGCTTATGTGTTGCTTGTGTCTTGGTTGAACTCGTTATGATGCTTGTGGTTTGTGAACCTTATTTCTAGTTCGTCGTTGAAAGCTTGCTTATCATGATTATCATGTTCATTGCTTAATGCAGTATCATGTCATTTACATTTTGATATATCCCTATTGTTGATCTCTCGAATGCAAGGATATAGTGGGAGCTCTTGCAAAAATTCTCACTAAATATGTCCATTTGATCTCATTTCTTTTCTCTAATGCACACACTTAGGGGGAGCTCTAGTATATGTTTTGCATTCAAAACGAAAATTCAAATCTCTTTTATTTCTATTAAAGCCTTCAAATTGTGTTGTCATCAATACACCAAAAAGGGGGAGATTGAAAGTGTATCTAGGCCCTCAAGAGTTTTGGTGATTAATGGCAACACAATTGAGTATACTAATGGTTTAAGTGAGAATTCATGCGAGATCGAGAAGGTATCATCGAAGAAAGCGATTGGAGACCCCACCATATTTAAAATTTGAAAAGGCGGCATCAAGACTTTAGACGTTTTTTTATTTTATTGAGTCTAAGGATAGCCGTACTATAAAGGTGGATACGACAGAAAATCGCTTCTAGAATATGCTTGTGCTCAAAGGATAAAAATTGCATAGCAAAAGAATTTAAAACATTGCATTTCTTTTGAAGTATGCCATTCTGGCCGGATGGGTAAGGCCGGAGTATCCGGACATTAAGTCCGGACACTCCGGGTTATACCCCTCGGTAGCTGCTGTCTCAATTAGTCCGGAGTATCCAGACATTAAGTCCGAACAATCCGGGTTAAATGAGTCCAGAGTATCTGGTAAGTCCGGAGTATCCGGGGATTAAGTCTTGGTACACGCTAAAACCTCTTCAATCCGGAGACTCCGGGGTTTGTGCAGCTCACTCATAACAGTTGGATTTTGGGGGGCCTATTTAAGCCCTTACTCTTCTCCTACCCGTTAAAAAGCCTCATTCATTGCAGCATTCAACTCTCAAGCTCTCATTCTCACTCTCTTGAGCCCTAATCTCCTTCCTCCACTTGAATCTTGGATTTGATTTGAATATTTGGGGAGATAGGAGTGGATTTAAGTGCTTTGAGCTTGCATCTTTGATTCTTGAGCACAAGTTTCATCCTCCAAGACGATTTAGCGGCGTATTTGTTACTCTTGGAGTTTGAAGGGCTCCTAAACGGCAAGGAGTCACCGGGAGCCTCCAAGACTTGGTGTGGTGAGCCCCGGAAGTTTGTGAAGGCAAGTCTCACCCCCGAAAGGAAAGAGGCAAGAAGTGAAGACCGGCGAGTGCTTTGTGCAACACCGGGAGGAAAGTGGTCAAGAGGGACCCGGGCTTTGTGCCTCCTCAATGGAGACGTAGGATTCCCTTCAAGAATCCGAACTTCAGGTAAAAATCGTTGTCTTCTTGTTCTTTATTTGCTTGTGCTAGGGTTTGTTGTTCTTGAACTTTTCAGAGCCCCGATCTACTCCATCTTTGAGTTTAGCTCTAGATCTACATCATCCTCAGGTACCTAGTATCATTTAGAATATTTGTGTTCATTTAGATTGTTGAAAATTTGCAAAGATTTAAAATCACTCTTTGAGGTCCCCAGTCCAGAGATCTGGACCAATTACCCTGGACAGTCCGGACATACCGGAGTATCCGGATAAAAACCCCGGATACTCCGGACTCAGACCCTCGGGAGATTTTATTTTGTTGCAAAATTTTAATTCGCCTATTCACCCCCCTCTAGGCGACATCATCGGTCCTTTCACCAGGCGAACACATCGGAGTTAGACCGGAGGAAGGCGACGAGCACGTCTTCCTATTTGGCGCTGAGGCTGGCGCTAATAGTGACGGCTTTGCCGGGCTCGCCCGCACTCAAGGAGACCACTTTAACCTCACTGGCGGAGCCGGGCGAGGCACAGGTCTTCTCCTGAGGGGCTCCCGGATGGGCGGCATCGGCCGGCCCTGCATAGGCGGCGCCGGCCAGGTCCAACACATGCTTATGGCAGCGAAGGGCCTCCGACTGGTCCACCTGAATGATTATGGGGCCAACGGGCCCTGGCAT
The DNA here is from genome assembly GCA_036346375.1 of Guadua angustifolia. Taxonomy (NCBI): domain Eukaryota; kingdom Viridiplantae; phylum Streptophyta; class Magnoliopsida; order Poales; family Poaceae; genus Guadua; species Guadua angustifolia. The sequence goes on from CM070501.1 coordinate 6,192,139, forward strand.
CTTCACCACCATATAAGCATGGTGGGTAGTCGCCATAAACTTACCAACGCTGGTCGGCCAAGCAAGGCGTTGTATGGGAGGTCGAAGTCAGCGACTTCAAACTCCACCATCTCGGTGAGGTAATTGCTTTCCTCCCCGAAGGTGACAGGAAGGCGCACCTGATCCAGGGGGACTAATCCCGCTCCCGGGGCGACTCCATAAAAGGGTAAGGTCGGACGCAATTCTTGCGACGATAGTTGGAGCGCCTAGAAGGCCTTTAGGGACAGGAGGTTAATGGAGCTCCCTCCATCAACTAGCACTCTCCCGAGCTTCACGTTCCGGATCATGGGCGAAACCTCGAGCGGAAGGTGACTTATGCCGGCAATGCTCTCAGGGTGGTCAGCCCGACTGAAGGTGATCGGCTTCCCCGACCACTTCAGCATCCGAGTCGCCCCTGAGCTCGGCGCCGTGGCACAGACCTCCCTCCTCAACCGTTTATAAGCGGTGTTGGAGGGGAAGGTGGCCGAGCCACCGTGAATGTACGCCACGGTTTTGTTCGCCTGCTGGAAGGCAAGCAGAGCATGGTCTTCGTCTTGATCGCCGTCACGGGAGCGGCGCTCCATAAGTCGCTGCTCAACCATATCATCCATAACCCGGCAACTGACCAGGTCGTGGGTGTTGGACTGATGAATCGGGCAGTAGGGACTGCCTCCTTCTCCTCACGGTGGTCGTCTCTCCGACCGCGACGATCGTCTCGCCAGCCCCGTGGGCCATCACGCCGATCACGGCGGTCATCACGCCGGTCACGGCAGTCAGTTCTCATGCTTGATCTCCTCGCTCGCTCGGCGTCAAGACCGCTGGCCTCGACCACCTCACGCCTTCGCCTTCTTTCTTGTGGGACCGACATCCTCGAGGTCCTGCTTCTTCCCCGCGATCGCGGCCAAAGCGGATTTACGCCCGAGCCTGCGCGCACAAGACTTGTGTGCAAGTTTAAAACAAATGGAGGTGGAAGCGATGTCGCGGGTAGCCATCTTTTCCCGCATCTTGTGGTCGTGAACGCCCCTACGGAAGGCGATAATGATCGACTGCTCGGAGATCTGGGGGATCGTATTGCGGCAATGGCTAAATCATCGAACAAAGTCACACAACGATTCCCCTCTCTCCTGCTCGAGGGCGTGGAGATCGTCCTCCACTCCGGCTATGCATATGAGCCTTGGAAGTTGGCAATGAAAAGGCCGCATAGCTCCTCCCACGAGTGCATGATTCTGCGGGAGGTTCACTGACCAAGAAGCAGGCGAGAACACGTCGAGGTACATTGGGAAGTAATTGGCCATGGCCTTCTCGGATCCGCCAGCGGCTCGCACCACCATTGTGTAGATTTGCAGGAACTTTTCGGGGTTGGCGGTGCCATCGTATTTTTCTATGGATGCCGGACGAAACCTCTCGGGCCACATCATGCGGCGTAGCCGTCGGGTAAACGCCTGGCAACCAACGCTGTAGGGGGAGCCATACGGTCCACCTAAACCCTGTCTCGAAGACCGTGTCGGGGATTGCGAATCGCGATCCCCTAAGGAATCGGACAAGGAGACCTCCTCCTCACTCTCAGGAGCCGTTCGCCCGGGAAGGCCTTGCCCCTAGGCGCGACTGCGCTGCAGGTGATCACGTAAATCACCATCGCGTGGTCGGTGGCGCTTGTCTAGATGAACCCTCAGGTCCTCACGGTTCGCTGTGGAACCGGGACCCCATGTCTTGCACGCCCTTTCCTTTGCTCTGACCCGCCTGGCCAAAGTGCTTCCTGCTTGGGCGACTAGAAGCTTGAGTGTAGTCAGCACGCACCCTCAGCTGAGGAGTACCAGCGGTACCGGACCCACCAGGCACTCCTATGCGGAGCTGAGCCGCATCAATAAGATCTGCAATATCCCGTAGCCACGGTGTGGTTGGGGTGTCTCCCGCGAGCTCCACCGGAGGGTGGTCCAAGAGGAGACGGATAGCATGTAGATTCTGGGCCGGGGTGGCCGCCTCCATAGCCAGCCATCGCCGAACCGGATGCTCTGCCGCTGCTAGGAAGGCACCACCGCCTCCTTGCGAGGATCGAGTTCTTGTCCGGCGGGAGTGCCGGGATCCTTCCTGAACGTTGCTGGCTTCCGGTCTCTCTCTTTGTTGTGAGTGTGAACCAGCCATCATTGAAGATTAAGACTAGCTAAGGGGATAGCAGAATGAACCAACCACTTTCCCCTACCTAGCGCACCCATGTCGGCGTATTTCACCTGACAAGATCTCCCTGGGGTGGAGATTAATCGTTCGGTAAAAGGGGGTCTTTGCGGTCGGACACTCTAACCAGTTTCCCTCAAGGAACCTAGGGATCAAGAGATCAAAAGACACAACGATGTACCCAGGTTCGGGCCCCCAGTGTGGGTAACAACCCTACGTCTTGCTTAGTGTTTTTTCAAGGATGATGAATGAGCTACAGATGTTGTTCCTCTTTTTTTCCTTCTTCTTTTTTCTCTCCCTTTTTTTCATTTTTTTCATCTTTCTTTCCTTCATGCACCAGGGTTCCCCTTATATCGATTGGGTTTGCCCTGGTCCTATACGAAGGGCACGTCACACTACTCTATCTTCTCATACATTCGTCACCGTGGCATTACATTTATTACACCTTGTCACGGTGGCGTAATATTAATTACGCCTTGTCAAGGTGGCATAACATTTATTACACTCATCACTATAGTCCTGTCCTCTTAGCCTTATTCTCCGCGCCATGGTGTGGTTTCGCCGGTCCGCCCAGGATGTGACATTCCTGTGATGAGTTAGGTGGAAGGCGTCAGAGGGTTGGACTGTGGTCGTGTCGCCAGCAGAGCTCTTTGCAATCAATGGCTCGACACGAGTGTGTCGAGGCAAAGAGGCTTCGAGGTGAAACCTCCTTTTATTCCTTTGTCGCCCACTCGGCGCCCGAGAACGCCAGGAGGCGAGCGGGCTTGGTCGCCCGCTCTCTGCTAGGGCGCCACATAGGTGGGCGCCCGAGGCGGGCGCCCGGCGAGCAGGCTTGTCGTCTTCGCCCGCCAGGCAGCCACGAAGCGGGCGCCCATGCGCGGCTTGGTCTTGATTTCTCGCAGCGTAGAGGGTACTCTGGCGCAAAGTACACCGACAAAATGAAAGATAAATCAAAACATAACAACTTTCAAAATGAATTGTTGATGAAATTGGATTTTGCCTTGGAATCCATCAACATTAGAATAAGAAAGGTGATAAAAGTGTTACAAATGTTCATATTTTAAGACCCTCTTATCAGAAAAGCTATTACCTCAATGCATCTAGATTGTTTTGATATTCAATTGCAAAATCTATAACTGGTTGTGCCTTACAAATGTTGTTGCAGAAATATCTAAGGAAAATAAAATTTTGAACAATAGATACTAATAATCGAAGTTCTGTCAAGAGAGGTAGGGAAAAAATATTAATATTTTATAGTTCAAAACAAGGAGATCTTACCATAAATATGACACCATAAATATAATAACAAAATATATATTTCATAGTTTAGGCCAGTGACAATATATATATATATATTGAAGGATCGAGATGGCGAACAGAGGGGGGTGAATGGTCGCAAACAAAATTTTCCTCCAAAATACTCTAACTAATACCTCGAAAGGACCGCGCATAGGAAATCGTGAAAAACCTGTACAACTAGACAACTATATGTACCCATTGCTTGCATGGATGAAAACCCTGGGATATATGGGGATTTTTGAGTCATAATCCTGGTTGTCTAGTATCCAAAACAAAAGGGATCAATTCAACTCTTGCTTTTAGAAAGGATATTAAGCTAAAATCCAAAAAGACACTTTCAGAAAAGCAAAAGCAGGATTTTCAGAAACTGTCCTCAATTGGAGCAGGAGGTTGGTGGACTTCTGGTACTCAAGAAATATTGGAAAATTTTCTCCCTATGAGAAATTGAGTCATGAAACATACCACCAAAGTTATCTTCAAAAATCTTTGCAAAAAAATCAGTAAAAATAAAAAAACACAGACAGACAGGAACTTCAAGCAGAAAGTTTGGAGCTCGGTTTTCACATTATGGACCCCAAACAATGAAACCAGTGGACTTCCAAATTTTTACACAGATGGATATGAGTGTCCCAAACAATATCCAACAAGAATAACTCAAAAACGATTTTTCTAGATTTTTCTAAAAATAAAAAACTGACTGCTACATGAATAACAAGTTCTGGACAGAGATGCAACTTAATAGAAAAGATGATCTCTAGTCTATCCTAGAGTGCGAAAGAGATGAAAAACCATATGAACACACTCAAGACATCCAAGATAAGAATTTATAAGGAGGGGAGGTAAATCCAAATTGCAAGAAGTAAATTACGAGGAAGTAAATTGCAGGAATGTAAATGCTGAATTTAAGACATAAAGTAAATGCGTAATGTAAATTCAAGCATAAATGAAAAAGATTTGAATTTCTGAAAGGAGGAGTTTTACAAATCCACACAACAAGGTGGGCAAAGCTCAAAGGAGCACAAAAACCTCTACAACCTTCAAGGGGAGGAGGCTACCACTCCACCCCTATTTATACTACTCTTAGGCCACCTACCAACCTCCTAAGCTCATCTTTCAATTTTTGCATGCTTAGCAAGATAAATGAACTTAGACACATCTAAGCAAGTAATTTTCTTCATAATATAGCATGGTTTATAAAATGAAATATGGATCATATGCATAATAGACAAAGCTCATGAAATAAAAAATCAAGTCTATATGCAATGCTTGAGACATATTCTTTAAACTCCCCCTCAACATGTGCTTGCTTTTAAGCACAAATCTGGTTCAAATTGAGTTATTAGCAAGATTAAGCTCAAGAATGGTCGAAAAGAACTCAATTAAAGCTAGAAACACGAATGGAGGAAGAAGTCAAGAAACCATGAATCGGGTGGCTATAGAGCATAAAAAAGATGGTAGAGAACACTACGGCTCAGAATCGCTCTCATCTTCCTCAATGACTAACATAGAAAAGCTACCTCTAGATCCCAAACTAAGGAGTGCACACAGACCCTGTCTACCCAGGGGGCCCAACACCTGCTAGACTTATAAAACTGTGAGGGAACTCAACCTAGAGAGAAGAGAGAACAGCTAATTAAGCAAGATAGCAACTTAAAGCACAAAATGAGAGGTCCATGCAAAAGCATGCTAGAAGTCTAAGTGATGTGAACTTATAACTCTAGATAATAAACCCAATAAACACCCAAAGCAAAACAAAAGAAAGGAAAAACTGGAAGAAGATATATAATACATAATATACAAACTAGCTCCCCCTCACAATAGGCCGTAAGGGCACACAACTCCAAGCTCACTCCTTAAGGCAACAAACCTGGAGTTATCCAAAGGCTTGGTAAAGATATCAGCCAACTGGTGGTCACTCTCTTCCAACTGAAGCATTATGTCTCCTTTCTCCACATGGTCTCTAAGGAACTTCGAGCAGAAAGTTTTGGGCTCAGTTTTCACCTCATGGCTCCCAAACGGTGCAACCAGTGGACTTTAAAATTTTTACACAGATGGATATGAGATTCCTTCACAATCTCCAATAAGAATTACTCAAAAAGGAGTTTTATAGATTTTTCTAAAAAACAAAAACTGACTGCTGAGCGAAGAACAAGTTCTGGACAGAGATGCAACTTGATAGAAAAGATGATCTCTAGTCTATCTTAGAGTGCAAAAGAGATGAAAAATCATATGAACACACTCAAGACATCCAAGATCAACATTTATAAGGAGGGGAGGCAAATCCAAATTGCAAGAAGTAAATTACGAGAAAGTAAATTGCAGGAATGTAAATGCTGAATTTAAGATATAAAGTAAATGCGTAATGTAAATTTAAGCATGAATGAAAAAAATTTGTATTTCTAGAAGGAGGAGGTTTACAAAGCCACACAACGAGGTGGGCAAAGCTTAAAGGAGCACAAAAACCTCTACAACCTTCTAGGGGAGGAGGCTACCCCTCCAACCCTATTTATACTACTCTTAGGCCACCTACCACCCTTGGATGAGTCCCTCAACCCTAGAGCACTCATCTAAAGGCTAGGATTAACCCACTCACAAAGCCATGCAAGGGCTAGCCCAAAACCAACACACATAACGGGTTTTCTTGCACGATTTTCAAAGCATACTACCTAGACTCACTAACCTATCAACTAGACCGCAATCCGACGACCTTCCTTGATCCACGCGGTGTCTAGCTAGCATCTCCTTCTTTCCTTGTCTTCTTGGCTTGCTCGGACTCTGTCTCTGATCATCTTCCGGTGATCTCCCAACCGTTTGGACCTCCGACACTCCTCGCCTAGTCCCGGTCATCCTTCACCTCACCATGATCTAGCATCGTCGCCTTGCAACCATCAAAGATAAGGAAAAACCTTTCACATAGCAATGCCCACAAATATATTCAATGATTATCCAAAAATAATTAATCAATCATAATTTTGCTCAAAGATTCGGTGCTACTGCTCCCAGGCTGATAGCACTAGGAAAAGCAACCAACACTCAAATTGCTTCAAATTGAAAATCCAATTCAAATCAAACTCAATTTCAAATCAAACCAAGCTCAAATCTAGTCAATTACTCATCACACACAAGGATAGACCTCCAGATGGTCTTTCACACACACACACACATATACACACACACCATAAATTTGAACAAGGTACGTTGAGAAATCACTTTATTTCATAATTCAAGACAAAAATATCTTAGGGTTTTTTCATATCTGCCATCATATGTGTCATATCTTTTGCAAGAGATGCTTCTCAGTTCTCTTTGAAGTTCTACAACTCCAGTACAATGTCGATTTGTTTGACATCAATAACCAATTGATCTCTTCCTATAAATTAAAAGCAATCATGTTGTTGTGAAAAGGTTGTCTTGGTATATTATCATTAGCCACATCGAATTCGGTACTAAAAACCTTTATATTACCTCTATAAGTTTTGGCTTCTTCCAGCTCTGCATTTGCCCTACGGTCTTTAGTGATGAGTGCCGTGTTAAGGGATTTGATATCTTACAAGCAACCATCTATGTCTTTCAGTTATTATTTCATCTTATAAATCTTTTCTATTACCTCGGTCTTGCCCTTGAGTTGTTCGATCTCCACCTCAACTTTTTGTTTAACTTCTAACAGCTTTTCCATATCATTGATCTATTTTTACCACATGGGGCATTCACACACAAGAACACAATGCTTAATATTCAATGTCTCACTAGTGATCCTAAAAGCATACGGACAAGGATGAATACATATTTACGAGGGTGATCGTGCAAAACTATATGATATGCCTTGACAAGACCCAAGCCATACATTGCAACCCTTCAAACCCGTGCCTTGCAATCACCATGCCTTGCAACCAGTCTTTCTCATCTATTAAAGCTAGCAGAAGCTCTCCATGTTAGAGTTGAATCACTCAACTCCTCACTCTTTAGTGCTGTCTCACTTGTGTTTCTCATGGACACACATCCACACACAAATGAACAAATTAAGGAATGACGAAGAGACACACAAGAACACTTGAGCTTGGAGCAATTATGTATTTTTTTCTCTTTTATATTGCTTGCTCAAAGATGACTAATGCATGAACACAAAAGTATCTCAACAGAATATGCACACATCTTGCGTGCAACTAACAAACTACGAATATGCATCTGCATGCATTCACGCACCAACTCTAACAAATCAACTAATCTACGGATACATGCGAAGCCCATACTAATGACCAAATAAAGTCAAGATTAATATCTAACATCCCATAACACCCCCACCACTTTCATCCTCCTCAGCTCGAGCCCAACCTAGATCACTTTCTCTTTTGTCGCCATTACCGAATCCATCCTGCACAAATAGTATACATCACAGGTGTAACATCCCAAAATTTTAGCTTTTCAATTAATTAATATTATTTTATTGCTAAATATGAATTTTGTGAATTTTCTGAATTTATTTGGATTTTCTCGAGATTTATTTGAATTCTTTTGAATTAAAATACATTGTCTTTTGTCAAGAAATAATTATAAAAGATATTTGCAAAATAAAGTTTTTGTGAAAATATTTTATTTAAGTCCAGAATAGCTCAAAATATTTTTGAGAATTTTATGAGAATTTTTAGAGTATTTTTAAGGCCCTAAATAAATCAAAACGATTTATGGAAATATTTTAAAAGGAAAATCCGAAGTAAATAAGGAATGAACAGTAGTGGGCCGGCCCATGCACTGTGCTGACCGATCGGAGTTTAAAAAGGATCAAGGGCGACCGTTGGATCTTGATCCAACGGCCTTCATCACGCAGAAACCGAATAGGAAACCCTAGCGATGCGGGCCGTCTGATTTGAATCATGCGGCTGATGTGTATCGTCTCCAAGTCGGTCTCCTCTCCGCCGTATCCGAGTCGAGCTCTGCCGCCGCCATTGTCTTTCCCCGAATAGCGTGCCCTGCCGGGTATAAAAGGACCCCCTTAGCACCCCTCGATGATCGCCACATCTCGCCGCGCGTCTTTGCTGTTGAGCCATCGCCGGAGGAGCACCGAGGAGCTCACGCGACGTCGCCGGAGTGCCGAAGAAGCTTTCGCCGAGTTCCGCCGCGTTTTCTCGTCGTTGGGTAACTCAACCACCGAGGAGAAGTCGGATTCGAGCTCAGCATCTCACGCCGCTTCGGATTCGCTAACTCTTCTTCGCCGAGAAGCAGGGCGCCTCGGTACATCGTCTTCTTCGTCTCCGGGGAAGCCGCGCCGCCGTCTCGCCCTCACCGCTCGGGAAGAACCTCAGCCGTCCGATCAACCATCAACGCACAAGATTGATCCACGTCGTCGATTAAGGTGGGGTGATAAAACGCTGACACGTGGCGCCACGTCGACGAGGTCGCCCGTGTGGCGCTGAGGTGGCGATGCGTTGGCGCCACGCGAGCACCGGTGTCGGTGACGTCGGAAAAGTCGGATTTTTCTATATAAAAATAATTAGCTAAATTCGGAAATTCTATTTTCGAGGTATTTTTCAGATTTTCAAACTTCAAAATCTTATAACTTTCGCATCTGAACTCGGATTGAGGTGATTCAAATTCCTAAAAATTTGTAAAATTGAGATCTTTCTAATGGTGGCTTTTATTTGAATTTGTTTGATCTTTGGTTTTGATTTTTATTTGCTTTTCTCTCTCGATTCGCGTAGACGTTGAATTGTGCGAGGCTTCGGAAGGGGATTTCTCAGCTCAGGAATTATTTCCAGACCAGGAGCAGGAGCTTAACGAAGGCAAGTTGTGCTTTGATCATGTTGCATCCATAGATTAGATTGCATGCTATTTTGATTTAACTTATCACTTGTTATTTTATGTTTATAAATGATTTCAACTTAACTTCGGGATTAGCTATTGTATACCCTTTGAATTACACCCTACCTTGTTAAATTGTATGCCATGATCCACTTGTCACCCTAGGTTGGTTAATGATAGTTGGTTAATAGAAAATCAACATGGATGGTTAGAACGACATAGAATTACTTAGCCATGCCACGTCATCACATGCTCGTGGAATATTGCTTAATAATCTTGACTAATGGAATATGGAACAATGATGATAATTTGTGGGCCATGTGTGGTCGCACAAAGAGATTGAGTTGTTGTGGCAGTGGAGTCACGCAACGATGTTGATTTGTGAAGAGCACGTGGTGCTTGGTAACCCACCGGGAGATAATCACTTTAGATTGAAGCAAGTGGAAGGGGCAAGGGTGCCAGGGTGGGCCCAATGGGCGAGAAAGGGTATGTGTAAGTCTTGCTTTAATCAATCCTAAGGACTTAACCTTGTGAGCCTTTGACCTGAGTCTAACTTGCAACCACATGTCTGGAATGGGACAACTTAGCTGACTAATTTGCAAATGCTTAACTTAAGTGCTATCTTGGTGGTGTGAGTGCGGGTGCGGGGAAACTCACATGGTGCAAGAGGGGGCCTGTTGTGGTGGTTTAGCCCTTGATGTTGAAACCTTAGCGGGTAGCATCGGGTTAAGAGGATGCATTGTAAAGGCCGTTACGATCGTTCTCTGTGTGGTGCATGGTTGTATCATGTGGGTAAAGTGCATAACCTTTGCAGAGTGTGCAAACTATTCGGATAGCCGTGCTCACGGTATTGAGCAATGCTCGGGAATTACAGTCAAGGGGTAGTTAATTAAAATGAACAACTGGATGGGATGGCGGGATGCCATGTGGATAATGGAACTTGAGTTAGGATGAAGAACTTGGGTTTATTTGAGAAACAATGGAATCTATGTACTTGTTATTATTTGTTTTACCGTCTTTTCAATCTACATATTGTTTATGTTTGAAAATGTTGCTTTACTGCTTATGAACCACTTAGCCATTCCTTTGGAATAAGACTTGCATATAGCTATGATAGAATTGCATTCTGTGCACAACTTGTTGAGTACGTGTTGGTGTACTCACCCTTGCCTACAAAAATCATCAGTGCTGAAGAAGGAGTACCATGAAGAGACGAATGTTTAGGGTGCGAGCCTTGTCGGTTACTCGTGGTATCTTGAGGGTTATCTACGTCTTCATTCCGCTGCAGCTCAATTTGTTGTTCAGCCTTGTGAGGCATTGCTAAGTAAGTTTACCATAAGGTCATCTGATTGCTAATATTTAATATATTATGTCTTTATCTTATTTACGTTGTGTATGATTGTGATAATCACTAATGTTGAGCTGTGTGCACTAGCGTGATCCTGGACTAGTGCAGTATACACAGAGGGTCCGGATTTGCATATTCGGGTCCCGACAACAGGTTTGAATCCACAAACAGTAGACAACTAACCAAATCAAACAAAGCACGGGTGCCGCTCGTGGGGAGGAGGAGGAGGTCACCAACGGAGAAGGTGCTCGCGGGATGGTCATCATCATCCTCACGGATGCCGGGGAGGATGATGCCGATCAAGGAGGAGTTCGATGGGGAGGAGGATGCTGATCCAGGAGGTCATCGAGGAGGAGGATGTTGGGGGAGGAGTTCGCCGAGGAGGAGGATTGCCAGGGGTCTAGGGTTTGCCGGAGATGAAACGCATGGGATCCAAGGTCTACGCTAATATCACAGACGGTTCGTAGTTAGAATCATCTGTGATGGAAAGTTATCATAGACAATTCATATTTAGAACCATCCGCAATATGATCAAAGTCGGTTTTAAACTAAAATCATCTAAGATATTGAGTATATCACTGACGGTTTATGAAGAGTACCGTCTATCATTATCTCACTAACGATTTCACTATAGAACTATTAGTGATGTTCCTTATTACATATGTTTTTTATTAACCATCTGTGTTGAGGCGTCTAATATAAGCCTTTTCATAGTAGTGTGGTTTTTGTTATATCAACATCCAAATCACCATGTTTTGCTAATAAGGATCTAGTTCAAGTATGTTTCACCATATTGTCGATCTCTTTATCATTCCTCTATCTACGTATTCCCTCTCTTTACCTTATCATCCTTCTCTAGTTTGGATCTATATCAGCAAAAATGAATGTCATGGCAAAAGCCACACTGAGTTGGATTTTAGTAAGCAAAACTACCCTCCGAAACTGCCTTAGGGTGTAAATTAACCTTGTATTGTGAGTTTAGTAGTTAAGGGTGTAAAGTGGACTTTAAAAACAATTTTTGACAACCATTCCACATCTTTTCCAGATGGAATAAGTCCATTTCAACAAATAAATTGAGAAAACAAGCAATAAGGTTCAAGCTTCAGACAAAGTAACAACAAAAAAATTAGTAACTAATTTAGGGAAAAAATCCATGTTACAACCTTGAAGAAGGGCCTAAGTTTGCTTTTCGATCGCAACTCCAAAACCGTCTCAAACATAACCCGAAGTATCAAAACCAGGTCACATGACACTCTCAACCTATTCCAAAGTGGTTTTACCCGATGTGGTGTCCACATGGATCCAATATATACGCCACATCACCTATCTTCTTCTTTTTCCTCTTATTCTCCTCCTCTCCCTATTTTCAATTCTCTTTCTTATGACCTCACACAACTCCCCACCTCGTCTTGATGCTCCTTTACTATGTAGCATTACCAATACCCAATCTCCAACATCACCGACGACCATATCAATGTCCCATGGTAAATAGAGAGAGAGGAGTGAGAGGAGTGTGTGTGTTTGAGGGGTGGGGTTTCTTTGGGAGCCATGGGCAAAAAGGAAGAAGATATCATATTAAGAGTCTAACTTATGGGCTCATCCAATTATTTTTTAGATTTATTACATGTACCTATACCAGAGAGCTAGCGCTTACATACCAAAATTAAGTGGATTGTACATCGTGTGAAATCACTCTGAAATGGATCGAGGGGTTATGTGAACTGATTTTAATAGTTTAGGGTTGAGTTTTAGATGGTATTGGAGTTGTTAGTTGAAAAATTGATTTAAGCCATACTTCGAGGTTGTAAAATGGACCTTTTTCCATTAATTTATGTTCAAGAAAGGTAAACATTAATTTTTCAACATTAACTATGCCTTGAGTCCAAATTTCTACTCACAATGTAACATCTCAATTTTTGGCTATATTTGGATTTAATATGTATTTTATGAATTTTTTGAATTTATTGGGTTTATTTGGATTTTATTTGAATTTATTAAATATTAAGTATTATGGCTCTTTGTGAAACCTATTTAATTGTTGAGAAAGTTTAAATAAAGTTTTACCAAAAATATTTTATTGGAGTTCTTAAAGTCTCAGAATATTTTCCAGAATTTTTTTTATATTTTTCTTATTTTATTTGTCTTAAATTAAATTCTAGAATTATTTAAAATAAGAAATTGCTGGAAAAATCTTAAACAGTGTTTGGGCTGAAAGCCTAGTACTGTGTGGCCCAACCCAGCTTCGCGCCATCAACCGTGCCGGCCCGCTAGCCTTTTTCCTAAAAGTTGAATCATCGGCCGTTGGATGCATATCGGATGGCCATTTTCAAGTAAGAAAACCCTAATGCACGACCACCATTGGATTAAGATCGGATGCTCAGGATTGAAGTGTACCAGTTAGGGACATTAGCAAATCATGCCTGTTAGTTCATTGTCATCGATCCGGATACATCCACGTCAATGCGAATCTCGATCATTCATCGCAGCTCGTGTACGACGCTCGTTCGTCTTCTTCACGTGTTCGAGCGGGACTCCACCTGTGGCCATGGCAGACAACACCTCTATTCTGGCTACGACACAGTCACCTAGGCCTTTAAAAGGTAGGCATCGGGTGGCAAGGAGCTATCAAAGTAAAGCCCTAAGTTGATTTGCCCAAAGGAGCTGCTTCGCCGAGATTTTGCTGAGTTCCTCTTGCGCCACTGAGAAGGATTAACTCAAGATTTGCCGCCGGGAAGGGATCATCTAAGGCGTTAACTACACCATCGGATTTGTCGTCTCAAGTGGCACCTTGTGTGCACGCTCGCGTGGTCCCTCTCAAGCAGTAGTGGTGATATCCTCTAACAATTGGTAAACAGATAAAGTAAGCATTATTAATAGGGAACAGATTAAGTGTACGCAAAGCAACAGATGGTACAACAAAAGGATTTATTGCGTAGGGTTGGCATATACATTCAGTAGCACAGTGAAACAAGACCAGCACATTTTCTCATTAGCACAAATATAGCAACAGTAGCTGCTGCAGGTCTATTGTGAGATCAGACTTAAGAGAACAACAGATAAAAAGAATAAAAGCAAAGAGAATATTACGTAGTAGTAACTTCGCAGTTATGGTGAACTGAATTTGTATAAAAATGAAACATCTGTTTTACTGAATCTACTGACAGCAGTAGCCATTGCGGGTTTCTTATGAGATTCGAATTCGACAATAGCAATAAAAATAATAGGAGCAAGGAGCATATTGCGCGATAATCATCTCATATCTTCATACATAGAGAACAACATAGTCATTTTTAGAAAATGCTAGTCTGAGTTTTGATAAGACTGGCAGCGTAGTATGTAGTCATATTTCACTATGTGTGAAGACGATAACTTTCTTCTCTACATCGTTGCTTGAATAGATGATCTTCACACAATATTGAAAGCTTCAGCGAAGTACATACATCAATAAAACTAAAGCTTTGGATGTACAAAATAGCTTAAATTCTGAATGTATAAAATGACTTAGAAGCAACATGTTGACTTCGAGAAGAGGAAATAAAAGCGCACTACTATATTGCATGAACCAAAACGGTTTTTTTCTCTGAATCTACCGATAGCAATGGCCATTGCGGGTTTCTTGTGAGACTCGATTTTGACAGCAGTAATAAAAACAATAGGGCAAGAAGCATATCGTGCGATAGCCATCTTATAGCTTTATAAACACATAATGCTGTAGTTGTATTTAGAAAATGCTACTCTGAGTTTTCACAGAACTGGCAGCGTAGTATGTAGTTAGATTTCACTATGTGCAAAGACGATAATCTTCTCCTTTACAATGGTGCCTATACTGACGCTCTCTATACAATAATAGAAGTATGAACAAAGCACATACACTAATAAAACTAAAACTTTGGATATAAAAAATGGCTAAAACTCTAGATGTATAAAATAACTCAGAAGCAATATGTTAACTTCGAAAAGAGGGCATAAAAGCGTACCATTATGCTGTATGAACCGAAACATTTTTTTTTCTAAATGCACCGGTAGCAGCGGCTATTGTAGGTTTTTTGTGTGGTCCAATTTCGGTAGCAGTAGGAAAGACAACAAGAGCAAGAAGCATACTGCATAATAGTTACCTTATAGCTTCATACACATGCAAGCGTAGCAGTAAAAGAGATTCAATAGACACATTGTAGTTCGATCTCGCTTGAGCCATGCTATACTGAACTACTGTATAATATTCCCAGATAGCAGCCTTATTGGTAGAAGACAATAACATATTGGAGAATAGCTCGATGTAAAATAGCCGGATACTGCAGCACATTTCTTTATTAGTATAGATATCTTTATACATAAACCTAAAAGCAAAAAAGGTTTGGTATATTAGACAACACATTAGACTTACCCTGAGATTTGCTTGTTTCTCCAGACAAATGTTGTTTGGTACTACAGATTGTAGGTTTGGAGCAACACTTTAAACAAAAAGGAAACAATTCAGTCCGAAAGACAAGCAAAAAACAGCAACATGAAACATAAAAGGAAAGATGATAGCAGTAGGAAAACTATTAAGAAATAAGTTTTGGTTCATACTCTGTACAGTGCAGAAGTATATGATCATAAACATTTTAAAAAATAGCACGAATAGTTGCACAATTTGTAAGGGGAAGTTCTAAAAAAATCAATAATAGCATTGATAAAACTGTTATATGTGGAAATATTCATGATTGATAAGAGCTTTAGACAAGATGTGTTCTTGTGTTCTAGATAGACAAAAAACTTTGTAGTTCTGAGCATCAAAAAAGAGATACGAAAGGCACATAATCTGTAAAATAAAGCTTTCAAAAATTGACAGTACCACTGCTAGAATAGGTATACCTAAAACTTTTTAAAAAAGGAAAAAGGTTATATATGATTGTATATTTATTATCTGAGTTAGGATTAGTTAGGATTTACTGCCTGCGGTTGGTGCTGTTGAATAATTAGACAGTTTCCAGATTAAATTCCGAATATAAATCATGAACAGTATCACAGAAACTAGCATGTATCTCTCTAACATACTAGATAACACGAACATCATGATCATCTTGATAAACATGATTAACCACGAGATTAGGACAGATCGAACGTACTGAGTAGGAGAAGATGCAGACGACGTAGCTGGTGCAGTTGTGGTGTTGATGTGGTCGACGTTGGTGATGGCGCATCGCAGGAGCCGCTGGCTACGACATCCAACAGCAGGAACAGGAAGACGAGCCGTGGTGAAGATCCTGAGCAGTCGTGCGAAGTGCTTCCCAAAAACCTTATTCGCCCTCTCCCGGTGCAGGATCTCGAAGACGAAGGGTTCCGGAGACCTTCTCTCCCAATCGCTGATGCACGTCGGCGCTCGGGATGGAGAAAGATACGATGACGGCGCAGCAGCGAGAGGTGGCAAAACCCTAACTCAATGTGTTCTATTATACTACACGGGTGGCAGGACACAGTATATATAGGGATAGCCTGGTAACCATTACCGAACGTGACTCGAGGACATGCCACGAACTGACTCGGTTACAGTATCCTTATCTCATACTACAACTGCCACGATTCCGAGTAGCAAAAGAAAAAACTGCAAAAGGAAACAGCGCCTCCGCTAGCCATCAGACTTGATTTCGCTACACCATTCACGCACATGTCGCGTACGCGCGCCGCCTGGCCTGGCCTGGCGAGGCGAGCGAGCGCGTGTGTTTCTCTTCTTCTCCCTTGTCATGCTTCTAGGAAGGTGGAGAGAACTCTCCCGTATAAGTTGGTCATCCTCCACCTCTACAAGCAATATGGGACTAATGTTTGCACACATGCCTCCTCATGAGTGGGCCTTTGAGATTTTCTAGGATTTATTTGTCTCAATTAAGTGGGCTTGGCCCAAATGCCCAAATAATCCAACAGGTGCTTGGTATGTCAAAGCATATAAGATAATTAGAGTTGATATAGGCACCAAATGTACAAAACATGCTATAGCAATTTTCTATCACTATGTATTATTGTTGTGTAAGCTTTGGTAAAGACCAAGTATACCTGTCTTCTTTTTCTTCTATTAGTTCCTTTCGAATTTACTACAATAGCATAAGCATCAGCACTAATGCAGTCTATCATTTAGATGTCTTTACCAGCTTGACTGCCGATGGCAGAAACATGATAGCAATATTCTTTTCCTTAAACATAAATCAGAAATTAATAGCGTACACTACATTTTGGTAGTGTAATCCGATGACAAGACACTACTACAGAACAAGTCATCATTGCCGGCTCATCCACGCCATTACTGCTGGGTATGGGAGTTGGCAATGATTGGTCGTTAGTGATACTCGGGATTATCACTGCCGGCTCAGGAACCGACAGTGATAATAGATATCACTACCGGTTCATTATACAACCGGCAGTGATATTTGACTATCTCTACCGGTTCACACCAGAACCTGGCAGTGATATATATATATATATATCTCTGCCGGCTCATACCAAGAACCGACAGTGATATATATATATATCTCTGCGGTTCCTTAATAACGGCGATGACAAGCGTGCAATTACGAAAAAATTGTAGATGTACTTCATAGATTAGTCTACCTATGTATAAAATTTTAGGTTCAAATTCAATACATATCGGGAGTTACAAAAAAGAAAATTACGAGAAGTTTAAACTCCTACTCCCATGTAGCGGCATCACAGGAGCAATTATCATCGGACTACGAGTGAAAAAAGCTCAAGGTAGATTGAACAAATGTGATTGCAAGTCGAGTCTTCCCTGTCCTTGGGGCATGGGAAATCACCTGACCACACAACATCGGTGTTCACGGTGTGCTTCATTTGTTCAATTGAAATATCACTTGCCAACTTTGTCCACATGAACTCAAATCCTTCTTGCTCGTGCGGGAACATGTCTTCCCGGGCCCCAGGAATGATATTCCAAACCTTGCTAGTTTTATGACAGCAGGTTTGGTGGTCATAAAGCTGGCAAGGTTTGGGATCTCATTTTTGGGGCCCGGGAGACATGTTCCCGCACGAGCAATAAGGATTTGAGTTCATGTGGACAAAGTTGGCAAGTGATATTTCAATTGAATAACTGAAGCACACTATGAACACTGATGTTGCAGGTGGCTGTGTGATTTCCCATGCCCCAAGGATAGGGAAGACCTGACTTGCAATCACATTTGCTCAATCTTACCTTGAGTCGTTCCCCACTGTAGTCGATGATAATTGCTCCTGTGGGGATGCTGGCTACATGGGAGCAGGAGTTTAAACTTGTCAGAATTTTCTCTTTTTTGTAACTTCTGATATGTATTGAATTTGAACCTACAATTTTATACATAGGTAGAGTAATCTATGAAGTACATCTACAATTTTTTAGAGTTTTTCGTGACTTTTATTAGTTGGTGTGCACGTGTGTACACGGGAAGCCCTGTGTGCACACGATATGTTGCCTTCAAATATATAGTATATAAAGCATCGTTAAATCATAATAAAAATATATTAAAGCATCACAATATTTAGTTTTTACAACAGTCTGTTCACAAATGTAGTGTGAGTACATCTCGTTCACTTTAGTTTTTCAACGACTCCAGTAGAATTAAAGTTGCTCGTGGAACTCGTTGTTTGGATTGATGATCTCATCGTGAACAAATCCAGCGATCTGCTCTTGAATTGCTAAAATTTCTGTTAGCAGTAACTTATTGGTTCTCATCCTGGAGTGCTTTTATCAAAGAAAAGAGAAATTTAACTAATGATGATAGATGTTAAATGAAAGAAAAGTAGGTATCAATGTGTAGTTATATACCATGGCTTCGTTATAGCCGATACTCTCCGTGACAATTGAATGTATATTTGTACATACATAGTATGCACATAAATTATTTCCCTGGTCTTGTCTCATGCATGGAAAGTCAGTTATTATTTGGAAATCTTTCTTGTAGGGACGATGCCGATGACTTTTCTTGCAATATCGTGCGAATGCCCTGTGAATGATTTTAAATAGTAATTAAACATAAATACAATAGAATAAAATATTACTAGAGCAATAGCATAACGATCGAGTTTACACATTCATCATGTCCCAAAAATTTTGATCTGATTAAGTGGTTTTCTCGTGAGTCCAAGACAAAAATCCTGCTAGCATTTAACTCGATGACAAGGAGGACCCAATGAAACCTAGACATATATGTTAACATAGCCTATTAGTCTCACATCGTGTCATGCAAAAATAGTAAAACAATATTAGAAGTAGGGTCATACGTACTTAAAGTTATAGGGTAAAAGTATGGAGGTTTTGTATTGCAGTTTAAAGAAAGTATTAATAAATAGTCTTCAACAAACTGTGGACTCTGCAGGATGATTTTCTCGTTGGCAAGCCCCAAATCGAGAAATCCTAACTTGTCATTGCCATTTCTTCTACATGTCTGTATCTCCATTCTACATATATAAAAAAGTAGTTAGACATGCAGTTAAACGGTACAAGAATATACAATAATAAACATAGAGACTTACAAAGTCCACAATCTGAGTACATTCGCGTCCAGGGCATCTTGCTGGTACAACATATACAATTCAGTGAATAATACCCAGAAGATGTTATCCCCATTGTGAAAATCCGATTCTTTGTATGTGATTGGGAGCGTCTCCATACCATTTTTGTACTGCTGCATGTACCACTGATGGACACACCGCAATTGTGTTGTTAGGTGGTCTAAATGAGCTGGTTCAATCAGCGGTTGGCCCAGAAAGAACTTCCAACTTAGACCTTACTCGTGAGCACGAAGTTGTTCAACAGCATCTCTTTCAGCTTGCGATATCAACGCGCCGGCACTAGCCGCCTTCAAGTATTGCTTTCTGGAGATGTGCTCGTAGTCCGATATTTTGGAAGGTTCAGAAGCCCGCCCTGTCTCTTTGACTTTTGCCATACTCAAGAAAAACTTCTGCGTATTAGCATCAATTTTAGTCTTCTCAGGTGATGGCACCTTTTTGAAGTGAGATGTTACATAGGCGCTTATTTCCTTTTTCCGTTCTTCTTCAGTCATCTTGGCTGGTAATTTCTTCTGAGGCTGTGCTGACTTCATAGATGACTGAGATTTGCTATAAGACAGTGTAGACTTCCGAGATGCTGCTGATATTCGATTCTTCTTATATGCCGGCGGAGGAGTTGGACTTTTCCTAGGTGGTCCCAGCGGAGGAGTTGGACTTTTTCTGGCTGGTGCCGGCGGAGGAGTTGGACTTTTCTTAACTGGTGCCGGCGGAGGAGTTGCACTTTTCCTAGGCGACAGGTCTGCGTGTGGAGAGTGCGGCTGATCATCATCGTCTTTGTCGTCCTCATCGTCCGAGTCAAACATAATCAAGCTCTTGTGCCACGCGAGGAAGCCATGCACGTTTTCTCCAAGTTTGTTTTTTCCGTCCTCGCCAGGAATCTCTACCTCCATTTTTCGATATTGTCGACTACTTGTCTACTTGACCCTTACAAATCCCGGCAGATCGGCGGCAAAGCAGAACTCGCGAGGAGCCGCATGGCCAAGCCCGCCATCAGCCACCTTGATGGTAATGCCATGTGCGGACAAATGCAGCTTGCACGGTGTCGGTTCTGTGATGTCATCCACTGGAAAATGGAGTCCATGCTCTTCAGGGATCCCTGTGGACGCGCAGCTTCTCCTACGAACACCGTGACTGATGTTCCGAGGTCTATCATCAGGTGGCGGTCGTGAGCTGAGAGCCTTCTATACTGCTTGCTCCACAACTTTATCCAGCTCCGCTCTCTATTCCGCTAACGCTCTTGCCACAACATCTTGTATTTGACGGTCCAGTTGATCTTCTCTTATTTTTTTCGGTCGCTTGTACAACGATGCATCAGCTGGGAAGCCTTCTTTCCATGGCACCAAACCAACTCCTCGGGTGCGCCCAAGGTGCTCCTTGTTACCCAGGGCAACGGTCAGCTCGTCATTCTCCCTTCGTGGCCTGAAAAAGCCTTGGGAAGACTGCACGTGAGCATCTACTATTTTCTGCGACACTTCCTGGGCTCTATCACTTCTAAAGCTTAAGCTGCCATCTTCCGAGACAGAAGCCCCCCTCCCAAGCAACCAGTGCTTCGATCGTTCACTCAACTCAGCCGTCGCAGGAATGGCACCCCTGCGGGTTAGCTCTTCTTCGCATCTATCCCATGCAGGTATTTTCTTCACGTAGACACCAGTGCCTAGTGTGTGAGGGTACATATTCTTATCCGTGTTAGCCTTGTTCTTCTGACTCACTATCTAGGCTTCTTCAGAATTCTTATACGCCACAAAGTTCTCCCAAAATTCCCTTATCTTTGGATACATGTTAAAATTTGGCGTTTCATTCTTCTTCACATAGTTCTTATTCAACATCGTCTTCCAATTCTTCCACGATGTGCACATGATATTTAGTGCACGTTTCTTTGCAACCAACTCGGACCCTTAGGGGAACTAGAATACTTCTTTTAACTTGTCCCACAGCAAGTCCTTTAGGTCATCGGGAACCACCCACTGATCACCTCGGCGGTCAATCCATGATCTATAACTGATGGGCACATAATCCCTAGCAAATACTCCGCATGCTGTCTTGTATGGCCCCAACGATGACGCGGGTATAGCAGGTTCCCCGACTGCCGAGAGCTCTACTATATTGTGAACACCCTTAGGCATCTTGTTCAGACTACCACCACAAGACCGCCTTTGTTCATCAGACGTCTGAGCCTGCAATTGGATCATCTTATTAATTGTCTGACCCTACAATTTTTTTGGAATCAGAATGTACTAATACTTTACCTCGCCTATGTTAGTGGCATCAGTTTGGTCCATGGCAGTGGCGCCAGGTTGCTCCATATCAATATCCTGTAGGTTCAGGTAGTACGTTGGGCTACCCGTTCCTACTTCGTCTATATTCGAGGGCCCAACTCTCTCTGGCACTTGTCCCTGATTAGAGGCCATTCCTAGCAAGTTTATCAGAAATTTCAAATTAACCCACATAAACATACAATGGTACCGAAGAAAGACGTAACGAGGAAATGATGATAGATGTAATGAGTAAAACTAGACGTAAAAGCATATGAGCCCAAGTATAGCCGCATTGCCGGCTAGATTATTCTTTTGTGCGTGATGTCAAACTTATGAAATTGATCCAGTTTTTCCTTGCTAAGGGCATGCAGGTAGCTACACTAAAGGTTGGCATCTTAATTGAAATTGATCCATAATGCCTTGTTAATTTTTACTGACATGTTCAATCATCAAATATGTAAGACGTAATCATCTAAATACGACTAAAGATGTAATCATCTAAATACGACATATATTTTTTTGATCTTTATACACATACATCTTTCAAGGTCACATATATATTTTTTTATACACATACATCTTTCAAGGTCACACATGCATTTTTTTATCTTTATACACATACATCTTTCAAGGTCACATATATATATTTTTATGCACATACATCTTTCAAGGTCACACATGCATTTTTTTTATCTTTATACACATACATCTTTCAAGGTCACACATACATTTTTTTGATCTTTATACACATACACCTTTCAAGGTCACATATATATATTTTTATACACATACATCTTTCAAGGTCACACATACATTTTTTTATCTTTATGCACATACATCTTTCAAGGTCACATATATATATTTTTATACACATACATCTTTCAAGGTCACACATATGCACAATGTCAACAAAATATACATACACATATCAGTTCAATAGGATATTACATCCAAATCAGTTCTTCCAGGTCATTACAAATGAAAACAGAATGAAACTTCAATATCTCACATGATCACAAGACAAAAGAGTCAAACCAATTGTTTCATACAAGACAATCCTGCACAACTAAGATATTTAAATAAAGGTCTAGATTATTCATTTGTAACCACTCAAACACCACAAATACAAGAATTCATCCATTAAAGGAAATTAGGTTAAAAAGGATCCATTAAAAGAAATCAATTATGAAATTATTTCCCAAATCAATAAAAATATCGTAATGTCCTAAGTTGATCAAACCGGCTAATTTTTGTGAAGAGGTATAGTTGAATCTTGACGATTAGCATGAGAGCAAAGGCATCAAGGTGCATAGTTCACCAAAGATACATCTGATTCATGGACATGTGATATAATGAATAAATGTGATTTCACACATGCCGATAGTGTTAGCCATAATATGGGATTGGTTTCAGGTTTTCTATACCATACTAGATATTTCTAACACTCATTATCTTACCAATGCAATGTATCTTCTAACTACATGATGCAATATAAGATAAATGTGAATAAATCAAACACCAACATACAAATAAACATGCAGACATAACATTCTATCTTATTCATGTTGGAGAACACAAAATAAATATGTGAACGAATACTCCATAAAATCGAGTCACCCGAAAAACCTCTCGTGGGCACCTGGAAATATGAATCGATTCCTCACACGTGCGTTGGACTTAGAGGTGACACCCATACTCCACTTAAGTGTATGCTCACTGTCACCCAAAAGTCCCGTACACGGAGTATTGACTAAATGACCCTCACTCAAACAAATATGAGCCACATAGTCGCACCGTACACACATTCCGAATATCCATACCGGGATTGAAACCAACACATCTAAGCATAGCACTTGCTGTCCGTCTCAGAACCTTGGTATTGCCCACACTCGCCAAGGGAAGCATGAGCAATAGCCAAAGAACGACGACCGCCCAAGATTATGCGTTAGATAGTTGAAGACAATTCCATGTACCCGGATATGTGTCTAGTACTAGTTCACAAGATCAACGCCTAGCACCCACATATCCGAGCTCCGAGGCGAGTCGACGGCGTTGGTCTGACCGGAGGCGACAGAGGCACAAGGCGAGCAGCAGTGCTGTAACTGAGAGGGCTAGGTTAGGGTAAATAAGAAGACGACGTGAATTTTGAAATTATATGGGGTACACTATCCCTGGCGGGTCATCAAAAGAACTGGCAGTAATATATTATCACTGCCGGTCCATATGTAGAGCCGACAGTAATATAAGTTATCACTACCGGCTCATACTACAAACTGACATTAATAATATAATATCACTGCCAGGTGGATGTCAAACCAGCAGTGATAGTGGAATATCACTGCCGGGTAGATAACTACCCGGCAGTGATAATGCTTATCACTGCTGGTTCATACTAGAAACCGGCAGTGATAAGCTAGTCTCCAGACTTAATACTTTTAATTTGATCCAAATTTTTTGAAAATTTTGGAGGTATACTGTAGGACATATAATATTTTATTTAAATATTTCCCCAAATTTGTATCAAGTTCTAAAATTATAAAAATCAGATTGCTATCTGTTTTAATAGTTTTAATATTTCAAAAATCAAATAATACTTGAAAAATGAACAAAATGCAGTCAAATTCACAAAAATCCAAATGCCATATTATAAGCAAGTCTCCCACCAATTAAGTGAAACTTTCAACTTGATCAAAAGAAAGCATAACCTCAATTTCCATTATTGCATATATTACATAATTGTTACATATGAGAAAACATGTCGTTCGTACAAAAGAAGGTATACATTTCATTAATCCTAACTAAGCTATGATTCGACCTTCGTTATGATCGCGGCGTATGTACGTAGCTTCGTCACTCTCTTGCATGATACTTAGGTCAACATCCTCTCTGAAAGGGGAAAGCTCATCGAATTGATTGTACTCTTCCTCGTCAACAACATTCTCAATTCCGACAATCCTTATTTTTCCTTGAATAACCACGTGGCGCTCCTTGTTAGTCGGGTCAGTTACAAAGAAGATTTGTGTAACAGAATTAGCAAGTACGAATGGTTCTTCTCTGTATCCGATGAGTTTGAGGTCTACGGTAGTGATACCGTACTTGTCGATATTCACGCACCCTGGAAGTTTGACCCATTGGCACCGAAAGAGAGGGACTTTTAAAGGTCCATAGTCAAGCTCCCAAATCTCTTCTATGAATCCATAGTAGGTTTGCCTATTTCCATTGTTGTCATAGGTATCTATACGTATACCGCTATTTTGGTTGGTGCTCTTTTTATCTTGCGCTCTTGTATAAAATGTAAAACCATTTATGTCGTATCCTTAGAATGTCCAAATTGTAGTTGACAACTGAGTGCAGTCTGTCTCCGTATACATCATGTGTCTACGCAACCAATCGCCGAAGTTATCTCTGTGCTCTGTCGCGAGCCAAACTTCTGACCTCCTTGGGTTTGTTCTGGATAGCATGTTCTTGTGCATGTTGACATACGGGGCCACCATAACTGATTGTCCCAAAACTGCAAAATGTGCTTGTGTAAATGAAGCTAGATTGCTAGTACGTAGTAATTTCTCGCTTAGTGTCCCTTTCCCCTGTAGCCTCCCCTCTTGCCGAGATACAGGCACACCAATCAGTTTGAGATCCATGTAATCGACGCAGAACTCAATGACCTCCTTGGTTCCCCAGCCATCGGCAATGCAGCCTTCTGGTCGATGTCAATTATGAATATATTTCTTTATAACCCCTATGAATCTCTCGAAAGGGTACATCTGATGTAGAAATACGGGACTAAGAATCCGTATCTCTTTCACAATGTGAACAATAAGATGGACCATAATATCAAAAAAAGATGGATGGAAACACATCTCAAGCCTACATAGAGTGTGGACCACGTCTTCCTGCAGCTTATCTAGTTTTAACGGATCGATGGCCTTTTGTGAAATCACGCTGAAGAACGAACACAACTTGATAATTGGGTCTCAGACTTTCTCTGGTAGAACACCCCTAATTGCAATTGGAAGCATCTGTATCATCATCACGTGGCAATCGTGAGACTTCATACCAATTAATTTTAAGTCTTTCATTGAGACTAGTCTCTTTATATTAGCAGAGTAACCGGACGGAACTTTAATTCCATGCAAACATTCACAAATGCTAATTTTCTCTTTCTTGCTCAGAGTGTAGCAGGCTACGGGAAGGTACTTTTTGCCTGTATCTATTTCTTCGTGATGCAGCTCCTTCCTGAGTTTCATATCTTCGAGGTACATCCGTGCTTGGAATGTATCTTTCGTTTTGCCAGGTATGTCCAGTAAGATACCAAGCAAGCTATCACATACGTTCTTCTCTATGTGCATGACGTCGATTGCGTGTCAAACTTCCAGGTACTGCCAATAAGGTAGGACCCAAAATATTGATCTC
This sequence comes from Guadua angustifolia, assembly GCA_036346375.1. Taxonomy (NCBI): domain Eukaryota; kingdom Viridiplantae; phylum Streptophyta; class Magnoliopsida; order Poales; family Poaceae; genus Guadua; species Guadua angustifolia. Next base: position 6,217,969 of record CM070501.1, read on the forward strand.
TTTTTCCACAAAGGAGCCTTATCCTGGGAACTCGGGATAGATATACTACCGGCTCCCTTTCCATGAATAATTGTAAGATCCTTTACGGCGGCAAATATTTGTTTCCCAGTGTGATTCTTCAGAGCTAAGGCAGTCTCCTTTGTCCCATCAAAAGCTCTCTTATTATTGCGGTATGGGTGATCCTTGCGGAGGAACCTACGATGCCGCATGTAAGCCATTTTGCGGCAATTCTTCAGCTACCGGCTAGCAGTATCATCCAAGCACTGGACGCATTCGTTGAAACCTTTTGTCGTCTAGCTCGACAGGTTGCCAAGAGCAGGATAATCATTGATGGTTATGAATAACAATGCCCGTAGGATAAAGTTCTCTCTTTTAAACTCATCCCATACCCGTACACCATCGTTCCACAATATTAGAAGATCTTCAACCAATGGTTTGAGATACACATCGATATCATTGTCAGGTTGCCTGGGCCCTTGGATCAGTACTGGCATCATAATGTACTTTCGCTTCATGCAAAGCCAAGGAGGAAGGTTGTAGATGCATAAAGTCACCGGCCAAGTGCTATGACGACTACTCATGTTGCTAAAAGGATTCATCCCATCTGTACTCAACCCGAACCTTATATTCCTCACATCATATGCAAAGTGGTTCTTATATTTTCTGTCGATGTTCCTCCATTGCACAGAATCAACAGGGTGTCTGAGCATTCCATTCTTCTTACACTCTTCGGCGTGCCATCGTAGCAATTGGGCATGCCTTTTGTTCACAAACAATTGCTTCAGACGGGGATTATAGGGAAATACCACACCACCTTACGGGGACACCTCTTCTTCTTACGCTTTACCCCGACATCATCGTTCTCGATATAGTCATCGTTGCTCTTATACCACTTTGCTTTGCAAACAACACAGGCATCCATGTTTGCAAACTCATTGCGATACAATATGCAATCGTTTGGACATGCGTGTATTCTTTGTACTTCCAGTCCCAATGGGCAAACAACCTGCTTGGCCTGGTACGTATTTGAAGGCAACACATTACCCTCTAGAAGTAAGTCCCCCAAGAGACATAACAGCTCAGTAAAGCTCTTATCGGACCAACCATTGCTTGCCTTCAACTGCAGTAGTGAAAGCACGATATGCAACTTTTTGTGCTCCTGCTTGCAACCCGGGTACAGTGGTGTTGTAAAGTCCTCTACCATACGCTGGAACTTTTGAAACTCCCTTTCACTCGTGAGGTCCCCCTCCCCATCACGCAGCATTTGATCTAGATCATCTTCGTGGCTATCAACGAACACATCATCCACCGCCGTCATATCGTGGTCTCTGTCATCTTCATCAATGTGTTGCCCTTCATGTACAATATCATCTTCACCGTGCTCGGTCCAACAGATATAGCTAGCCTTGAAACCCCTTTGAAGCAAGTATGCACGTATCGACTCTATGTTAGAAAACAGCTTCTCATTTTTGCAATCAACGCATGGACAACACATATAGTCCGCCAGGTTCTTCGACTTGTGTGCCGTAGCCGTATTCAGAAAACAAATCACACCATTAAAAAACTCTGGACCGTGACGGTCCGTGTCATACATCCACCTTCGGTCCATCTACAGTTAATTATATCGAACTACATTTCAGTATGTCAATAAATGATACCAAAATAATTTATTCTTTACATTAGTCATACAATGCTAATTAATTAAAACGATAAACACATTATAAGCACATAATCGCAAATAACAATATAATCGCAAATGATTAGATTTACACAAACATCTAGCAATTTTGCCTATATTAAAATACATCAAACCTTTTTCACTATTTAAATATCCATCTAGCATTTTTAATTATTTAGAAGATTTATTCATTTCATTTTGTTATGTAGCGCTATTAAATTAAATTAATATATATCAAACAAGCATATAATTGAATATAAGGATATATTTCTAAATAATTATGTATCTTGCAACTTTCATTATTTGAAGATCCATCTACCATTTTTCATTATTTTAATATTCAACTAGCAATTCTCACTATTTATAATTCATCTAACAATGTTTACTATTTAAAAATCCATATAACAATTTTTCATTATTTAAAATAATTACAATTATGCATAATTGTCCATCTAGCAATTTTCATTACTTAAAATCCACTACATCACTAAAATGGATAAGAATTATAATTTATTCAATAATTTAGCTAGATCAGGGTTCAACTTACAATGGTTTACCGCGCAAAAACCGCCCATCTCAAGGTCGGCTCATTAGGAAGGCAAGGCGAAACCGCTTTGAGTTTAAATTTGAATTCAAATTTTTTTAAAAAATTAGGAAAATTTATCCAAAAAAATTCAAAAAATAGTACTAATTCCTCTGTGACCTATGGTATAGAAATTTTGTAAAAATATGAAATTTGAAGACGTTTGTAAGCCATTCAACGTGTACAAAATTGAAAAAAGAAATCCTACTGTGGGCTCCCACAGGCCAAGAGGCCCAGATGGGCAAAGCAGGTCGGTGGCCCAAGCCATGCCCACCCTGGCCGAATGGCCCATTTTCCTTGGCATATACTCCAAAAATTTTCACTTTCCCCACTTGAGCTGCATTATTACTTCCTCACTTTCCCCACTCGAGCCCCTGCCGAAGCAGCAGCTGCAGGTGAGATCCGACCGTCGCGCACAAGAAAACCACCGGTGAATGTCTATTTTTCGCGCGGTTTGGGTCAAAAACTGATTGGTTTCTATGGTTTATCGCGGCAAGCTCGGTTTCTGTGATTTTCATTCAGTTTTAGACGAATTTCGTTCGGTTTCTTCGAAATTTCGTTCGGTTTCTGGGAGCAAACCGCACAACATTTGAAATGACACTAGAGTATGAGTTTCTTTTGGGCAAATGACTTAGCATGTATTCATGTTGAATGAAAGTAGAAAAGGAAAGTAGAAAATGTGTTCATGTAGTTGTATATTTGAATAAAAGTAGAAAAGGACAGTAAGTAAGAGCATATCCGTTGATGTAGTTGTATATTTGTATGTGTTCATGTTGAATGAGTAGTTCATGTAATTGAAGCTAGGTATAAAAGTAGAAAATGACAGTAAGAGCATATCATTAATGTAGTTGTATATTTGTATGTGTTCATCGTATATTTGTATGTGTTCATGTTGAATTATTAGTTGATGCGCTACTTGTTGGCATGATGTTCGTGGATTCACTGGAATACTGGATTGTATTGTTTTGCCATGAAGTTAAATGAACACATATGTGTTGAACTGTTGATTAAAGTTCATACTTATCGTTGGATGATAGATGACGGTGAATGTGACAAATAAATTGATACGCGTGTTGATTATGAATTTGTGATGCTTTGATTATTATCGTTGTGGCTGTGAATTGTGTGATCATTCTTTGAGTCTCATGTGATGAATTTTACTTATTGGTTGCACATATAATGAAATTGGTTCACAGATGGCCGATGCTGACGTGGTGTGGGAGCACGGCGAGAAGGTGGGTGCTGGATTTCGATGCAAGTACTGTCTCAAAGAGAAGAAAGGAGGCGGTGTGACCCGATTCAAGCAGCACTTGGCAGGACGTGGTACGGGTGTTGTCCATTGTAATAAAGTTCCAGCGGACATTCGCGAGTACGTTCAACGTGAGTTGGACAGGACGAAGGATAAGAGGAGGGAAAGGAGAGATGAGATGATGAGAAAAGATGCAGCAGCAACCGGAGATTCCCCACCAAGGTATAGTGCATACTCAGCGTACACGGGTGATGCTGATGAGGAGGCCCAACTGCAGCATGCCATGGCTACCTCCAGGGCGGAGGTAGAATTTAGAAGCCAGGCAAGTGGGAGGTACAAGCACGGTGGTGGCAGTGGCTCCTCCAGGGGAGCTAGAGATGATAACAGTCTGTTGTCCAGGTTCTTACATCGCAATTCATCGCATTGAGTAAAACCACCAGCGGTGGGAGATTACAACATTAGTTCAGCCCGTGCCCCGGTACAACCAAGGATTGACACCCATCCGTGGACACAGAAGGGGAAGGGTGGGAAGGATGTAGTCCATGGTGGGTGGGCCAGATGGTTTTTGTCTATTGGTATCCCAGGGCGGAAAGCAGATAGTCTGTATTTTGTTAGCGCCATACGGGAAACACAAAAATACGGTAAGTGAGATTTCAAATATTCGCCCAGTTGTACAGCGATTCGTAGCTAACATTTATGTTTCATTTGCATGCGAGGGTATCCCGTCCCTGAGTGGACGAGATATAGATGGAAAATATTTAGATGCCAACGAAGCAGAAATTAAGAAAAGCATCGCAAAGTTCATGAAGGAATGGCCTACATACGGAGTAACAATCATGTGTGATTCTTGGACGGGGCCAACACGCATGAGTATAATAAACTTCATGATTTACTGTAATGGCACAATGTTCTTTGTCGGGACCCGAATATGCAAATCCAGACCCTCTGTGTATACTGCACTAGTCCAGGATCACGCTAGTGCACACAGGCTCAACATCAGTGAATATCATAATCATACACAACGCAAATAAGATAAAAGACATTATATACTAAATATTACTAGTTGAATGACCTTATGGTCAACTTACTTAACAATGACTCACAAGGCTGAACAACAAATTGAACTACAGCAGAAATGATGACGTAGATAAACCCCTCAGTATACCACAGGCAACTGACAAGGCTCGCACCCTAAACATTCGTCTCCTCATGGTACACCTTCTTCAGCACTGATGATGTTGTAAGCAAGGGTGAGTACAAAAAGCACTCAACAAGTTGTGCACAGAATGCAATTCTAACATAACTACATGCAAAGCTTATTCCAAAGGAAGGCTAACAATGGCTATTTTGCAGTAAAGCAGCATTTATGAACAAATACAATACATAGATTGAAAAGACAGTAAAACAAATAACAATAATAGATAGATTCAGCATTTCTCAAGTAAACCAAGTTTCCACCTAAATCAAGTTTCAACTTTCCATGGCAACTTTGCCATCCATCCCAAGTTTTCATTTTCAAAAGTCTAATCCCTTGATCTGTAATCCCGAGCATTGCTCAATACCGTGAGCACGGCTATTCGAATAGTTTGTACACTCTGCAGAGGTTGTGCACTTTACCCACACGACATGATCATCTTTTGTTGCCACGCGATTAACACACTTCCTTTGGTGTGTCGGCGAAGAGATCATGACAAAGCCTTTACAATGTTCTGTCTTAACTCGGTACCACCCGCTAAGGTTTCAACACTGAAGGGACTGATTCCACAACAGGGCCCCCCTCTTGCTCCATCTGGGTTCATTAAAAAGGATGAATCTCTCCGCCACTGGTAGTACCAAAGCTAAGACATTGCAAATTAATCAGCTAGGCTGCTCCATAACAGACATGTGGTTGCATGGTTGACTCAGGTCAAAGGCTCGCAAGGTGTCCTTAGGGTTGATCAAAGCAAGACTTGCACATACCCTCTGCCCATCGGGCCCACCCAGGCATACTTGCCCTTGCCACTTGCTCCGATCTAAATCATAACTACCCCAGTTGATTACCAAGCACCACGTGCCATCAACAATTCAATATCGTTGCGTGACATCCATTGCCACCACAACTGAATCTCATCGTGTGACCACACATGACACACAAATTCAGAACATTGTTCCATATTCCATTAGTCAAGATTATTTATCAAAGATTCAAGTACATGTGATGACGTGGCATGGCTAAGCAATCTAATCCGATCTAACCATCCCATGTTGATTTTATTATTGATCAACTATAGTAAACCAATCTAGGGTGACAAGTGGATCATGACATACAATCGACAAGGTAGGGTGAAACTCAAAGGGTATGATATCTAAATCCCAAACTAGGTTGAAATCATTTATACACATGAAATAATATGCAATAAGGTAAAACAAAATAGCAATTTTGCAAACATGGGTTCAACATGATCAAAGCACAACTTGCCTTAGGAAAACCCTTGCCCATGCTCTGGACCTTGGTCTTGAGTTGATGAATCTTCCCCGGTTGTATCGCACAATTAATCGTCTATGCGAAACGAAAAGAAATAGCAAATAAATACCAAAACAAAGAGTAAACAAATTCTAAAAATCAAATAAAATCTACCAATAGATGGATCTCAATTTTACAAATTTTTAGAAATTTGAATCACCTCAATCGGAGTTCGTATGAGGAAGAACGAGCTCTCGGAAGATTCAAAAATCATAAAACCCTAAAAATTATAAAATCAAATATTAATCCGAATTATTTTATAAAGGAAATTCGCTTTTATTGCATCAACATGACGTCAGCCCTGATCTGGACTGTTACGGCTAACACGTGGCACAATCTAAGCCGTGCGGAGCCGATCTAACGGACACTATCTAAACTACTACGTGGCAAGATCCGAAGCATCCGATTTCAATCCAACGGCCAACACTTACCGAGAAAAATACTATTCACCGAGGTGACGTGGCACAATCACGATCGCCCATCTAAGATCGATCGGTGAATCCTTACCCAAGCCAATTACTGTTAACCTAGCTGACGTGGATTAATCTAGTACACCCGCGACTGATCGGACGGCTACGAGTACCCGAGCGACTTACCGGATCTCAAAGTGACGTGGCTCAATCTCAGTGGTCCAAAGCTAATCCAACGGCTGCCGATGCTCGACTCTGACGATGGTGAGGCGGCGGTGCAAGGCTACCGGAGTTGGGGATGACGACCTTGCTTGCAGCGCTTCGGTGGAATTCCGGTGACGTAAAGTGGCGGAACGGGTGCGTCTTGGCGCGGCGGTTTTAGATCTGCCCTTGGAACGGCGGAAGAGAATCACGGCGACGGTGGAACGCGGCGGAACTCTCCTCGGCACTCCGGCGAGCTTGCACGCGAGTCCACGGGCTCCTCGAACGTCGGTGCTTCAGCGAAAAGGCGCGGAGACTTCTAGGGATCCTCGTGAGGGCGCACGGTCCTTAAATACCTTGCCCACGACGCATATGGGCGACAAAATCCGAGTCGGCGGCGGCGGGATCCGAGTTTGGGTCGAAGACGACGACTATCAGCCGCACGATATCCATCGAACGGCTATGCGAGTCTCCCAACACGGCACGATCCCATCCCTTACCTAAATCGATGGCCTGGATTGATTTGGTTTCCAAAACGGTACGGCTGACCTTGTGCGTCGGAAGAAGATCCAACGGCCGAAGCTTTTGGGTTTTTTTTTCGATGCGGATCGTTGGATTAGGATCCAACGGTTGGCGCTGGGTTCACGGGCTTTGAGGCCGAGCGGGCTAAACAGTGCACGGGCGAGCTGCACAGTAGTGGGCTTCGGCCCATTACTGTTTGCTAGGGATTTTCGGGGTTTTCTAATTAAAATAATTAGAGAAAATAACTTGATTTATTTAAGGCAATAAAAATACCAGAAAAAATCCAAGAAAAATCTCAAAAATACTTTAAGACATTCTGGACTCAAATAAAATATTTTTGGCAAAACTTTATTTTAAACTTATCTATTTATAATTAATCTTTAACAAAAGGCAATATACTTTAATTCAAAATAATTCAAATAAATCTCAGAAAATCCAAATAAATCCAGAAAATTCACAAAAAGCACAAATTGCAATAAAACACTATTAATTAAATAATAAGCCAAAAATTTGGGATGTTACATTCTTCCATAAATCCGTCGATGCCACCGGTGTCTCCTAGGATGCCTCGTACTTGAGAAAGGTAACTGGTTTTGTTTGCACTCTTCTGAAGTTGAATTAATGTACTCAAAATGTAACTGTCGTACTTTGTTTTATTGGTCATGCAGGAAATAGATTCCGTAGTCAACAAGGTGGGTCCGAGAAATGTGGTGCAGATTGTGACGGATAATGGTGCAAACTATAAGAAGGCATACAAGCTCATCGCACGGCAGCACCGCAACATAGTGTGGCAGCCTTATGTAGCTCACACCATCAATTTGATGCTGAAGGAGATCGAAGATTTCCCAGATCACACTGCGGTCATCGAGAGTGCAAGGAAAATCTCTCGATGGATATACAACCGTTCCAAGATACATGCTATGATGAAAAAGTATATTGGAGGCAAGTTGGTCAAGTGGAATGCAACTCGGTTCGGCACTAACTACATGTTTTTGGATAGTTTCCTTTGTCGTAAGGACAAGTTCATGCAATGGATGGTTACCGAAGAATTTCTACACTCTCGCTTTCTTGATACCATTGAGGGGAGGTACGTGCATGGCTGCCTCTCAAGCTTGGAATGGTGGGATAATCTCCGATCTGTGGTGAAGTTGGTGGAACCATTGTACGCCTTCTTGAGATTCGCCGATCAGGATAGAGTGCCCACATTGAGCAAGATGATCCTACGGTACGCAATAGTGCGGCAGGAGTATGACAGTTTGTTCCATAGGTCTCCATCAACAAGAGACATGTACATGGAGGTGGTGGACCGATGAATAGATGACTTAATGTGCGACACTTATATGAATGCCGGTAATATATTCTTTCCTACAACATATTACATTGCAGTTGTACGTATATAATGTACTTGCACTGACATGCTTTGTTTCACATCATACAACTGCCACCTTAAACCCGCGGACTGTCTACGCTTACGAACGACCAACACCTTCTTGCTAAATCTCTGGGATGCGTTCGAAGCGCTTGCTGATGATACTGAAAATGCGGCGCAAGCTCTTCATGACGCCGATATGTTCAAAAGGAAGTTTGGATCGTTCTCAACACCTCTAGCTACGAGGATGGCACTAGATGGCAAAAACAACCCTTGGTACACCTTCTTGCACCATCTCAAATGCAATGGTAATCTCGATGGCACTAACTATTTTGTTCCTTAATTTGCAGCACATTGGTGGGATGTGTTCGGATCGGACACACCCACCCTTCAGCGGTTTGCCGTACGCCTCGTGTCACAATGCGGGTCTTCTAGCGGTTGTGAGCGCAACTGGAGTACATTTTCCTTCATCCACACAAAGAAGCTACATAAGCTGGTGTACGTCAACTACAACCTTCGTCTTCGAATTCAAGCTGCAGAAATTCAAAAGCATTCAGATGAAGACGATCCATTCCAGTGGCTTATGGAGCTAACAATATGCGATGACACAAACCTGATCCGACAGTGGATGGAGAAAGGAAGATCCAATGGTGAACCGTTACTTGATGAGGAGGATACAGAGAGTGGCACCCCTCTTCCATCACAGCTTATCACAGATCCGGTTCATCCTACTGAGCTAAGAAAGGACATGGGGGTTTGTCGGGACCCGAATTCGCAATCCGGAAACCCTCTGTGTTTTCAGCACTAGTCCTAGGATCAGTCGCTAGTGCCCACAGTTAACAAAGATGAATATCACAATCATACACAACGGAATAATAAATAAAGAATTTATCTTTTAATATAACATGTTGAACAACCTTAAGGTCAACTTACAATTGTGAAGCCTAGATGGCTTCAATTCAGAGTAAAACGAATAGCAGCGGAACGAAGAACGTTGGTGAATCCCATCAAAATACCACAGGCATTTGACATGGTTCAACTCCTAGATATTCGCCTTCTTGCAAAACTTCTCCTCCTTCGAAGACAAAGACTTCTCCTCAACTGGTGATGTTTTGTTAAAGCAAGGGTGAGTACACAACCGTACTCAACAAGTCATGCATGTAATGCGTTCTATTACTACATGCATGGCTTATTCCAAAGGAATGGCTGAATGGTTCTTTTGCAATAAAGCAGCATTCACAAATAATCATAATAGATAGAAAAGCAGTAAAACAAATAATACCCATAATAAATTTCATAATCATTCTCAAGTAAAACATTTCTCATCCTTAACCAATTTCCATATCACATTGTCCACATTCCCAACCTCATTTTATTTTCAAAACTCTACCCCTTGACTGTAATTCCTGAGCATTGTCCAGTACCGCAGACTCGGCTATTTGAATAGTTTTTACACTCTGCAAAGGTTGTACACTTTACCCACAAGATACAATCAACTCATCACGTCAGCCGTGAATCGCCATACAAGAGTATGCGAATGAGCGATCATAACAAAGCTTTTCAGAAACTTCTATCTCAACCTAGGAACCTCTCCGGGTTGCCTTCACTATCACTTACCTCACACTGAGCCGAAGTATAGGACCAACGAACACCGTTGGATAGGGTACCAAGCCGAAGCAGTGCGCTCCCCATACTGATCACCCGATGGATGGCGCCACCGGAGGTATCAAAGGTGAGATATCAGAATCCTACTAAACTAGGTCTTCCCATTCAGACATGTGGTTGTACGAATAACTCAGGTCAAAGGCTTGCAAAGTGGAGTCCTTAACTGACCAGGGCAAGACATCCTTCTCTCAAAATTGGCGCACAGCCCTCACAACACTCAATCCACCCAAATGCCACGATGGCCCACCTGGCATAAAGCCACTTACCACTTGCCCCAGTCTAAATCCTTTATCACCCCAGTTGATTATTGCGCAACACAATGCCAACAACAACTCAACATCCATGTAGAACCACGCTGGTTCCACATATCAACATCATCGTGTGGCAACACATCACACCATTTCACAAACACATTTCATAATCCATTAATCAGTATTATCCTTTTATTTTCAAAAGACATGTGTTGCGTGGTATGGCTAAGCAATTATACGATCTAACCAACCCACGTTGGCAAGTATTAACAACCAACTATTAATCAACCATCTTAGGGTGACAAATGAATTACTGACATACAAATAATCATGGCAAGGTGATATTAGCAATTGGGTTGAATATCTAATCCCAAATTAATTTAAATCATTTTAATCTTGAACTAGCATGCAATAATTTGAATCAAAGTAAATTTGTAAAACTAGGAGCAATATGATCAAAGCACGACTTGCCTGGCCCTTGCAATTTTTATTATTCTTTACTCTTTATCTTCGATCCTTGTCCTCGATCTCCAATCTCCGCTTGCTTGATCCTCAGCTCCTTCGAGCGACTTCCGGCAACGCGTCTAACGATAAACAAACACAAATACAACAAAACTCAAAAAGCAAATCAAGTAAACTCCAAATTAAGAACGAATAGCATTGGGCACAACGGCTTAGATGAAATTAGGAACTTAAATGGATTAGGTCGATGATTAAACAAAAGAGAACGGCTTTCGGAAAATACACCGAAGAGAAAGATTAATAATCAGGAAAGAAGGAATGATATTCCGAAGAATATTTCTTCCGAGGTTATTATCTTGATTGGATAGCCGATGACATATGGACTCTCGATCTATAGATCGGGTCCAGCGATGATCGTTAGTTCGCCATGAACTAAGCAGATGCTCGAGGTTGACTTTTGTTGATTGAGCAGCACGATCAACCAAAAGAAAGATAGACCGATAGACTAGGTCTGGCACAAGAATATGACATATGGCTAATGGTCTATCGACCAAGTCCACGACTGAATTCTGGGTTAATGGCATATTAGATTTTCAGGGACAAGACAAGGACGGATGGGATCAACATCCACTACGGTTCGATCCGGAGGTTAGTCTTACATCGGGGACGGAACTCGACGACGATGAGGCGGTGATGACAGGAATACGAGGCTGAACTCAACGTGATGGGTTAGATCACAATAAGGTGATACAAAAGGTAAGGACATCACATTAGGGCTTCCACTTGCATGCACCCATGCGATGACAGCGATACGATGAGAGCAAAGCGTTAACGGCGGGACGTTAACGACGAAACGTTAACAGCGGAACGTTAACGATGGAACATTAACGGCAAAACGTTAACGGCGGAACGTTAACGACGTAACGTCAACGGCGAAGCGTTAACGATGAAGGTGAAGCGATGACGGAACGCTCAAGGTAGCGACCGTCGATGCAATGACATAGCAGCGATAGAATGCTACCAAGGACGGCTAACTGGGACGCGAATCGATAACAAAGAACTAGGTTGAAAAACGACGGTTAATAACCGGAACAAGGCTCTGACGGCAAACGGGGACAAAATGCACTCAAAGGATGGCCAAAACAGTAGGGTAACGACCCACTGGATGGAAGGACTCGGCCAACGCGAACTAAATTGGGTGGCGGCAAATGACGGCGCGCGGCGGCGGCAAAAGGCGGCGGCCGACGAATAAAAATAATTTCGGTAGACGCAACAGCAAAGGGAAAATGTCTATCGCGTAGAACGCGGCGACACGAACTCAACGATATTGCCGAATTTGGCAGCAACCCAATGGATTGATCACAAACTGCCGATGAACGGCTCCCGGAGCTAATAGATCAAACGATCATAACTATTAAAGTACTGCACGAAACCTAACCAAATTTTACAGAGAGCTATCTGGGAACATTTGGCACAAAGTGACATGAACGGATATGAGTTTTACCTTCTGGATCAACGGGGAACGCGCGACAAAGTTTTCTGCCATTTGCAACGCAGTCTGATCGGGGAAAAGAATTTTCTGCGCAAAATCATGAGGTCAAAGCCGTGGGTTAGGGTGAGCACCATGTAGGGGGAATATCAAGAGGAGTCTACCATAAAAATTTCACGGCCAAACTCGCAAAAACGAGGGAGAACGGGCTCCGGCAAGATTTGATCTTTGGGCGGCCATAACTTTTGATTCAGTGGATGAAATTGAACCAAATTTGGATGGAAGACAGAGGGTACCTTGAGGCACAACGTGATGCAAATGGATCTTGAAAAGAGTCGATGAATTGATGGGAAACGCGACGCCAAAACAGGCCGACGTGGGGCGCTTCGGGCGATCTTGACGGCGCGGCTGCTCTGTTTGGAATCTTTCAAAACTGTTTCACAGGGGTGTTGCAAACATCATGGGGGTGCTCCACAAAAAATTTGAGGATGAAGGGAGTTCGGGAGCGCCCGGTAGAGCTCGACGAAGTTCTCACCGGAGTTGGGGAAGAAGGCTTGCCGAGGGAGATCTGTTGCGATTCTGATGCTGATATTTGAGTATGATGTGGGGAATAAGGAGAGGCGTCTAGGGTTAAATTTTCAGCTACAAAGGAGCGGTGGATCAATGGAAAAAGCTCGCCGGAGTTGGGAATGAAATCGGTTGCCGAAGGTGCTCCGTTAGGTATTTTCAAAATCTGATTTTACTGGAGGTAGAGAACAGCAAGAGGAAGGTTTGGTAAAAATTTCAGATCGAAAGAAGTTCGAGAGTGACCAGGAGAGCTCGTCGAACTTTTCACCGGAGTTGAAACGAATGGCTCACGCAGGGAGATCCATAACTCCGATGGGAACAATTCCAATTGGGTTGTAAAGAGAACTCATCTATAAATCTGTGGTTCAATTTATACGGCGATCGGACCAGCGGATCGTCGGGAAACACTCGCCGGAGTTATGACTAGAAACTGACCGGATATGCCGGAATTACTGTAGCGTTACTGTTTATTTAATCCAAATTAACCAATAAAATCAAAATAAATAGCAAACGACGGTTCCAAAATCCGGGAAAAATCTGGATCGTCACTCACAGCCTTGGTAACACAAATAAAATATTATTACATAAAATAATAATTTTATTCGTGTACAGTAAATACTTTAATAGTGTTTTTAATATCTTTTAATTTAGAAAATACTAAAACAACCCCAAAAATTCTAAGAAAATTCAGGGAGTTTAATTAGGACATTTTGAGATCAACTAAAATATTTTGATACCACCAAATATTTTATTTTTATATCAACATATATTTTTATGTTGTTAAAGCTTTCGAAATGCTTTAGAAAATATATAATTTGAAAATTGTAGGAAATTTCGTATAAAGTCCCTTAAGTTTATTTATATTAAATAAGATAGTTTTAGTAAAACCAAATCTTTTATTTTGTCTCCAAATTATATTTTTAATTGATGAGACTTTTGGAAATGTTTTGAAATGGAATTTGGATATAGAATTGCCCGAACAATTAATAATTCGAATTAAAAATCCAAATAAAATCCAATTAACATCCAAATGTTTAATTTAATAATTTTAATTAATTTTTAGAAAATATCAAATTTGAAAAATTCACGAGATACAAAGAACATCAGTAAATCTCAATTTTAAGTTACTTCATATAAACAAAAGGCACATTAAATTGTTTTAGATTTAAAAATTCTAGATTAAGCTTCTTTAATGAATTAAAATCAATAGAAATTTTGGAAAGCTAATTTAAATATAAATTTTGAAAACCCAAATTTTGGGATGTTACAGGTTGCAACCATCTCGAATGGGCGAGAAAAGGCAATCGGGGACACTCATACAGGAAGAGGAAGCACCAATCGGTCTCGAGAAGGATACAACAAAAGAAGAGCTTCCTCTGTAGAGGTGAAACCCATTATGTAAGGAGTGATGACTCTCTTGAGGAGGGGGATCATCGGAGCCCAACATACCAAGAGTCCAATGATAGCGACTCGAGACAGACTCTGATGGCGGTGGCGATGAAAATACCCCCAGACCTACCACGCAAAGAATCGTAATGCCTCGGTGATCGAATTCACAGGGGAGTCGCAGTTCACTCATGCGACGCAAGATAGAGATCATAGCACTCCTCAGTCACAGAGGACAACTGTTAAGGGGAAGGGAAAGGGAAAGACCGCACAAACACCACAGGATAGCTGCGGACCACAGGACAGCTATAGTTCCTATGGCGTCGCTGAGACGCAAGGGAGCTATAACTCATATAGCAGCTACGATTACTCCATCCCTGATGCTCAGGCACAACCTCCCACACAATGGGTCTACGAGTGGCACGACACTGAGTTTTATGCCATATTGTATCAATAATGGCAAACGACAAGTATATGGACAGGGCGAAGCTGGCACGATTACAAGGCGGAGTTGCTAGCTACATAGGATTGGCCTTGATGTCCATCGAGGAATACAACGCGGCCAACCAGGTATTCACGCAATAATACTAGCCGTAGCCCCGAAGGTAATATTTCATTTGCATATTTCATTTCATTGCAACTTGATATTATACTAACATAGCGTCCATACAGGTCCAACATGGCATTTGTGTGAGAACAGCGACGAAAATATGCCGACCTTACAAGTTATAACATCAAATGGAAGGTATCTAAACTGTATGTTCGATTTCATTACAAGTGAAATTTTGTATTGACATTCCATTCAAGTAGGTCGAACATGGCATTTTTGTGACAGTACAAGAATAACGAGCTATGCCTACTCCACAACTTTAATTAAAAGGTATTATAACGTAAATGGAGTTGACAATTGAATGGTAATGAAATTGCGCATGATTTTGCTATGTGGTTATGTAAATGCCTATTTTTGCATTTGTGTGATTTTAATATTGCAATGAAAGATTATTTATTCACATATTATTGTTAAATGTATCATTTACAACTTCCAAATGTCTAAAATATAGCAAAGGTCATGTCGAATTTTTTCCAAATTTAGGAGAGATCATTGTGGAGTTTTTTCAAGTCTTCACATACCTTATTTATATATTTATTATATTTTTACTAAAATTTAGCCTTCCCAGTATTTTTATTAATTTTTCACAATTTTTTTACATTTTCCATCTATTTTTGGTGATTTTCCCCATTTTCCCGATTTCTGCGGTTTTTTCTTCTCATTTTCGCGGTTTTTCGCCGAACCTGCTCGGTTTTTCGAGAAAAGTGAGTGGCTTCGGTTTTCACGGTTTACCTCAAAAATTGCTCGATTTTTCGCAAAAACCAAGCGGTTTTTCGTCAAAAACCGCGGTTTTCGTAAGTGAATTTGACCCGGATTCAAAATGGTTTGAAATTGCAAATCGTTCAGTTTTTCGCAATTTTCGCGTGGTTTTTCACGAAAACCGGTACCACCCGGGAAGCGAAATTCGTGTTCGAAACAGTTTTGTAAACCCTGAGCTAGATCTTTATTTGAGCACTACCAACCTAAAATGTTCACACCATACAATCAACAATTATCAACATCTAGAGCGATTTATAAAGTAAAATTTTACTACAAATATAACATAGATCAAGTCAGTAATTAACCTCAAAAAGAAATACGAGACAAATTTTAATACAATTTTTCAGCTGCAACTCGCCAAGGTAATAACTACCGAGCAAAACAGAGCTCCTCTTTATTCTGCTTGGTCGGAGAAGAAGTCACCTCGAAGAGAAATATGAGAAAAATATTAACACAATTTTTTGGCAGCACCTCCGCAATAAAATAACAACTGAGCAAACAAAGCTCCTCTCTGTTCTGCTCGATCGGGGAAGGAGTCGATCAGGGCCAGTTATATAAATACCTTATCATTGCCAACTCTACGCAGAACCGGCAGTGATAAGGTCAAATTACGCGGGAAAATTCGGATGCGCGGGAAAATACATATCACTGCCGGTTAAAGACTAAAATCGGCAGTAAAAGTTCTAATATCACTGCCGGTTATAAATAGAACCGGCAGTGATATTTCACTACCGGTTTTGGGTATAAACTGGCAGTGATAGTCTGTTATCACTGCTGGTTGGTTATCCAAACCGGCGGGATATCGTTTCAAGCGGTGATCTTCTGAACCAACGGTGATATGTTATCGCGGCGACTCTATCCCAACCGGCGGTGATCACCGGTCACGAACACCGATTCTTCGCGGGTCCACATCGGCATCACCGCCGGATGTGGACCGGCACAACCTAAGTGGCGATGATAGTCGAGGACTATCACTGCCAGATATAAACCGACAATGATAATCACTATCACTGCTGGTTTATACTTACCAATTGGCAGTGATAATTACTATCACTGCCGGTTCATACTGTCCAACCGGCAGTGATAATAATTATCACTACCGGTTATTAATTATAACCGGCAGTGATAAATAACTATCACTGCCACATTTTCAATAATATCCGGCAGTGATAACTCTGTGTCCTATTTTGATATCCAAAACTGGCAGTGATGGGATTTTTAAACCTTTTTGCATATATATATTTGTTGCAGTATATGTTGTAGCATATATATATATTGTACAGTAGATGTATTCTGTACAGTATACGTTGTGCACAATAGTACTGAAGCATCGCTAAAGTGTAATTGAAATACATTGAAGCATCATAATATTTAATTATTACATTGTTCATTCACTTTTGAAGCATTACATTGTTCATTCACAATTGTTGGCATGTCACTTAAGCTACAAATGCTCGTGAAACTCGCCCTTCGGGTTGATAATTTCTTGAACAATGAACCCGGTATGCTGCTCTCGAAGGGCTTCAATTTCGTGGTCGAGCGAAAGGTCTTTGGTGCCCAACAACGCTACTGTCATGGGAGAAATTGAAGCATTAATTAGTGTCATCGTCTTTATAAAAAAAAGTACAGGTCAACATGTAATGATCGATATACCAGCTCGCCGTTGTAGTCCGTACTGTCAGTGATGAATGCGTGGATATGTGTCATTGCGTAGTATCCACATAAATTGTTCCCTTGGGGTTGTTTCAGGCATGGAAAATCGGTGTGTATTCTGAACTTTTTCGTGTATGGATGATACCGTTGGCTCTTCTTGCGGTATTTTGTGTACACCCTTTTCGTGGTTTCGAGTAGTCATTAAAATTAATTAGGTGCAATGGGATGGAAGATTACTGAAACAATAATGCAACGACCGAGTTTACCTGTCTAGCAAGTCTAATAATTCTTTGTACTTGCTTGTCGGTTTCCTCATTGAGTCCAAGACAGTGATGTTGCTTTCGTTTAACATGATGACGAGGACGATCCAGTGAAATCTGCAGAAGCCAATTAGTCGTCACATAGTGTTGCACATCAAATATACGAGACTAGTAGGCAGGAAAATATGTACTGAAAGTTGTAGGGTAAAAATATGTAGTCCTTGTTTTGTAGCTTTAGCAGCACTTGAGTACATACGCCTCAACATCATTTATTGTTCTTGGATCTAGAATAAGTTTGCAGTTGACAAGGCCCGTGTCGAGGAATCCTATCTTTTCATTTTTGTCTGCTCTAAGTGTCATTGCCTCCATTCTACATAAAAAAGGAAGTCAAACCCTAAGTTTAAGAGTACGTGAATATACAACATGAATTATACAAGAGACTTACAGAGTCCACATTCTTAATATAGACACGTCCAAGGCGTCTCATTGGTACAACTGATATAGTTCTAGGTGTTCTACCTAGAAAACGCCGTCATTGTTGTGAAGGTCCATATCTTTGTATTTGACAGGGAAAGCATCATTTTTTGTCTCTTGGACATAGTGCCGGTACCATTGATGTACACGCCGTAACTGTGTGGTCAGTTTGGACTCCTCATTTGGATCCACCAAAGCTTCTCCATTAACGAATGGCCACTTTAGAGGTGGCTCCTGCCCTTTAGCACCACTTTGGCCTCCAGCAACAGCTGCTTTACCACCATCTCCTTTAGATTTCTTCCTAGAGATGCGATCGTAGTCTGATAGTTGGCTAAGTTGAGGAGCTTTAGTTGTCCGTCCTGTCTGTTTAACCATCACTAAGTCCAGGAAGAAATCCCGTTTGGCATCTTCGATTTCAATCTTAGCAGGTGGTGGCATCTTCTTTATGTGCACTACTACAGTGGCGCCTACTTCTTTTTTTGTTTCTTCTTTGGTCAATTCATATGGTCGTTTCTTGCTAAGAGTTTTAGCTCTCTTCACAGATGACGAACTTTTCCCCCTGACCGTGTAGAATGTTTAGATCGCGGTGTTCTTTGGCTATCTTGTGGCCCTAGAGCAGGAGGAGCTTTCTTGGGTGACGGCGGAGGAGGAGGAATTTTCCTGGGTGGCGCTGAGCAGGAGAAGGAGCTTTCTTCGGTGACGCTAGAGGACAAGGAGGACTTTTCCTAGATGGAGAGTCCGCCTCATCATCGTTATTAAGATCATCGTCGTTGTCATCTTCTGAGGCAAACTTTATATAGCACTTGCGCCACACGATGAATGTGCCCAGGCTTTGTCTAAGATTATTTTCCCCCTCCTCGCCGGGATCTCAACCTCCACTTTGCGGTATCTGTCAACCACGCTGTCAATTGAAACTCTGGCGAATCCCCGAGGAATTGGGCGGTTATGCAACATCTGCCCCTCGATGCATGGCTAATCCATCTCTTCAGCCACCTTGATGGTAATATTCGCTACGAGCAGGTGCAGACTGTAGCGTGTTGGCTCTTTGATTTTGTCCACGGAGTCCTCTTCAAGAGAGCCCGTGGACGCTTGGCTGCTTTTATGAGGCCCGGCGAGACTATGGTGCTGGTGACCGCCGTCATGTGACTGACGTTCGCTAAGGACCTTCGCTACCATTTCTCGCATCATTTGCATCTGTTCTGCAAATTCGACTTGCTTTCTGTGCATCCGGTCTTCTATTTCTCGTACACGTTCATCCAACTGTTGTTGTCTGGATTTCTTTGGTCACTTGTACATTTCGGCATCCTCTGGGAATGCTGCTTTCCAGGGCACCAAGCCAAACCCTCTGGTGCAACAAGGGTGCTCCTTATTACCCAAGGCGTGTGTAAGCTCGTTGTTCTCCCTTCTTGGCTGGAAGGAGCCCTGAATAGTTTGGGAGTGGGCATCTGCGATCTTCATCGAGATTTTCTCGTCTTTTTCGCTTCTGAAGCTTAAGCTACCATCATCCGACAGAGTAGCTCCCCTCGCAAGCAGCTAGTAATTCGATCTTGGGGCCATCTCGGACGTCGCAGTAACAACTCCACTACATGTTAGCTATTCTTCCCGTGCATCCCACTTGGGAACTTTTCTCACGTAGCCACCGGTGCCTAGCACATGGGGGTAAATGTTCTTGTCCGAATTTGCTTTGTTCTGCTGGCTGATAGCCTGGTCTTCATCAGATTTCTTATATTGCACAAATTCATCCCAAAATTGCTCTAACCTCGGGTATCTATTAAAATCTAGCGTTCGATCCTTCTTAACCTACTCCTTATTCAGCTTTGTCTTCCAGTTTTTCCATGCAGATCCCATAACGCTTAGTGCACGTTTCATGGCAAGCTCCAACTGATCTTCGGGAAACTGAAACTTCGCTGTCAACTCTGTCCACAATGTTTCCTTGATGTCATCAAGAACATATGATGGGGAATCGCACTGACGTGTCCATGATTTGTAGATGATGGGCACATTATCTCTAGCCAGGATCCCACATGCTGTCCGATATGGCCCAAGCAATGATGCGGGTATAGCTAGTTCTCCGACTACATTAAGTTCAACTATCACCTTTCGTTCACCTGTGCGCATCTTCTTGACCTCGCCCAATATTGGCTCGATGCACGGATGTCTGACCCTGCATTTTGATTGTTTCATTAGTCGTTTGGCTCTGCTCTAATTTCATTGGGAATCACATCCTACGAAAGAATCCTACTAAAGACTTACCTCGTGTACATTTGTTGCCTCGGGTTGTTCCAGGTTGAGGAACCCTGTTGGGCTTTGCTCTGGGCTTTGGTCCATGGGCTCAGCGCCATCCGGCACTTGTCCATTGTGAGAGGCCATGTGCGGCAAGTTTTCTGGAATTTTAAATTAACAAAATCATGAGATGAATCTTCACATATATAAGGCGTAATCACCATTTTGTCATGCGTTAGATAATACTATAATGTACATATATATTAATGGTCTAAATTTCAAAATCTTAATCGCATGGATCGATCCTCTGACAACCTACTTTTTGTGACGAGAGGAGCGGTAACAAAGAACTACGATAAGGCGATGGATGAGGGATCTCACATATACATAGAAATTG
Source organism: Guadua angustifolia (assembly GCA_036346375.1). Classification (NCBI taxonomy): domain Eukaryota; kingdom Viridiplantae; phylum Streptophyta; class Magnoliopsida; order Poales; family Poaceae; genus Guadua; species Guadua angustifolia. Next base: position 6,238,680 of record CM070501.1, read on the forward strand.
CTTCGAAATTCAAATACATTGCATTTCACATTGACATGATACATAGAAATTGCTTCAAAATTCAAATTGCATCAAAATCTCACATATACATGATACATAGAAATTGCATCAAAATCTCACATATACATAGAAATTGCTTCGAAATTCAAATACATGTCTAGCAACAGATTGCATAAAGGCAATTTAATGTCATTCATATAACTAATCATGTCTAGCATGGCAATATGGAGATAATTATGTATGATAATCTTCACCTCAATCACGAATTGGCAAGACTAATCAATTCAACAAAATAGGCCTTGAACACTTACCACCTTAGAACGAACAAGAATACTATCGACAAGTATACTTATACATTTCACATGATACATATACAATTGACAATTCGCATATACTTATACATTTCACATATACTTACACATGATACTTATACATTAGAAAAATTCACATGATACATATACATCTCAAAATGAAAAATTCATATATTCTTTAGAATATTATTGCTTATTTGCTTAATAAAAATAAAGAATCATTCTTATTCCACACTAATATGATTTTCAAAAAATAAAATAAGGTTATAAATCCACAACTAGTATGTTAGTAGTCTATTACATCAAAAGAAAGCAAAGCGAACCAGGTAGACGGCGTCAGGCTTTTGATGAGGCTACTAGTATGTTAGTAGTCTATTACCAACCGTCACCTCGTGGCATATTCTGGAATAAGAATGATTCTATTAAGCAAATAAGAAATAATATTCTAAAGAATATATGAATTTTTCATATTATTTTTCTCAAGTTATTAGCTGCTTGCTTTAAATCTTTACAACAATTTGAACTTCCCACATTTCACCTAATCTAATCACTCTAAGATATATAGGTAAAAATACATGAGTTGGGCCCCTGTCTCTTGGGCGCCTGCCCCTGCTGACGACACTGCAGTTCAGACATATACTTGTTATTATCGACTATTAAACTAGATTTATCAGTCACTAGATCAATAAGAAATTCTGTATGAATATAGGATCAACAAAAATCTATTTAAGACAGAACCCAAGATTTGGAAGTGTAAACTTGATTGGAAATATATTATCTGCATGTATTTTCCTCCCTCATTTGGGCATAGGCAGCATAGATCAAAAGAAGCTAAACATTGAGCACACAACCACAATATCATGTCCACTCATTCAAGCAGCAACTAGTTTGGAACAAGTCTCTCTCATTTTATATAAAAGGAACGAACATATATATAAAAGGTAGTGCTACAATTGAACTCTATGGAACACCTTGACGTCCATGTTCTTGCAGTCTACAAAAATTAGTTCTACTTCATAGTTCATACAAAAGAAATACATGCAATTTCCCTAGTGCCTCAACTTAACTAAGCGTGTTATCCACAAAGATACATATGGCAATAGATCATATAAAGGCAACATTATGTCATTCATAATGAATCATGACTACTATGGCAATATGGATGTAATTATGTATGATTGCTCTCAGATTATTGGGTTTGAATGAAGATTAGAACCTTCATCTCATCACAAATGGGCAAAACAATTAATTGAGTAAATAAGGCCTTAAATTCTTACCACCCTATCATGCATAATAAGAAATTAGAGCAGTATGCTAACCGAACCAACAATGCTATTAGGGCTTAGACAAAAATCATCACAAAGTAATTGTCAACAACCATCATAGAGCAATTGTCAATTGATATCATAGAACAATTGTCAATATCAACACAAAACAATTGTCAATATCAACAATTATCACAGAGCAATACCAATCCCTTGTAATACCAATCATCACAACCAACAATGCATGTAAGTCTACGAACTTAAGGCCTTATTTACAGAACAATTGTCAATATCATTGGTAACCCTAGAATCATCACAGAGCAATACCGGAACAAGAAATAGTACATAGAGCGAGCATACTGGCGCAGGGAGGAGTCGTCGTAGGGAGGACCAGCGCGGGGAGAGTCGACGCCGGGGGAGGCGCCGCAGGGGGAGACGGCGGGGAGGGGTCGCCGTAGGGAGGGCCGACACGGGGAGAGTCGACGCCGGGGGGAGGCGCCACTGCAGGCGGGCAGTGGGGAAGAGTGGACGGCGGGGAGGCGCCCGGGAGACGGCAGACGCGTCGTTGCGAGGAGGGCATGGCGGCTAAGCGCCTGATGAAGAAGACGTACTCCAAACGAATTGCGAAATGGCTAAGTGTGGGAAAGCGGTCGTATATATAGGAGGATTATTACTATCGGTTCACTTAAATGAACTAGCGGTGATATATTATCTCGTCGGGTCATATATGAACCGGCGATGATGTTCGACTATCCTTGCGGGTCATAAATGACGGCGATGATGTTCGACTATCGATCTTGGGTCATAAATAAGCCGCGATGATGTTGACTATTAGTGCGGTTCATTTATGACCCGCAATGATTTATAACTATTACTGCTGGGTGATAGATGAACCGACAGTGATGTTGATCTATTAGTGCCGGTGATAGATGAACCGTGATGATATTATACTATTAGTGCCGGTTTGAGAGTAAGAAGTGGCACTGATGTATTATATTAGTGTCGGTGGGTGTATGTCAACCGACAGTGATAGTCCCTCTACCGCGGCAAGTGCTGGTGTGGCAGAAATTGCTACCGTGGCAAGGATTAGCCACGGCAAGTCTTTGCAGTGTGCAAGTGTAGTGATAGTCCTCTGCCGCGTCCCTTATTTTCTTGCATATCAATAATTAAGAAAGAAATGAATGGCAATATTAAAATCATTTCTTCCAACGCAAACCAACTTAAAAATAAATTTTAAATTTCATGTTTAATTTCAAATGTTCATTTCTTGATTCTTCTTGAATTATTAAATTTTCTTGAGCAAAATGGTAAAATGGTAAAAGTAAAAAAAGTAAAAACAATAAATCACCAAGAATTAGAAAAATTATATTTATTAAAGGCTTGATTTGTGCAGAACTCCAATTATGGTACTTGGAATAATAATAGCAATTAAATTTAAGTGTTAATCATTGAAAAAGAAATTTAATTAGGGAATGTCAGAATTATGGGAAAATCTATATTGAAAATCTGATCATGAGATTTTTACCCTGTCATCCTAACAACCTTATCTACCTCTGGTAAAAATATCAAAAATTAAAACCTATATTAATGAATTTTATAAATTCAAAAACAGAAAATAAATAACATAAAAAATGCAAATGCCAGCATCGTCGCCTCTCTCCGTTGTCGTCTTCTTGCCACAACTCATAGCCCGAGGCATCGCCGACCCACAACAGAGATCTCTCGCGCGCCATCCCGACCGACCTGCCGTTCCCTCTATAAAAACCAATGCACATACTCCTAGCTAGCCATAGCAATTACCCAGCAATTCCTAAATAGGATGAGGAACATAATTCTTTTATGCATGGCCTTTTTACATCAATTATATACTTTTTCATCCATTGGACATTTACTTTTCCTGAATGATTATAATAATCAATACTCCATACATTACAAATTGAAGCATGTCCTTTGTACAAAATGTTTATATTACAAATTGAAGCTTGACCTTCATACAAAATAAATCATATCCTTAATTATACAACTAAGTTATGATCCGACCTTCGTTATGATCATGGTGTATGTATGTAGCTTCCTCTATGTCTTCCATGAGACCTAGGTCGATGTTCTCACCAAAAGGAGGAAGCTCATCGAATTGGTTATAGTCTTCCTCGTCGACTACATTCTCAACTCCCACAATCATTCTTTTATGAATCCGTAGTATGTCTGCATATTGCCATTGCTGTCATAGGCATCTATACGGACCCCGCTGTTCTGGTTAGTGCTCTTGTTATCTTGTGCTCTCGTATAAAATGTATATCCATTGATGTCGTATCCTTCAAACATCAAAATTGTATATGATGGTCCCTTAGCCAGTGCTCTCAATTGAGCACACTCTGTCTGCATATGCATCATGTATCTAAGCAACCAATCTCCAAAGTTATCTTTGTGCTCTCTTGCGATCCAAAACTCAGACTTACATGGGTTTTTTCTTCATAGCATGTTCTTGTGCATGTTGACATACGGGGCGCATAACCGATTAGTGCAGAATCAGAAATGTGCTTGCGTGAATGAAGCACGATCATTTGTGCTGATTGATTTCTGACCTAGTGTCCCTTTCCCTTGTAGCCTCCCTTCATGGCGAGATACGGGCACACCAATCGGTTTGAGATCCATGTAATCGATGCACAAGTCGATAACCTCCTCGGTTCCCCAACCTTTGGCAATGCACCCTTCCGTCCGATGTCAATTACGAACATATTTCTTCACAACCCCCATGAACCTCTCCAAAGGGTACATCTGATGTAAAAACACAGGGCCAAGAAACTATATATCTTTCACAACATGAACAATGAGATGGACCATAATATCGAAGAAGGATGGAGGGAAGCACATCTCAAGCCGGCATAGAGTGTGGATCACATCTTGCTGCAGCTTATCCAGTTTCAACGGGTCGATGACCATTTGTGAAATCACATTGAACAATGAATACAGCTTTATAATTGGGTCTCGCACTTTCTCCGGTATAACACCCCTAATTGCAACAGAAAGCATCTGTGTCATCATCACGTGGCAATCATGAGACTTCATACCAACTAATTTCAAGTCTTTCGTTGAGACTAGCCTCTTTATGTTGGCAGAATAACCGGATGGAACTTTGACTCCGTGCAAGCACTCACACACGCTAATTTTCTTAATCTTGCTTAAAGTGTAGCAAGCTGCGGGAAGAAGGTACTTTTTTCCTTGACCCAGGTCTTCATGATGCAGCTCCTTCCTAAGTTTCATATCTTTCAAGTCCATCTATGCATTGAGTATATCTTTTGTTTTGCCAGGTATGTCTAGTAAAATACCAAGCAAGCTGTCACACACGTTCTTCTCTAAATGCATGACGTCGATCGCATGTCGAACATCCAGGTGCTGCCAATAAGGTAGGTTCATAAATACTGATATCTTTTTCCACAAAGGAACTGTATCACCGGAACTTGGGACTGATGTACTTTCGGCTCCCTTTCCATCGATAATTTTAATATCCTTCTGACCGCAAATATCTCTTTGCGTTGTGATGTTTGAGTGAAGCGATCTCCTTTTACCATCAAAAGCTCTCTTGTTGTTGCGTCTGAGTGGTCCTTGCGAAGGAACCTACGATGCCGCATGTAACACATTTTTGACGATATTTCAGCCACCGGCTCCTGTATCACCCATGCAATGCACGCATCCATTGAATCCATTTATAGTCGGCCTAAAAGATTGCCAAAGCGGGGTAATCATTGATGGTTCGAACAACAACGCGCGTAGCATGAAGTTCTCTCTTTTGTACTCATCCCATATCTGTACACCGTCGTTCCACAATACTAGAAGATCTTCAACCAGTGGTTTGAGGAACACATCAATATCGTTGCCAGGTTGCCTCGGCCCTTGGATTGGCAACGACATCATAATGTACTTCCGCTTCATGCAAAGCCAAGGACGAAGGTTGTACATACATAAAGTCACCGACCAAGTGCTATGATGACTACTCATGTTGCCGAAAGGATTCATCCCATCCGTACTGAGTCCGAACCTTATATTCCTCATATCATATGCAAAGTGTTTCTTGTATTTTCTATCGATATTCCTTCCTTTGCTTGGTCGCGCAGGTGTCTAAGCATTTCATCCTTTTACGCTCCTCGGCGTGCCATCGCAGCAATTGAGCATGCCTTTTGTTCGCAAAGCAGGCGCTTGAGACGGAGATTATAGGAAATACCACACCACCTTGGTCGAGGTCTTTTCTTCTTCGCTGCCCTCGATATCGTCATCGCGCGCTTATACCGAGATGCCTTGCAAGCGGGACACGCATCCAAATTTGCAAACTCATTGCGATACAATATGCAATCTTTGGACATGCGTGTATTTTACGCACTTCCGGTCCCAGCGACAAACAACTGTTTGGCACGGTGCGTGGTTCTTGGCACCATGTTACCCTCACGGAAGGACATCTCACGAAGAAATCTAATGACTCTGTGAAACTCTTATCGAACCAACCATTACTTGCCTTCAAGCGCAGCAGGCGTAAGCACAACATGCGATTTTTGAACTCCTCTTCTGACTGGGTACAAGGGTGTTGTAGAATCCTCTACCATACGCTGAAACTTCTGAAAATCCCTTTCACTCGTGAGGTCCTCCTCCCTATCATGCAACATCTGTTCTAGATCATCTTCATGGTTATCGATGAATGTCTCTTCATGAGTGTCGACGAACGTATTCGACCGCGGTCGAGTTGTTGTCTTCATCATCATCAGTTAGATGCCCTTCACGTACAATCTCATCTTCACCGTGCTCGGTCCAACAGGTATAGGCAGGCTTGAATCCCCTTCGAAGCAAGTGTGCACGAATTGCCTCAAGGTTCGAAAATTGCTTCTCATTCTTGCAATCGATGCACGGGCAACAAATATAGTCCATTAGCTTATTTGACTTGTATGCATGTAGCCACCGTAAAAACTAGTCACACCATTAAAGTACTCTCTATCGCGATGGTCCGCTTCATACATCCATCTTCGGTCCATCTACAAATATTTATAACAAATAAAATCTCAGTAAATTAATAAGTGCTCACAAATTGTTTTATACATTTAATTTGTTATATAGTGCTAATTAATCTAGAAATTTTATTACTTATAAATCTATATCCAAATCTCGATTGTAAAACCAATTAAATAATTGCTATTAGTTATATATAATGGTCTGTCTAACAAATTTGAGTACTATTTTATCTCATTTGAGTACTATTGTCTCCTCTTCTCTCATTTCAGTACTATTTTATCAAGGAGTATTGGATGAGGAACATAATTCTTGTATGCATGGCCTTTTAACATCAATTATATACCTTTTCATCTATTGGACATTTACTTTTTCTGAATGATTATAATAATCAATACTCCATACATTACAAATTGAAGCATGTCCTTCGTACAAAATGTATATATTACAAATTGAAGCTTGACCTTCATACAAAATAAAGCATATCCTTAATTATACAACTAAGTTACGATCCGACCTTCATGGTTATCGATGAACGTTTGGCTTGGTACGTGGTTGCTATTAGTTATATATAAATCTATATCCGAATCTCGATTGTAAAATCAATTAAATAATTGCTATTAGTTATATATAATGGTCATCCGACAAATTTACATTACTTACGAAGTATTAAATTAACATACGAAATAAAGAAACAATTTTAAGTAATTAGATTAAACAATAGTTAATTATGAAGTGCTACCACATTTAAATTCAATCAATGTATTAAATGCAATCACTAATTTAGTCCTCTAAATACTTAAATTCAACCTACATCATAATCTCGCCAATCATTATACATATAAAAGTTGGTAATTTCAAATCTAGCCTCCAGATTAGAGCTCTAATTGTGTTGACTAGGCAATCAATAATTCTCACAACCTACAACAATATAAAACGTAATATCCAACTAAATAAATTACCAAAGAAATGTACATCAAGATATGAACCTTATATCATAAGTTAGAAACGTATTACACCAAAGTTGAGAGCAAAAATTCGTCCCCTCTCCACCCCAATCGAGCAAGAACAGAGCTCCTCTCTGTTCTGGACAGGTTGGGGAAGGGAGCCAGGGTATATATAGTGCCATATTATCACTGTCAATTTTTTCTCTAGACCCGACAATAATATATCATTGCCACTTCTATCTCTAAAGCCGGCAGTGATATTGCTGTCGTTTCCCGCGCAAATGACTTTATCACTGCCGGTTATACTGTTGAATCGGTAGTAATACATCACTGCAGGTTCTCTCTCTAAACCCAGCAGTGATATTGCTGCCACGAACAGAGCGAAAATTGTACTGTTCTTATCACTGCCGGGTTAATTTATAACTGGCAGTTATAATATTATCACTGCCGGATTAATTTAGAACCGACATGTGATAATATTATCACTGCCGACTCGGGCCTACCCGGCAGTGATGAGGGGTCGCGGATGAAGCAGTCTGTAGTAGTGGATATGGCGGTAAGGATTGCCTGCTCTATAGTAGTGAGAAAAAGAGAAAACAAATAAGCAGACATGGAATTATATATGGAAAGTGGCAAGCAAAAAAGGAGATGGCTGGTTAGCTGTTCACCCACAAGTAATAAAAGAAAGTAGTATAATGAACAAATCTACAATTATGTGGGGGGAAGAAAACGATAATACTTTTTCGTAAACGTATCCATGTTGGGAAAATTAATACTAAAGGGTTGTCCGAACAAGGTGTTCTCTTTTTTGGGAAAGGACAAGAAGTTCATGTACTATATAATAATATATATTTCAGTTTAGTTAGTGTGAAGCTATCAGCAAAATGCTGAAAACGACAACGTAACACTCTAGCATCAAGGAGGACAAATAGATAACCTTTAAGAAAAGAGAGTATGTAATAGATCTATTATAATCTATCATTGCAAAATCTATTTGTGTATCTGGAAAAATCATATGCTATGAGATTGCAGCACTTTTTATCTTGCTAAAATCTACTGATGTCAGCAAGCTCATGATGTCGTTAAAGACATGTATAAGATATATAAAAGCACTTACATGAAGCAATCAAGGACGCACGAAAATGGAGCCGTGTACACTGTAGCAATGATGGACGGAAAAACTTTCAAAAGATGAATGGTATCCATAAGACAAATACAAAAAAGATTAGTAGTGCGAAATAGGAATATGGTGAGTCACTACTACACAACAGGCAATTTTTACCGGCATATCACTGCTGATTGGGTTAGAGCCATCAGTAATATATAACATATCACTGCCGGTTCGTAAGCTCGGCCGCGCGGGAAACGTATCACTGCTGGTTCGAGAAAACAACTGGCAGTGATAACACAATATCACTACCGGTTTATACCCAAAACCGGTAGTGAAGTATCATTGCCGGTTCCATTTAAACCGGCAGTGGTATTGGAATTTTTACGGCCGGCTTTACTTTTTAACAGGCAATGAAATGTATTTTCCCGCGCAATCGAATTTTCCCGCGTAATCTGACCTTATCACTATCGGTTCTGCGCAAAGCCGGCAGTATTAAGGTATTTATATAACTAGCCCCGACCGATGCCTTCCCCGGCCGAGCAGAACAGAGAGGAGCTCGTTTTGCTTGGTTGTTATTTTCTTGGCGAGTTGCTGCCGAAAAATTGTATTAATATTTTTCTCGTATTTCTCTTCGAGGCGACATCTTTCTTGACCGAGTAGAATAGAGAGGAGCTCTGTTTTGCTCGGTAGTTATTATCTTAACGAGTTGCTGCTGAAAAATTGTATTAAAATTTGTCTCGTATTTCTCTTCGAGATTACTGACTTGATCTATATATATTTGTAATTAAATTTTACTTTATAGATTACTTTAGATGTTGATAATTGCTGATTATATGGCATGAACATTTTAGGTCGGTAGTGCTCAAATTAAGATCTAACTAAATTATTAAATAAATTATAATTCTTATCCATTTTACTAATGTAGTAGATTTTTAAGTAATGAAAAATGATAGATGGATTTTCTAATAATAAAAGTCGCAAGATACATAATTATTAAGAAATATATATTTATATTCAATTATATGCTTATTTGATATATATCAATTTAATTTAATAGCGCTATATAACAAAAAAATCATCTAAATAATTAAAAATGCTAGATGGCGTGGTGTCTAAATCTTCACTTGTCGAGTGCAGCCTGGCGTGGTGTCCGAGACAGTACGAAACAAAACTCTGTCTTTCAGTAAAGACTTTCGAAGGTTGGATTTTCCTCGGATGCTGATTTCTGTGGGGCGAAGCTTTGCTGACAGATCACTTGTTCGCGGGTGTGGTCTTTTTCGGTCAACAGATATCTCAGGGCAAGCACATGGGCAGCTGCCGCGCTTAAAGTGATACTGTGGTGTAGCTAGTGACGTGTGTACTATGCATGGAGAAATACTATACCGGATTCACTTCAAAACCCCCATGAATCACGAATTGAATTTATTGAGCCTAAACCGGTTCAGAGTACAGGTTCATATTTGCAATAAAAATTTTAAAAAATAGTGAACCACCAACATAAATCCGCACCGTAACTTAAACACACAGACCGTGTTTCTGGTATACACATATATGCATGCACGAACCTCAAAGAGGAGTGGGTCGTGGTGGAGATCGGGGCCTCAGATTGTCCTTCGTATTGAATGATTGTCATGTACAGGGACAGAATATGGAGATGGGAATCATGAGATAGATTTTACAAGTATTTCTTGAACTGTTGATTTGCTTCAACTACCAGGTGACGGTCTTCCCACTCATCGCGGAAGCTCTCAGGACGAGCAGCCTTGTTCTTTCTGTTAGCAGCATACATCAGTTTCCTCCATTCTTCGATTGGTCGATGGTCGCACTGCTCCGCGAGCCAATCATCGTACTCAAACTGTAAACGCAGCAGGATTATTAAGGTGAACACAGCCAAATCCGCTGCGAAATGTCGATACGTACGTGGCGAGAGACGACAGTTCTAAAGTACTTCAGAAAACTCTGTTAGCTAGACAGGCATCTCCGGTGTTTGCTACCTGATACTGATAGTATGTGAAGTCATGGGTGCATCTCTTAGCTAGGCCATCCCCGAGCTTCCTGTTCCGAGTAGAAGGATGTCACATCTTCCAGCATTTCCTCTTTTGATGGAACTTGATCCGTCCTGACAGAATACCAGCAACCCATCTGCTTTGGAGTTCAGACAACGGGAAAGGGACAATCTGAAGAAATTTGAAGAGGCTGACAGGTTTCAGATACTGGATATATAATGTTAAGGTCAGGCGTTACAAGTATATCTGTGACGACAGGAAGCAATTGACCTTCACTGGCAGTCCAATGAAGGAAAGCTGAGGAGCCACTTCTGGTGGGAAAACATGCTTGTACAGCGGATCGACGCGGTTGTCGTGCAGGGTTATAGAGCTATCGTCCCCGAGGAATGGGAAATCATACTTATAGCTAGTCAACATACAAATCCATCGAAGGAACACGCTGTCAGCTTCAGACAAAGTAACAAAAAAAGCATTGCTTAATTCATGCCCAAGAAATGGTTTTGCACTGCAGTCCACAGGGGCACTGCAAAGGCTCCATATATACCCAGTGCAGTGCATGATGACATCGGCTTTGATCGTGCTGCCATCCGGGAACACCACGCCACCATCTTCCCGTGCATAGCTGATCTGCAACTCGGACATCAATTATTTTTTTGCGGTAATACTCCATCCAGCCAAAAAAAGTGTCGTCCTAGAATTTGTGCAGTTAAACTATTTGAACATTGACTAATAATATGTCGGAATTAATCTTATAGAATAGGAAATGAATTCGCGTTTCTAATTAAGTAGAATTCGATTCGTAGTAGGTTAGTTAGCAATACTACTATATAACTAAGGTACTAGTTGTTTACAAGCCATGAGAAAAAGAAAGAGCTCTTCTATTCGATTCGTAGTAGGTTAGTGAAGCATGTAAAGATTCCATAAGATAAGTTCTCCGCTATATATCCAGCACTATAGGTGATGTTGTGGTTTATACTATTCGATGATTGAGCATTTGAATCAGAAGACCAATTTATACATACTCGAAATTTACTAGGGTTATGAATTATTGAAGACCTAACTAGATTTCTTCGTCTGCTTTGTTGATAGCTGTGTGTTTGGAGCTACTGATGGTTTTCTCAATTTGGTTTTATGAGAAACATTTGGATAAGATTGTTTCGATCATTCTTATTCACAATAGTCCTTTGGACTTTCGGTGCACAACTTGTGAATGCTGATCTATTTTGAGGAGAATTGCATTTTATTGTGGATACAAGAGAAATTCGTTTTAAGGTGAAGATTGTTAAAGTGTGATACGATTTCATTTCGTTTTTGTTTCCTACTATAATTCAGAGTTCTATACCTATATGAATCATTTATGTTCACTATAAGTATATCCCTGTAATCTATAGAATACAGAAAAGAAAAAAGCCAACAAGACGAGAGAAAGGAAAAAGTAGCCTCGTTGCAAACATCACCTTATATAGTAATATTTGTATTCGTGCGTTGTTGTTTTCTCCGAAAAGGTTTTCTACATTAAATCTCTTTCGCGTCCCTTTCATCCAATATTTTTACCATGCATTTTGTAGCAGAGACTGTCAAATTCCAAAATGATATTATTCTATGACAGAAGAGATCTAGAGTACTAACTAGGCTGCCCTCTGAATGGACGGAGCAACTATATTATTCTCGTTACTAGAGAGGGAGGGGCCGGGGGGGAGTATGGGAAGTAAGTTTACCATGGAATGCCGCCACATATTATCATGGCGAGGAAGCCTTTCGAAAGTGAAAGCAGGTGCTGATCTATCGGCGATGTGGACCTCTTTTGCAACCCTTGCAATGTCCCTTGAGATGTCAAATGCACTCACCGAGGCCTCGATTATGATCACAACGTACCAATGCAACACATGAAATATTCGAATATGCAGATTAAGGAGAAAGGAATGCATATATAGTTGGAGGAAAAATCACTGTGACACGCACTTGATCAAGGAACGGCTCGGGAACCCGGTAACTGTGGCTATGCAGCTGCTTTCCAGGCCAGGCATCCACCCCTACCATATGATTTCAGATATACGTACTTGATGACCGACGACGATCCATGCATGTTTCAAATTTACGTACAGCTGCTGAAAACTATTTTACCGGGTATGAGGGCGGAGCGAGGCACCGTGTAGTGCCCATTGCACACCACGACGGCATCATACGTCTCCTCCTCCTCCTTCGGATGCCTCTTCCCCTTCTCCCCTTGCTTTCTCGACGTCACAGCCCACGTCCCGCCCAATTCCCTCCGAACCTTAACGACCTCCGTCTCGAACCGGACGAGCCCGTGCAGGTCGAACCGACGCGCGAAGGCCTGCAGGTACCGGAGCACCTCCTCGTGTCCGGGGTACCTCCGGGCGTCTCGTGAGAAGGCCGCGTCCGTGGCGAAGGGGAAGTCAAAGAACCCCATGATCTCGCGGGGGATGTTGGTGCGGAGGTTGGCATACAGGCTGGAGTGTGTGGTGCCAGCGCCGAGCGGGTCGGCGGCGCCGTCGGGGGTGTATATCCAGGTGCCGCCCACAGCAGCGCCGCGCTCAAAGACAACGGGGGCATGGCCCTCCCGGCGGAGCTCTCGCGCTGCCACCAGGCCAGCCGCGCCCGCACCGATGACGGCGAGGCGAAGGGAAGACGACGCCACTGGAGGCGGCGACGAGGGAAGGAGAGAGACGTGCATGTTGAGCCAGGCGTTCGAATGGTTCGTGCTCTGTGTTAGTCGGAGTAGCTGGGTTTTATGCCGTTTGGTTTTGCAGGGAAGCTGGTGCATGTCGTTTTCTGTTTGTGTACCACTCATGCTCCTTTTCTAACCATATCTGTAGTAATTTTTGTTTTCATTGTAAGACGAGTTGACGTAAACCCATACATTTTTTCAGCGTTGACATATACTACCTCTGTTTTCGGATTAGATGGAGTTTTAGAATTTTATGCTTCAACTAATGCATGTGTGAAAATGACTAAATCGCCCCCCTTCGTTAGCTCATTTATTGCTCTCGGATGATGTGTATTACTATAATCAATAGCCTTAGAAATACTAATGAATAGTTGGAGTATATCTCGAAATTGTAGAATGACAAGTATTTAGGAACAAAATTTAAATATAGAATGACATGTATTCAGGAACAAAGGGAGTTAATACTCAAGTAATTTCTTTTATCTACTCAAGTTTCTAATCATTTAATGTTTTTTCCAAGATTACTCTCCACTGTTGATAATTTTTGGGTTCCTTAATTTCTTTTGGTTCTGGGGCTCTTATTCAGCTAAGTGCTTAGATCTTATACAGTTGTACTAAACACTGTATTTTTTTTTTATTTTATTGTTGAACTTCTTCTCGGTTGAGAAAGCTATTCACATTGCAAAGTGGTATTTCAAGTGTGCAATCTATCTGGTATCAACTTTGGTGATAACTTCACTACTACAGAACCGGCCTTCACAACCGGTCTATTACAAGCAGTTAGGTGCGCACCGCTTGTGCTCTACGTGCCACAAGCGGTTCGTGCGCAACGGGCGGACCGCTTCTAGAGATCTAGAAGTTCGAGACACGAACCGCTTCTATAGGTGAGGATCCAGAAGCGGTTCGTGTGTAGAACCGCTTGTAGAGACTCCCTTCCCACCCAGCACATTTAAACCCCATCTTCTAGCGCATTTAAACCCCATCTTCCTCCCGAGCTCGACCTGCAGACAGCCAGTGGTGGGCGAGAGCAGTTCATGGGGGAGGTGCTGCCAAAACTTTCAATTGAGGCTATTAGCTCCAAATTAATTGTTCCTAAGGTGAGTAACATGTTGCTGACATCCTTCTCACCTAGATATTGATGTTTTTTGTGCATTGGATGTTGAGAAATCATGTTTTGTTCTTGTGGGAATTAGTGTTTGTGTTGTTGGCTTATTTTTTTGTTCTTAAGGTGATATATTGTTTGGTGTATGGAATGAAATGCAATAAATGTGAAACGATGAAAAATTACAAAGGTGGGGAAAAGGTAAAAATAATTTTTATTTAGTAAAATTAAAATGGGGAATGATAGAAAAGGTTTGCATGAACATGTAACAATTAGTTAGTTTTATTTAAAAAAATGCAGGAGGATTAGAAATAATTAGTTGGCTTTAGTTAAAAGAATACAGAATGATTAAAAAAATACAAAACTATTAGACATAATTAGCTTTAATTAAATATTGTGATAGATATTGTTATTATTTTTATTGGTGTAGATGAACCGGCAATGGATGTACAATGCGGACCGTCGGTCAAGAGAGTTCAAAGATGGCATGAAGGAGTTTCTCGACGCGGCCGTTGCATTCTTGCCTCCAAGAAGCTTCATACGTTGTCCGTGCGTAGACTACAAGAATGAAAAGGAGCACTCGAGCGATGGATGGTTATGAGGCATGTGATCACGAGAGGTTTCATGGCAAACTATACTCTTTGGACCCACCATGGCGAAATAGGCGATTCGACGGGAAGGCGATGAAGAAGGCGAAGAAGAGGAAGATAGAGCTAACGGTATGCGGGACACCACTCAATACGGGTCCGTGGAAGATACACTTTCGATGAGTTTGGCGATGATGAGCTAGATCGGATGCTCTGTGACGGAGAGGGAGAGTTCACAAAGGAAAGATAATACAAGAAGTTTCAGAGCATGGTAGAGGACCACATAACTGCTTTGTATCCAAACTGTGGACAGAGCCACAAAAAGCTGCGTACGACACTAGAACTCATGCAATGGAAGGCTACAAACGGTGTATCAGACAAGGCATTCAATGGTTTGTTATCACTTTCGTAAAGAAGTTGCTTCGGAAGGTAACACTCTACGAATCTCATTATGAAGCGAAGCGAGTCCTCGCCCTTTAGGATTGCAAGTATGGAAGATACACGCATGTCCTAACGATTGTATCTGTATCGCAATGAGTATGCCGATTTGGAGGTTTGTCCAGCAGCGAAGAATCGGTATAAGGTGCGGCGTGATGATCGGGTGAATTAGATGGGAATCGTGCGAAGAAGAGAATTCAGCCAAAGTATTGTGGTATTTCCTGTGATCCCCGGTTGAAGCGTCTGTTTGCTAACGAAGGTCATGCCAAGATGATGCGTTGGCATGAAGAAGAAGCGTAAGGAAGGCGAGATGCTTAGACACCTGCGAGATGGCTCGCGGTGGAGGAAAGTCGATCGGGCTTACGAACTTTGCAAATGAGGTCAGAAACATAAGGTTTGGGTTGAGCACCGATGGGATGAATCCTTTCGATCAGTTGAGCAGCATCCATAGCACCTGGCCTGTGACGCTTTGCATCTATAACATTCCTCCATGGCTGTGCATGAAGCGGAAGTACATCATGATGCCATTGTTGATCGAAGGCCGAAGCAACACGGAAGCGACATCGATGTCTACAGAAACCATTGGTTGAAGACCTTGTGAAGTTGTGGGAGGATGGTGTACGGGTTTGGGATGAGTACAAAGAGAGTATTTCAACTGCATGCATTGTTGTTTGTAACAATCAACGATTAGCTGCTCTCGTAACTGTCCGCCAAGCTGTCAAAGGGTTTAAAGCACGCACCCAAAGTGCATAGATGAAACGGATTGCATGTACGAAAAACTCTTGGAAGTGTGTGTACATGGGCCACATGCAGTTTCTTCTGGCAGTCATGCTTTGAGGTGGAAAAGCGATAAATTTAGCAGAACAGAAATTCGTGTTAAGCCTTAGCATCGTAATGGGCGACTTGTGTTTGCTATGGTAAAGGATCTGAAAGTAATATTTGGGAAGGGTCTTGGAAGCATATCTGTGCCGAACGAGAATGGTCATGCACCCACATAGAAGAAGAAATCAATATTTTGGGACTGCCAGTATTGGGAAGTTTTGGAGGTTAAATCACTAAGCTTGACTTCATGCACATCACGAAGAATGTTTGCTTGAACTGCTAGGCTACATAGATATGTACGGCAAATCGAAAGATACTTGCAAGCTCGGAAGGACCTTGAAGACATGTAGGTGAGGTGACCTACATCCGAAAAATAAAGAAGGGACAAAACAACTTTATCTACATCCTGCGAGCTACACTCCAAGCAAAGAAGAAAAAAAAGCATGATTGAGTGTTTGAGCAGTGTGAAGGTCCTTCTAGATACTCCTCAAATGTAAAGAGACTACGTAAACACGAAGAGAACAAACTCCAAGGCCTAAAATTCCATGAGCGCCTTGTGTTGATGACCTGATTGATCCCGGTAGGTGCCGAGGTATCTTGCCGAGTGGGTGCGGGGACAATCACAAAGCTATGTTCCTTCTGAGCGCCATTTCGCAAAAGGTTGTCGAACCAGCTAAACTGCCTAAGTTGGAGGCTGATGTGGTACAAAGTTTGGTTAGCCTCGAGATGATCTTTCCTCCTGCATTCTTTGATATCATGGTTCATCTCACCATTCACCTTGTCAAGGAGATAGGTATCCTCGGACCAGTGTATTTGCACAACATGTTCCCTTTCGAGAGGAACATGAGTGTCCTCAAAAAGTACGTCCGTAACCGTTCGAGTCCGGAAGGCTGCATTGCCGAGGGCTACGTGACAGAGGAGGTGATAGAGTTTTGTATTGATTACATGAATGATCTAAATCCTATCGGCGTCCCCATATCACGACACGAGGGAGGCTATGGGGCAAAGGGACAATAGGAAGACAATCGGTTGCATGCAATGATCTTGTTGCATTCAAGCAAGCACATTTCACATTACGAAGCAATCAACTATAGTCGCCCCTATGTTCTTGACACAAGAGTGTCCTCGCCGCGAGTTCACAGGGGAAGACAGAGAGTTGGATAACCTGAAGCACATGGATTCTTTCGGCAATTGGCTCTGAAGTACATCCTTGAGGAAGGGTCAAATGATGAACTATTGCAGCGTTTGGCGGGGACCATCACAAGAAATCGTGACATTCAAGGGGTATGAGATCAATGGTTACACATTCTACACGGATCCAGGATAACAGAGGCACCAACGAGCAGCGGTGTCCGTATAGGCCTTGAAGACAACAATGACAGGTTGGATACATATTATGGTTTCATAGAAGAAATATGGGAGCTCGACTATGGACCTCTGAAGGTCCCTCTATTTAAGTGCCAATGGGTCAAGTGACTCCAAATGGTGTGAAGGTCGACAAATACGGCATGACAACCGTGGATCTCACGAAGTCGGCTATAGGCGCGAACCATTTGTTCTCATGACGATGTGATCGGTCTTCTATGTAACGGACATGTCAAGCAAACCTAAAAGCGAAGGACAAGCAAAAGGTAATGCCAAAGCGACATGTGGTTCTCCAAGGCAAGCGAAGGATTGTAGGAGTTGAGAACGTCACCGAGCGAGGAAGAGTATGGTCGATTCGACGAGCTCTCTCCTTTTACTGAGTTGATGTCGACATAAGCGTCCTGCGTGGCGATGATGTCGATGCTCCTTACATACGTCACGATCATAACGAAGGAACAATTGTAAAGCGAAGACTTAAGATGTACTACTTGTATACAAATTATTCCATATGATCATGTTGATATTTAACATTGCTTGTACATAATTTCTACAAAATTATTTATACAAATTTTAAAATGAAAACAAAGCCTGAAAACCATTTGTACAATTTTTAAAATGAGAACAAAGCCTGAAAATTATTCTGTGATTTATATCCACTCTATGAAAGGACTGCATAAATTTTAGCATACCTAAAAAAGAAAATTACAAACATACAAAGAGAAATTCAGCTTGGCATAGTTAGCTCATAAATTCCCATACAAAAACCCCAAAAGTAGTGTGAAATTTACACAACTGACATACAAGCTTTCAACAATTTGAGCACAGGTAGTCTACTGCTACTTACCTAGTACATCATATAAAAGGAGCAACATTACAATGATAGCTATATTAACTAATTTCTTTAGCATGTCCTCTACTCTTTACATCCTTTCTTCTAGCTTTTTAATACTCTTGTTGTCATCGAAGCGTGGGATGTGCATCTCTCGGCTTGCAACAGATTAAATGTTACTGACCGTGAGGCCATCATCACTTAGCGACAAATCTTCTTGGAATGCAGCAATTTGCATTGCAAGATTTTCAACACCATGGTGACTTTATCATTTTACTACCAATCTGACATGTTGTGCCCTTCAAGCAGAAAGAATGGAGCGGAAGGTGAAAGTCAAGGAATATGAACAAATGAATAACTTCAAAAATTTACCGACATATTGAACACTTCATGAACACTCGGGATGGATTCTTGGATGTATGGGAGGTGAACACATTTACAGGATCTCCGCATCGAGGACACGATAGCTTCATCCGCAATGCCTCTAGTTGTCTCTTCGTCTCGCCATTTGATGAAGCCATCGACATGAATTAATAGCTTCAAATTTAAACCTTTCCAATCTCATCCGAATCACAAGAAGTATTTCAAGCACAAAGAGTGAAACAAATTAGCATCAACAACATTTTTTCATTACTCCAACAACATATCAACAAAACTCCTTGTGGGCATTTCACCGAATACCTTGTAGGCATGAAAACAAAGAGAGCGGGAGGGCGTTTGCTTGACTACCTAGGTTCTCCGAGGTGGATTGGTGGGGCGTCATGCAGTGGTGATCGTCAGCGAGCTTCGGCGGTGGGTGTGGCCTTGATGAGAGGAGGCGATCGGGGACTTAGAAAATTTGACGGTGTGGGAGAGTGTGGGGACTTAGAAAATTAAAGCTCTACCCACTTCTACAAGCGGTTAGTAATATCAACCGCTTGTAGAAGTCCTCTTCTAAGCGGTTTGTATTACCAACCGCTAGAGGTATTTCTACAAGCGGTTCTTAGTAACAACCGCTTATAGAAAGCTACCGATTTAAAAAGAATGGCAAGGGGCGTTGGTGGTTTCGACAAATGAGCGTATAGACTTTCTTTCTAGCGTTGGTGGCATCCATCGGTTAATTTGTGCTTCACTATGTTGGTGAATTTCAGTCTAGGATCATAAACACACACACGAACTTCGATGAAGAACACAATAGCATATAGAGATTTTTTCAACTTGGCTCAACTTGACGTCTTTTTCTTTCTTTTCTCTTATCTTGTTTTTACTGTTATTCTTTATTTTTTGTTATCCTCAAACCCACGAAATACATGTCCTTTTATAACGAGCATACTACTTAATCCACATGCTAGCCAAGCCAAACACTAAACATTAAAAGCTTAAGTAAGAAAACCAACTAACTTATTTAATCGATTATTAATTGCATCTTGATATTTACTTGTCTTGCATGACACGACAAGCCATACTTTCGAAGACTAGCTAGGTGGATCGGAATCTTTGGATCTTGTTGTTAAAAAATGGCTCAATATGCTAATAGCACTCCAACGATTTTAACGGTTGGTTTCTAATTTGGCCCCATTTGGGCATTAGAATCATGAGATACGCTCCTAAGCAATATTGACAATAACTTTTCCTAAGCAAGACAATAACTTTTCCTAAGCGGTACCCTCAGGAAAGAATAGGACAAAAGATATGGAATGCAATACAAAAAAAGGATCTTTATTTATTCTTTCCTTCCTCTATTCATTTCTGCCCTTTCTACCCTTATGCTTTCCCAGTGTTGCATTTACCGTTATTCCTTTACGCCCTTATGCTTTCAAACTCGAATTGTTCTCAACAATCTTGTCTTCATATATAATCTAAGCCTCGAGATTTGCTCTACTCTAGATGGCGACAACAAGGCGTGGTGACCGGCTTTCGATGAGGCGAAAAAATCGATGTTCGAGACCATTATGTTGGGTAGCATCTTAGCCAATGAGGCCGTTAACAGCGATCACGGAAAATCACGATGGTGCGCTAGCGCTATCGATGAGGCCGTTAACACTTGTCTTGAGGTATACTCTTACCCATTATAAAATCACCGTAAACATGTTAATTATTCTAAAATCATTCATATTATATGTGTTTGTGTATCGGCCGGTACCTCATCGGCCACCCGGTCCAAATTAACCGAGGACCTAACAAGAAGCCTTCGACAAAGTATGTGATAACCGAAATTAAACACGACGAAGTCTGCTAGCCCCAGAATCAGCAATTGGCCCTTTCAACAACGCTTGCGGCTACCACGTAAGGGATCACGTCCCAATCAGCATCCAGAAATGGGACGAAGTCCCTGCAGCTACCAAGGAACTGCTGCTGGAATGATATGAAGGAAAATTTCACTTTTCGAAGAAGTGCGAACGAAGGCCAAGGGATGGGCTTTGAAGAAGATGGCAACTTCCTTTCAGCAGTGGAAGTCGTCCCTCACCCGCAAGTACATCGACAAAGGAGAAAGGTAAGACTTTAATCAATTTCCTAAGCTGGCCGATCATTGGGATGCTTTCGAGTAGTACAAGCCGCCGGATGCGGGGCGGGCGAGAGAAAAAGCAGGTGAATGCGGAAGAAGAAATACCACCACCATCTCGGGACCGTTGGTTACATCAAGGTTGTAAAGAAATGGGACAAGCGGGAAGAGGAACTTCGGCGAGGATGTTGTACTGGCGAGAATTGGGAGCCCGCTGCGCAATTGGTTCTTGGCTCACGGGGGCAAACTTGCTGATGATGGAGCTTGGTGATGGCACCGACAGTCCAAGAAGTTGGTGAAAGGATTGTACAAGCCATCGAGCAGACTCGGTCAGGATCCTTGGTGATGGATAGGGAGAATAACGAGCTAACATATGCCCTTCAAAACCACGAGCACCGGGGCGGACATGAGGTTTCAGGAAGGTGCCATGGAGGCGCGGCTTTGCCAAAGACTCAGCGATTCTGAGGAATCGGGACGAAGCAAGAGGAGAGATCAAGGTAGAGTGGGCCTATTGGAGGAAGAGCTTAGAGCTACGAAGGCTTCCATCGATGTCACAGTCACATAAAAAGTGTCGAAGCAATAAGCGACCAGGAGCACTATGTTCGACCAATGTTCGACGCGCGCGGAATCCGTGATCGATCCATTGCGCAAGAAAAAAAGCGATTCTGGCGTCCGTGCGTGGCCTGTAAGGCATGAGCGACCTGCGGGCCGTCATCCTATGGACAACATCAAGGTTCACCGCTAGTCACGAGCTACACATTGATATCGTAACCTCTCCTACAAGGTGGCTTCTGCGCATGGCTTATTCGGTGGAGAGCGGGCGGACGTTCCCCGCAACGGATACCCTCCGGATACTCGAAGGTCACGGTGGAAGAGGTGGTGGGGGCCGAAGATCTCATGCTCAAGATTCTTTGGGGCGACGGCGTGACCAAGCTTGGATAGGCCCTCCATGGCACATTCATCCTCTGGCGCCAAAAAGTACATCATATTTCCAGATGGTGTGGAGGTTATATCTCCGAGAAGAGAGACCCTTGATTTGAGCCAGTTGCGAGAGCAAGCACGCCTCATCCACATCGACAACCCACGACTCCTCCAACGTCGCATGCGCAATGCTTCCCGGTGGTCGAGCCACGCCCCTCCACCTCCGCTCCACAAAAGCCCGACTCCGCCGCCTTGCCACCGCTTTGAAAATAAAGCACCCAACATCTCCGGTCACCACATGACATCTCCCAGGAAGAAGCTTGATGTCGAAGGAGGATCCGCACTAGCACCTCCTCCCACAAAGTCGGCATCCGGCGGCCGGGAATGTCAAAGGTACCGCCAAAGAGGCCATATGATCATTGCGGAGGAGCTAGCTGCATCCGTAAAACGGATGTGGCGAGCAACTTGCGCCAAAAAGCGAGCCAAGGTTAAAATAGATAAAAAAGCGTGAAGCACTTTCGGTCATGCGAGCAGCGCCCTTTACTGTGATGAGCAACTACAAAGGACAATAAGAAAGGCTACGATGAAAAATACTGCTGGCTCATGCGGAAAGAAGAAGAAAGTGGAAGATGAGCGAGTCTTTGAGGAGTTGAGGAAAATGGCATTCTGAAGGAGCGGGACTCCAATCAATAGACCAAGATCTTCGATGGCACCAACCGGATGGAAGTATGAGTTGGGCAAACCGCTAATTGATCCAAAAGATATAAAAGATCTCCCAACCAAGATCGTCAAATGCATGAATGGTACATGGAAAGGGCATCTAAAGGAGAGCAAATGTTCCTCCTCATTTTCCAAGATGAGTATTTCTTCCAAGGAACAACACGAAATATGGTTTGGAATTCGAGGACTTGTACCATGTGTACCAAGGAGGCGTTGTCAACGTGTCTTTCATGTCTGTTTGGTGTGCTGTAAGTGTCGATCTACTAAGTTTACCGTTTGCTTCCTCTCGCACCACAAAATTGAAAATCTAATTAACTTAGTTATCCTTCTTATCTAGAATGGAGATACAACGATGTACAAGGCGGGCAAAGCGAGCGTTGGCTTCATCGACCCGAGATTGTCAGCGAGAAAGTGCGGTCATCGACAAGTAAAAACCGCTAGTTGAGGCATACATTTTGCATGCAATGTTGAAATAACACTACAAACCGTACATACTTACGCCCTTCAACTTCAAGTGCGTGTTCTCACAAACCTCTTGTTCTTGTATTTCTTAAGCCATTGATAGTACGACTAGCTACTTACGCATATGTTGCAATATACGAATAGGTTTCTTTGGATCCTTCTAGTCATCGAGCTTGACAACAACAGGATTATAGTTCATGACTCAAGAAGAATCCGGTCCAAAAATACCAATGGTTCATTGGCGTCCTTAACGGGACATTTGCAAAGTTCAAGAAGAAGCGAAAAGGAGAATTCAAGAAAGAATTGAAGTCATAGTAAGCACTTCAGTGCGTACTACAAAAACTATTATTAATATACATCGCCATATCGGTTCTTCATCGATATTCGAAATTTCTCCCGTGAAGGTTAAGCGGGGCAATTTGAAACAACTTATGTGGCTACTCGTGTTCCACTATATTCAAAGTTTTATCCATGGCGATGAGTGGAACATTATGCCGAGGTTAGTATATGCATGTCAATTTGTTAGCTACAACTTACATTTTAATTAATTGCATGTGATCGGATATTTATATACTTCCGCTTAATTAATTGTCATTAACATCGATGAGCACGTTAACGTGCTCCGCCTCACCGGTCGCGCACTCCAAGAACAACTTATCGGCTTCATTGTCGGCGAGGTTGTATCTCCAAATGGCGAGTTCCACGTAAGGTTTCTGCGTTAAACACCGCTGAGCGATGGCGACATCCACATCGACCAAGGACATAAAGAGTGACACATGCAAGAAATGAGTTCGATAATCATTTTTACATCATTCAAACTTATGCGTCGGTTGCGTGTATGTAATTGTCCATTTTGACACTATTAAGTTCGTTTTTTGTGTCTTGAGCTAGCTTGTGAACATGTGTATGAGTATGCATATGTAATATATATTTAATTGCATAAAAAACTCCTCCACTCATATTTAATTTTATGGTCAAAAACGATTTACAAAAACACCGTAAGAACATATTCTATAATACATATAATCGAAAACTCTCTCACTGGCGGTTGGTGACTCAACCGCTTGCGAGTGCTACTCTCCTGGCGGTTGGTAAGACTAACCGCGGATATCCTTCTCCTAGCGGTTTGTAACACGAACCGCTTGTGGAAATCCCCATCAGCGGCTCCTTGGCCCTCTGGACACCTTCCGAAGCCCTTACGGTGCCCACGGACTGGCGGTTGAGCAACCTGTGATACCCGCAGGTATCACACGTTGATTCTTAAAGCGATTATAAACCGCTTCTAAAGGGAATTCTGAGCGCTTGTGGTAGCAGGTTCTGTAGTAGTGCTTGTGGGTTCTTTTGAAAAGTTGAACATGAATGTTGTGATAATGAACTCTAGATGGACTTATGTGACTTTTGTATGTGATATGTCTTTAGGTATTTTGTGGTAGTATTGGACTTTAGATGTCTTTTGGATGGATTGACCATTAGGGACCTTGTGGTGTTCCTGGAAGTGAACCTCATGGATGGGTATTGGGTATGAATTGATGCTAATTATGTTGGGAAATTAGGCACTTTTCGATTAATTTTAATCCAGAGTTTATATAACATGACAAAATGAGTGACCATATTGCTAAACCAAATAGTATTGAAATACATACTGAACATGTAGTACTTAACATAAGCAGTAGCTAGCATATTCATCGCATATGTAAATAGTACTGAAAACCATAAAAATAACACAGCAGAGTATATGAATTTATACCCTACAGCAGGACCAGTGCTGGTGACATTGGTGGTACTTTCTGTTGATCAGTTGTCATGATCGCAGTTGTTCGGTGTAGTTGATCGAACATTGATGCAGGAAGATGTTCGCAGTGCAGTCCCTCAATTGGCCACCAGGAAGTAGACGATGAAGTCGATGACGAGTATTGTCACCGCTAGTAGATGAACCCGCGATCGCCACGAAAGTCGCTCCCTAAAACCTTATCGGGCGTATCGGCGGGATCTCACGCAGACGGGGCTTGAGGCTGCTCTCCCAAAGCTGACCTGTGCTCGCAGAATGCTAGGGCGGAGATGAGAGAAATAGCGATAGTAGTGGAATCTTTGGAATCGAGAGAGAGAGCTTGAGGTGTGAGGTGCAAGGGTTCAAGAGGTAGGGGCTCTCTTATATAGGCGCCTAGAGGAGCTGGTTCAATGAACCTAGACACCATCAAGGCACCAGTAACCCCCACCATTAAGCACTGGTAACGGATGTAATCAACCATGCCATCAAAACATTGTTTATGAGCCAACCATCAACCATGTCAGTTACTGGTCATAAAACGACCAAATGAGAATAGTTTTTAATGGCAAAAGAGACCTGCATCCGCGCAACACATCAGGTCCGGACTGGCCTGCGCCCGTGCACGATCACGTCACACGTACACGTACACGTACACGCACACATCATGCCACGCCACGGCTCGGCTCGGCTCGGCGCGTGCACGTGTGGCACAGCCTTCGTCCTTTTCCAACCTCACAACAGATGGACACGGATCTAGTCTATTTAAGTTGGTCAAGAGTCCTTTCATATTCCTATATGGGACAAAACTCTCATAGCATTAAACATAGGCATTGGGATTTATTGAATTCAATAAATGGGCTAGGCCCATGAATTGTAACAATCCCCACCAAATTCCAAGGCATATGTGAAATACTCTCAGTTCCACTGTTGTTTGATATACTAGTGTTTCGATGGAGACTGTTAAGTTGAACATCCACCTAGGACAGAGGTTACGCTCATCCACAACTGACCAATGGACTATGCCTTGAATTGACAGTTTTGTGCGAATAAGTTTCACCAATGCCCTTTACTGATACTAGGCTGCCAAATGCATCCCCTCAGTTTGGAGCATATAAGTCGTACTCCGTGGCCTTTCATGAGCTTTTTAGAGATCACCCAATCTCATAGATTGTGACTAGCAGTCGGGCTCATATAGGTGTATTCCTCATAAGATGTCCTGTAGGATAACATCTCTGCTTATTCAAGCCACTCGGAACACATTAAGGTATAACCAACCTGCCATTTAGATTAGGAGAGTAATGTATCTCCAACGAAGTGGGTTGTGTACAAAAGTACTCTCCTCTCAGCCAGCCAATAGCTTGTTTCGCCACCCTACTTCACAGGATCTCCGATCACATAGGATGAGTTACCACTAAGGATGACTCAAGTGGGTCTTAAGCCCATCTCGCTCGATACTTCATCTATCACATTCCGTGATAGCCCCTTCGTAAAGGGATCTGCCAGGTTTTTAGCCGTATGGACATAGTCCAATGTTATCACTCTGAAGGTTTTCATCTTCCTGACAGATTTCAACCGCCTCTTGACGTGTCTTGATGACTTCATGTTATCCTTAGAACTGTTGACCTTGGCAATCACAGTTTGATTGTCATAATTCAAAAGAATAGCAGGTACCGGTTTTTCAACAATCGGCAAGTCCATCACATGCTCACGTAGCCAATCGGCTTCAATAGTGGCAGTATCTAATGCTGTGAGTTCTGCTTCCATAGTTGACCTCGTTAAGATGGTCTGCTTGCAAGACTTCTAGGAAACAGCGCCACCTCCCAAAGTGAACACATATCCACTTGTGACTTTTATCTCATCAGCTTCAGATATCCAGTTTGAATCACTATAACCCTCTAGTACCCTTGGGTACCCGGTATAGTGAATGCCATAGCTAGCTGTCCCTTTTAGATAGCGCATCACTCTTTCCAGAGCATGCCAGTGATCATATCCCAGATTTGAAACAAACCGGCTCAGTTTGCTCATAGCAAACGAGATATCTAGCCTTGTAGCACTAACTAAATACATCAACGAGCCAATGATTTGGGAATATCTCAGTTGATCCTTTGCTATACTTTGATTCTTTCATAATAGCACACTAGGATCATACGGTGTTGGAGCAAGTTTGCAATCACTAAATCCAAAGCGACTCAAGACCTTTTCCACATAGTGGGACTGCTAGAGTGTAAACCCACCATCATCTCCTCGTAACAACTTAATGTTTAAGATGACAATTGCTTCTCCCAAATCTTTCATTTCAAAGTTTTCAGACAAAAAATCCTTGACCTCTTTAATTACACTAAGGCTGGTCCCAAAGATCAGTATGTCATCGACATACAAACACAAGATCACTCCCTCTCCCCCACCATAGCGGCAATACGCACACTTATCTGCTTCATTCACAACAAAACCAGCAGAAGTCAAAGTTCTATTGAACTTCTCATGCCACTACTTAGGTGCTTGCTTTAGGCCATACAAAGATTTTAATAGCTTACACACCTTTCTTTCATGTCCACTTACTACAAATCCATCTGGTTGTTCCATGTAGATTTCCTCCTCCAACTCTCCATTAAGGAAAGCCGTCTTAACGTCCATTTGATGGACAAGCAGACCATGGGAGGCAGCCAATGATAGTAGTACTCGGATAGTAGTCAGTCTGGCAACAGGTGAGTAAGTATCAAAGAAATCTTCGCCTTCTTTTTAGGTATAACCCTTAGCCACAAGCCTTGCCTTATACTTTTCAATCGTACCATCAGGCCTAAGCTTTTTCTTGAACACCCACTTACATCCTACAGGTTTGCACCCATAAGGACGATCAACGATCTCCCAAATTCCATTACTCATGATGGAATCCATCTCACTCCGGATTGCTTCCTTCCAATAATCAGCATCCTAAGATGAACATGCCTCAAAAATGGTTCTTGGAGTATCATCCACTAGATATACAATGAAATCATCACCAAAAGACTTTGCAGTCCTTTATCTCTTACTCTTGTGAGTTGCTTCATTGTCTTCATCTATTGGATTCTCTTCAAGTGAAGGTTCAGTGTGTATTAAAGGAGTGGTAGGCTCAGGAGAGAAGATAGGTTCTTGGCTAGATATGTTAGATGTTTCTCTCATTGGAAATTTGTCCTCAAAGAATGTGACATCTCTGGACTCCATTATTGTACCTTCATGCATATCAGGTATTCCAGATTTCACTATTAAGAACCTATACCCATCGCTGTGAAAAGCATAACCAATAAGGACACAATCCATGGTTTTAGGTCCAAGCTTACGCTTATTTGAGATTGGCACATTGACCTTAGCCAAACAACCCCAAGTTCGTAAGTAAGAGAGGTTTAGTTTTTTCTTTTCCTATTCCTCGAATGGTGTTATCTCTTTATTCTTTGTAGGAACCTGTTTAGGACATGACCTTGATCAATATAGCCTCACCCCACCATTCCTTGGAAAGTCCCACTGTTTCTAACATGGCATTGACCATCTCAGTTAGAGTGCGGTTCTTTCTTTCGGCAACCCCATTTGACTGAGGCGAATAGGGAGGCGTCCTCTCATGGATTATACCATGTTCTTCACAGAATAAATCGAACTCATTTGAAAAATACTCTCCACCACGATCGGACCTAAGCCGCTTAATCTTTCTCTCAAGTTGGTTTTAGCTTTATAGATCTTAAAATAGTGAAGTGCCTCATCTTTAGACTTTAGTAAGTACACATAGCAGTATCTAGTAGAATCATCTATCAAAGTCATGAAATACCTCTTACCACCCTTTGTCAACTCTCCGTTCATCTCGCACAAATCGGAATGAACTAGTTCTAATGGTGCCAAGTTCCTCACCTCTGCTGCCTTGTGAGGCTTGCGGGGTTACTTCGATTGAGTACAAACTTGCACTTAGAACCTTTGACTAGGGTGAATTTCGGGATTAAACTCATACTGGCTAAGCGCGTTATGCAACCAAGATTAATATGACAAAGTCGTGAATGCCATATATTAGATTCATCATTACATACATGATTCACCACATTGTTGCACAAGTTTGTCACAGATAAGCGGAATAAGCCTCCACTCTCATAGCCTTTACCAATAAAGGATCTAAACCTGGATACAACACATTTATTGGACTCAAATACTAGCTTATAACCATCTCTACACAAAAGAGATCCACTGACAAGGTTTTTATTTATTGTGGGTAATGTTGATCGTTCCTCAATCGCACAACCTTGCCTGAAGTGAATTTCAGATCAACTGTGCCGACCCCACGTACAAACGCATGCGACCCGTTCCCCATTAGCACAAAGGAAGTCCATGTGACCTGGTAAGAAGAAAATAGAGACATGTTAGCACACACATATATATTGGCCCCAGTGTCAACCCACCAGTCTGGTGAGTGATATACTGATAGAACAGTAGGTACTATTACATACCCAGTTGTTCCCTCTTCAGTATTGCCAATAACAATGTTGGCGGACTTTTTCTGCTTATCTTTTCACTCAGTGCAATCCTTAGCCCAATGGCCAGACTTGCTGTAAACAAAGTAGTCTCCTTTCCCTGAATTCTTCTTCTTCTTGAAGCTAGTAGTTTGATTGGCTTTATTTTTATCACCGAACTTGTTCTTGTTTTTCTTGCGGAACCGAAAGTTTCTCTTCTGCACCAAATTGGCACTAGAACTTCCATCAAGCCCTTTTGCCTTAGTGTCTTTTGCCCTCGCCTTCTCCTCAACATCTAGAGACCCGATGAGATCAGCGACACTGAACTCTTGTCTCTTATGTTTTAGAGTAGTGGCAAAATCCCTCCAAGACTGTGGCAGCTTAGTAATAATGCACCTCGCCACAAACTTGTTAGGCAACACACAAGGAAAATTCTCAAGTTCTTTCGCAAGCGACTGAATCTCATGAGCCTGTTCAACTACAGAGCGATCATCAACCATTCTGTAGTCATGAAACTGCTCCATGACGTACAGCTCGCTGCCTGCGTCCGAAACCCCGAAATTAGCCTCGAGGGCGTCCCATATTTCTTTTCCCGTAGACAGAATCATGTACACATTCACCAGGTTTTCGCCTAGAACGCTAATCACTACGCCTCTGAACAAATTATCGGTAGCCGCAAAAACTATCTCTTGTTCATCAGAGAGCCCTGCCTCAGGCTTGCCTTGCGCAACGTGAAACACGTTCATGGCTGTCAACCACAGAATCATCTTGGCAGGCCAACGTTTATAATTTGTCTATCAAACATGTTGAGCTTTAGCGCAGCAGCAAAGTCAGTGACCGAAAAGTTCCTAACATAAGGTTTTTGGATTATTGTTAGAATTTATGGGCCTAGCCCATTTATTGAATTCAATAAATCCCAAGGCCTATGTTTAATGCTATGAGAATTTTGTCCCACATGGAAATATGAAAGGACTCTTGACCAACTTAAATAGACTGGACACGTTGTAGTGACCCGAATTCACCAATTCGGATCCACCGTGTATGCCGCACTATTTCGGGATCAACGCTAGTGCACTGCGGCTTAACATCGGTAAGCATCATATCATACCTAGCGATAATAACAATAAGACTTCATTTATTTAATATAACTAGTGTATGATCTTATGATCACTTACATTTATTCGGCCTCATAGGGCAAGACTAAGATAAAATAAGACAAATGCAAGCGGAAAATCGTAGAAGGCGTAGTGACTCATCGATTACACCACAGGCGATCGACAAGGCTTGGCCTAGTGACTTGCGTCCACCGAAAGTCCTCCTCAAGCAAAGCGATGACTCCTCCTTGTTGTTGGTTTGTAAGTAAGGGTGAGTACACCAACACGTACTCAACAAGTTGTGCCTGAATGCAATTCTATTATAACTATATCGAGGCTTATTCCAAAGGAATGGCTAAGTGGCTCATAAGCGATGGCGACATTTAAGAATAATCTGATACATAGATTGAAAAAACGATAAAACAATTAATAACAAGTAAATAGATTCCATTGTTTCTCAAATCAAACCCAAGTTTTCCATCCTAAATCAAGTTCCATTATCCACATGGCATCCCGCCATCCCATCCAGTTATTCATTTTAATTAACTACCCCTTGACTATAATTCCCGAGCATTGCTCAATACCGTGAACACGGCTATCAGAATAGATTGTACACTCCTTGAGAGGTTATGCACTTTACCCACACGATATAACCATGCACCACCACAGTGACGATTATAACAAAGCCTTTACAATGCATCCTCTTAACCCGTGCTACCCGCTAAGATTTCAACACTAAAGACTACGCCATGCAACAACAGAGGCCCCCCTCTTGCGCCATGTGAGTTTCCCCGTGCACGGACTCACACCACCAAGATAGCACTTAAGTTAAGCATTTGCAAATTAGTCGACTAGGTGCCCCATATGAGACGATGTGGTCGCAAGTTTGACTCAGGTCAAAGGCTCGCAAGGTTAAGTCCTTAGGATTGATTAAAGCAAGACATACCGTACCCTCGGCTCCTTGAGCCCACCCCGCACTCCGCCTTCCGCTTGCTTCAATCTAAAGTGATTACCCTCCGGTTGGTTACCAAGCACCACGTGCTCTCCACAAATCAACATTGTTGCGTGACTCATTGTCACAACAACTCAATCTCTTTGTGCGACCACACATGGCCCACAAGTTATCATCATTGTTCCATATTCCATTAGTCAAGATTATTAAGCAATATTCCATGAGCATGTGCTGACGTGGCATGGCTAAGCAATTCTATTTCGTTCTAACCATCCATGTTGATTTTCTATTAACCAACTATAATTAACCAACCTAAGGTGACAAGTGGATCATGGCATACAAGTTAACAAGGTGGGGTGTAATTCAAAAGGGTATAATATCTAAATTCCAATCTAGGTCAAAATCATTTGTACACATAAAATAACATGTGATAAGGTAAATCAAAATAGCATGCAATCTAATTTATGGGTGCAACATGATCAAAGCACAACTTGCCTTCGTTAAGCTCCTGTTCCTGGTCTGGAAATAATTCCTGAGCTGAGAAATCCCCTTCCGAAGTCTCGCACAATTCAACGTCTCACGCTAATCGAGAGAAAAGCAAATAAAAACCAAAACCAAGAGCAAACAAATTCAAAAATTCAAATAAAAGCCACCATTAGAAAGATCTCATTTTTACAAATTTTAGGAATTTGAATCACCTCAAAGCGGAGTTAAGTATCACGAAAGTTATAAGGTTTTGAAGTTTTAAAAATACTGAAAATACCTCTAAATCATAAATTCCGAATTTCTTGAATTAATTTTATATTGAAAAATCCAGTTTTTCCTTGCGAACCGTCTGTTGACGCAGCTGATTATGGGCCGTTGATCAACGGTCCATGCTTACTACTGCGGTTGCTGTTCACTGTCGGCGTGGACTAATCCGGTAACCGTGGGAGATCAAGCGGCGCCGAGCTCCCGGCGGCGATGGGAAGGTGGCGGCGCAACTAAGCCGGACGGAGGAAGATGGCGCCTCGGTGGCGCTCCGGCGAATTCGGCGAAGAAGAGATGGCGGCGCAGCTTCTCCGTGACTCGGCGAACTCGATCCCACCCTTGAATCGACGGAAGAATCCTAGCGGCGGAAAAGCGGTGCAACCCTTGGTACGAAATCGCAACTCCGATGAGCGGTGCGGTATTCTTTGTGCTCCTCGGCGGCGCAATGAAAGGGAAGCGGTGGGGTGAGGTGAGTACTGGAACGGCTCGGGGGGCTTTATACGGCGGGGCGCTATACAAGGAAGGAGGAGGGCGGCGAGTTTGGAAGCGCGGCGGTTTTGGCAACCGAATCGGAGACGAAGGCGACACGCCGTCGATCAAAATCCGTGACCCACGATTAATCCGAGTTTTCCTAATTTACACGATTTTTCCTTTTTAATCCGCCAGCCTGCACATTAACCGGGCCGGGCCCATTACTGTTCATCATGGTTTTTCCCGAATTTCCTATTTTAAATAATCCGATTAAATGTTTTGATTTATTTAAGGCATTAAAAATACTCTAAAAATTCCAAGAAAAATCTCAAAAATACTTTGAGACATTCTTAACTTAAATAAAATATTTTCACAAAAACTTTATTTTAACTTTATATATTTTTAATTAATTCTTATCAAAAGGTAATATTGTTTAATTCAATTTAATTCAAATAATTCTCAGAAAATCCAATAAAATCCAGAAAAATCATAAAATCCATAAATGGCAATAAAATAATATTAATTAATTGAAAAGCCAAAAATTTGGGATATTACACACGTGTCCATCTGTTGTGAGGTTGGAAAAGGGCGAAAGCATGCACACACGCCTGTAGCCGAGCCGTGGCGTGGCGTGTGCGTGTACGTGTGATGTGATTGTGCACGGGTGCAGGCAGTCTGGACGTGTTGTGCTACGCGGATGTAGGTCTCTTTTGCCATTCAAGACTATTCTCATTTGGTCGTTTTATGACCAGTAACCGACATGGTTGATAGCTGGCTCATAAACAACGTTTTGATGGAATGGTTGATTACGTATGTTACCAGTGCTTAATGGCGGGGGTTACTGGTGCTTAATAGCAGGGGTTACTAGTGCCTTGATGGTGTCTAGGTTCATTGAACCAGCTCCTCCAGGCGCCTATATAAGAGAGCTCCTACCTCTTGAGTCCTTACACCTCACACCTCAAGCTCTCTCTCTCTCTCTCTCTCTCTCTCGCATTCCACTGCTGCTGCTGTTTCTCTGCATCTCCGTCCCAACATTCTGCGGCGACCAGGCTCTTTGGGAGAGCGAGCCTCCGGCTCACGTCTGCGTGAGATCACGCTCGGGATCGCTAGCGATAAGGTTTTTGGGGGCGC